>CM031956.1:14193998-14636498 GCA_018749465.1 Paracanthobrama guichenoti | reverse complement strand
AATATCCTACCACACTTCCCTACACATTACAGTTTCTGCAGTATACTGAATATACTCTGTTATGTGTGTGATACCTCTATGATCTACTACATCTAGGAAAAAGTTACAATAATTTATTTAGCTTTCTGTTTTCAAAATGTGATGCTTCGCTGCATGGAAAATAGCGAAACCAGGTCTTAGTGTTTCTTTCTTGGAATTTCAAATCAATGAATGAAGCACATGTGAAAATGGATCGCATTTTCTAAATTGGCATAGGATAATGTATCAAAATGCCTGACTTCCACAACAATCTATTCCTTATATTCCTCATCTCCGCCCTCACCCTCCTTGATCTTCACCCAACTAATTCACAATCATCAATACTTTCTGGAAAAGGTACAGCTTTTCTCCTATATAACTAAGTAACAAACTAAAGCATATCTGGCATACTTGAATACACGTCACTAGGCAACAAACGATACATTTGTTCATTTGCATTGAAGCAATAGTGAAGATTATAAAAACATAATAATGTGGCGATACTTGCCTGGGGTAACTAACCCCAGTGAAAAAAGCAAAGACCCGCCAAGCAATGAAGCAGACCCTGGCTTATCCTGAGACCACAGGTTTGTTTTGTACTGTTTACTTAAAATACATTTTTGGTGATGAGGATGAAAGAGGAAGGGAGGAGATGGCTGGATGACAGGATTTAGTTTGAAGTGCAGTTCATTATTAGTTCATGTTAAAGGTGCACTATGTAATTTTCCCGTCCGCTAGAGGTTGCCTTCAAAACAAAGGCATAGTCTTTGGGACATCATGGGACATGTGGTCTTCACCTCACAGCCAGTGGAAAAGAATCGGGATAGGACTCGGGCAGAAATCGTGTTCATGGATGCGATTATTAACGTTACTATAGTATGAAGCAGAGCAGGAGTGTTGTGGGAGCTGAACGAGGTCGCTAGAGTGATTGCTAATGAGAGACGAGCGCAACACGCCTCGCAAGCAGCGGGAATTTTATTATGCCACAGTCGCCGGCGCCATTTCCGCTTTTCCAGTCATGAGTATGAGGTAACACAGCTCTGTTTATCATATTAGATACACATGAGTGTGTTGGAAATGATGTCATGACGTCATGTCATGGCGGCTGCTATGACACTTGTTGCACACTACAGTAAGAGTAAAGCATTTCTGCAGAATAAAACTGAGACTGAGGGTAACGCAGATATGACGCCATTGACAGGCGATGCCCTCACACGTCCCGGTTCCTTGGTTAAAATGGCAATTTTCTCACGATTTATAAATAGTTGGAAACATTTGTGATATTGTAAGTACTCAACTGAACAAAATATAT
Organism: Paracanthobrama guichenoti; assembly: GCA_018749465.1. Taxonomy (NCBI): domain Eukaryota; kingdom Metazoa; phylum Chordata; class Actinopteri; order Cypriniformes; family Gobionidae; genus Paracanthobrama; species Paracanthobrama guichenoti. The sequence goes on along the minus strand of CM031956.1, from coordinate 14,635,168 downwards.
AACACTGGCCTGGTTTTTGGATATTTTACTGGAAAAATGTTACATAGTGCACCTTTAACTAATGTAGGTAACTAATGTTTAACTAATGAAACCTTACTGTAGAGCTTTACTTTTTTTTTTTGGCTAGTAGAAGCTCTGAATAGCCGGTAACTTAAAAATTTAGTAGCCAAATTGGCCGTTGAGTGAAAAAGTTCATTTCAAACTCTGACTGTATGTCTAAAATGAACTTACAATGGAGCCTTGAAAGCATGTGCTAATGTCTCCTTCACTTCCTTGTTGCCAAACATGTTAAGCACATGGCACATAGATTTTAACTGTACTGGCTGAAGGTGATCATATGATAATACTAAAATGCATTTTTGGTTGAATATTATTATTATTGTGTTTTAAATGTGATTTTCTCTGCATTATTTATAAATGACAATGCACCATAGGGGGTTAAGCCTGTGTTAACGTTCTTATTTGGATATTTGCTGTGTCAGTGTCATTGACTGAACGAACGGCACACACAAACTGTTTACATAAAGGCTCTGGCACTGGCCATCCTCATATAGGCCTATCGCTCACTGTACTATCAAGTTTTTCCCTGAATTGACTTTTCAGACTATAAAGGTAAGAATAAAAGGCCTTTCTTCACTCCAATTGATGGGTTTTCAATCACCATTTGACAGCATTCACAACACGTGCGTTTCACTGTCCAAAGCATGCATGTAGCACAACATTCTAACACAGCATTGTTTCACACTGTACAAGTTTGGTGGAATTAACACAGCAAAAGCCATGCATAACCCGGATATAAAAGTGGTGCTAACCTCACTTCTAAATTTACCCAGGGTTTAGAATGATGATAACACAGGGTTAAGCGCAGTATGAAAGCACTTTTGACATGTTTCTTATTGCGTAACACATACTGTTACACACACTATTTTTGAAAAATAATCACTTTTTTTCGGCACCACTGGCCCACAATGCCTTGCTGCTCTACCTAATCACATGGTTTCTTGGTTTCTTGTCACACGGCTACAGAAATGAAGCCCAGAGAATAATGTCCCTTGTCGATCGTGGAAGCATGTGTGGGCATAAATGTGCTGTCATGATGGGACCTCAGTGTGCGACAGAGAGGCAAATTACTAAACACAAATCAAAATAAATGGGAACAAGCTGGAAACAAATTGATATACAGGGTATGGAGGTTTCAGCACAACTGATTTTTTTTTTCTTTCTTTTTTTCTGAATCTAGTTTATATGCTTTTTTTTTCCCCTTTGTGTTTTTCTGTCACTATCTCGATGTCCTTATCGAAAAGAGCGTGCGGGACTGCAGCGTGCTGTGAGGCTGTGCTGCTCACCTCTGCCTCCAGAGGGCGCTGTTGCTACGTCACTGTTGCTGGGCAGCCCGGCTCCCAAGCCGTTGTTCAGCAAGGGACCAACCACAGGTTTCAGCTGCCAGTTCAGCCCCAACAGATTCATGGCTGAGAGAGAAAGAGAGAGAGAGAGAGAGAGAGAGAGAGAGAGAGAGAGAGAGAGAGAGAGAGAGAAAAAGAAAGAGTGTAAACAGTGCAGATATATGGGAAGAGAAAGGTAGCCAGAAAAAGAAAAGCTTGAGGACCGTAGCAACTCATAATGTAATAACTGTAATGTAATAACTGTAATACTAATATTTTTTATGTTTTGAAAGCTATTACAATAATAAAAATATGACATGTTTTTGGTGAGTTTATGTAAAAATTATTACATTATGAGCTCAAGATTGTATCACGTTTTGAGAAAATTATTACATTATGAACATTTTATTACAATAATGTAATACTTATTACATTATGTGAAGTTTTTACATTATGTATTAAATATAGCGTATTGCACAGAATCTGCGCATATCTGGCATACTTGAATACACGTCACTAGGCAACAAACGATGCGTTTGTTCATTTGCATTGAAGCAATAGTGAAGGTTATAAAAACATACTAATGTGGCGATACTTGCCTGGGGTAACTAACCCCAGTGAAAAAAGCAAAGACCTGCCAAGCAATGAAGCAGACCCTGGCTTATCCTGAGACCACAGGTTTGTTTTGTACTGTATTAATCTGTTAAATACATTTTTGGCGAAAAGGATGAGGATGAAAGAGGAAGGGAGGAGATGGCTGGATGATAGGGTTGAGTACCGAACTAGGTACTTTAAGGGCATCGACCGAATTACGTCGGTAGCCTGCTACCGATTCACATTAATTCAATCGGTACCGGTATCAAATGTCGGTACCTGAGGACGCATCTGGTGATATAGAGTGTCTGTGAATATTAAACAGCAAAAAGATTATTTTAATACGAATTCTGTGTGTCCTGCGTGTCTGTGTGAATGAATGGCGCTGACTCGCAGTTTATTTACCTCGCACACATACACTTTCTCAGAGTGGAAGTCGTCATAGTTGGGTTAACTTTTATAGCGGTGAATGAGAGAATGCATTAAATAGATTTTTGTGTCCCCATTTTCTCAAATAGAAAAAGAAAAACGCAACAATAGTGATTTCACAACTTTAAAAAATAGGGAAAAATAGAGTGAGATTGATAACGGCAGTGAAAAGAGAGAAAGATGTTATTTTTACCATCACTCTCATAGACGCTTGTATTAGAAACACCCTCACAGCAGCGGTGTTTTTTTTTTTGTAATTTGATGCAAAAGTAATATAATACAAACTATTAGTGTTATAAATGTACATACCAAATGTAAAAAATGAAAATACAAAAAACGTTGCAGGATTTACGAAATTGATGACCGTTAAAACGCGTCATCACAGTCTGTGAAAGGGTCCATCGCGTGTTTCCATCTCATACGAGGACTTGAACGCATGTCCGTCATCTCCAGAGGCGATGAGAGAGTCACTCATGAGCATTTTACAGTTTCATTTGAGAAAAACTACCGTCATGTCATAAACACACCGAAACTCAAAGGTATTCACGGCAACCCGTCAAAATAAAAGTTCGGTTTAACTTGACAAATATATTACTGTTGTACAGTAGGTACGTCTCAGTGTAATAATAATAATACTAACTCTAATGTAATAATTATAAATGATCAAAACTTTATTTTTAAGTAATATATCACAATTTGTCTTCCATATTTTAACTTTAACAGTATTAAAGCTAAGTTATGCAGCTTTGTTTGACAAAAAGTTTAATTAAATTAAAATATAAATTTATGTTTTATGTCTTCATTTGATTACCACAGAATTTGTGGGAAATATTTTCATAGAAATTTAATAAAAAATAATAATATGGTTGTTTTTATGAATTTAATTAAGTAGCTAGTAGCCTACTATTTATTGGTAAATATTACAGTGAACAAACATCACAGACAATAGCAGACCAAGGCAGCTTTGGCATAATGTCAGTAACACTTCTATAAATGACTTAAAGTTTCTTTACAGTTATTGATGTATCCCTAAAGCACTGAAAAAAGGTACTGGTACCGGTTAAAATGTGAACGGTACCCAACCCTACTGGATGACAGGACATTATGAACATTTTATTACAATAATAATGTAATACAAGCACAAATGATTAAAAACTAAACAAAATACTAAATCTAAAATGTATATCATTGATCCGTTAAACCTAGTACAGACAGAGGCCATAATATTAAGTGGTTTATTTTTTCCCTGAAAAAAAAAAAAAAAAGACAGACAGCCTAGTCATTTTTATTGATTGCCTGCCTGATTGATGTTGACTGACTGAGGAGCCATCTGTCGCTCACAGGACACTTGCATTTCAAGTCTGATGTATGTCACGGCGGTGTGTGTTTGTATAAAACTAGTCTGGGGCTCTCTCATATATATCGGAAAAATGTTAAAAATGTTCTCTGACTATAGCAATAACTCAATATAATCAAACTCCTTATACACCAAATTTGAACAGCCATCGTTCACAAAATTTTGCATATGACCCGCACCTTGCACATTTTTTTATTGAATATATGAAATATTAAATAATGACATGCTAAAGGTAAGAGTGCAATATTTTCAGATTACCATGTTCAGCAGAATTCTACACCTCAAAATGCCAAATAACTGATTCCATTTCTACCACCTTCTTTAAAGCTTGTATAGTATATAGAATACATTATAAACGTATTCTCAATGCAATATAAGCCATTATAATACACTTAATAATACATTGCATGTTTTGTAAATGATTACAGTTTTGTAATATTTGTCAGTTATGATGCATTTACCTATTCCAGGTCACATCTTTAAAGAGTATATAACAGCAAATTTATGCTGTACTGATGTTTTATGTAGTAATGAATTGTGTTTTTAAAGGCAAATACAATCAAATTGTGTAATGCAATAGACTGCCTTCATTGAAAGTGCAATAAAATGAGTTTCTGCTAGTAGATTATAGGAACTGGATGACAGATTTAATTGGTTTAATTGGTTCAAAATCACTTTAACTTTCAGTCATTCGATCACCAGAGCCCTGAGGAAAGGACGCAGACACGCTTCTAAAGACACAGACAGAAAGACAAGCAGATGGCGAGACCCATGTCTGTAGGAATTACTCGCACCTCAACAGGTTAAAAAAAGTTAACAAATGCGCAGACAGAAAACCAGCAGAATCCTGACAGCATTCAGAGCTTTCATGTCGAGCTGGCATGATTCAGCGACAATCTGAGTGGCAGCTGAAAGAAAGCAGATCTCTCTCTATCTATCCTCTTTGTGTTGCGGGGCTGTTGTTTCGTTTTCGTGCCTGTGGAGCTTATTTTGGTCTGTTCGCTCTGAGGCCTGTGTGCAGTTTGTCAGCTGAATCTCTTCCCGACCCGTGTCCTTTCTAGTTCTGCCAAGAAACTTTTATCACAAACAGAAGAGAGAGGAGCGCTTAGTCTGCTGAACTCCAGAGGTGCCGCAGGAAACACGGGAGAGAGGAAGCTCTTTGTAACGCGCAATCTCGGGCTGATTGCGGGATCTTGCGCTTTATCTCTCGCTCCTGTGTGTCTGCGTCGTCTGTTCTTCACAGTGGCGGTAAAGACGGGCTGAGATTTTGTGAGATTGTGAGTCATCAGAGACGGCAGCCATCACTGCCTCAGTAGTCTGAGTCACAGGAGGAGGTTCATATGGAGGTGCCGTGTTACTCTCATGTATGACCTCCTTTGTGAATTCCTTTACTGCTTCTTTATTTTACTAACTTGCTAATCCATAGTGCAAATGTGCATACACTATTAGACTCAAGTGGATATGCTTCTTCTCTCTCTGTCTGTCTTTATGTCTCACTCTATTCTTCTTTCTCAGCCTGTCTCACTCTCTACCTCAGTATCTCATTCTCTCTCTTCCTGTCTGACTCACTCCCTTATTATATCAAACTATCTCTCCATAACTATCTCCATCTCCCACACTCTTGCTGTCTGTCTTGTTCTCTCTGTCTGCCTTAATCGTTCTGCCCGTTTCAATTTCTACCTCTTTCTGTCTCACTTGCTCTGCCTTTCAAACAATCTCTCTGTCTCATTCTCTCTGTATAACCTTGCTCTCTGCCTGTCTTACTCTCTACCATGGTATGTCAGTTTAATTCAGTTCAATTCTATCTCTGTCTGTCAGACTCTCAACTCCCTTCCAATCTATCTCTCCCTTTCTCACAAACCTCTCACTACCTCACTATCTAATATACTATCTCTATACTCAGCCTGTCTAACTCTCTTCTTTCTCAGCATGTCTCACTCTCTACCTCATCTCTCAGTTTGTCTCTGGAGGTAGGGAGAGCGTGAGACACACAGCATTCTCAACTTCACTATATATATATATATATATATATATATATATATATATATATATATATATATATATATATATATATATATATATCTGCCTGCCTCTCTCTTTCCTCAATAACCGAGTTTCCTTTAACCTTCAAATTGCACAAATTGAAAATATGCCCAATAGAAACACGTTAATTCTGCAAAAACTCCCATATATTGCAAACAAGTTGTTATGCTCGCATGAGGTGGTTTTTCAGGCAATTCGAAAAATGTATATTTTGCAAAACTGCAATGGAAACAGTTTTTTAGCATTTACAGGTAACCTGGCGTACCAAAAGGCGCGGTATGTTTGGACAGGAGACGAGACAGAGCTCTTTATTAAACTCATAAAAGGCAAAAGATTTACGGGAAACTGGATTCTAAACAACAAAGAAATGCTATAATTTATCAAGACCTCGGAGCAGATATGAGGGAGAAACACCCAGAATCTGTAATGTAAACCAAGTGTCTAACCCTCTCGCTCTCTAAAGCCCTCTTCACACCTACAGCGTGTACGAAACTGAAGTACAAAACCGAAAAGGTACTAATATGTACCTTTAAGGTACTAATACGCACTCTTAAAGTACTGATATGTACCTTTCAAGGTACTAATATGTACCATTTAGGGGTGAGTAAGGTACAAAGATGTACTTTTCACTTTTGTACCTTAGGGTACCGCCCCAGTGACAGCACTGTACCTTTTTTTTCTGAGAGTGAAGTTGCCAAGTTGCTGTGCTGTTGTTTTCTTGCAAGTGTTCCTACTTGATCTCAGATTCCATCTGTATCAGGTAACTGATCACTGTCTGCACTCTGATTGGTAGGTGCTGTATCACGTCATTGCTCATTTGCCCATCACATTGCCAACTGTCTTTGTCACCGGAAATCGCTAACTCTATTTGAAAACGAATGCTGCAAATTGCCGTCATTGTAAATGTTCTCTCTGCCGGTCTTTCTCTCTCTTTGCATCTTGTGGTTTTGATCCAGCAGGTGAAGATTTACAGGATTTACAGGTATACTGTCTGTGTATGTTAGTGACTCCGCCCCTCTTCTCACATTCCCTCTGCTTGCCTATCACACCTAAATCTCATCCCAGAAAATCAATTTTCTCTTCTGTCAAATTTCTTCACCCCCTCCACCTGCGCTCAGACACAGTCCCCTTCTCCTCTTCTCTCTCTATACCTCTCCCTTTCTCTCTTGGTCTCTTTCTCAGTTAAAGGAAAGCGCTGACACTCTAAGTGTGTCTCTGCTGTCTCTGTCAGCTCTTTTATTTGTTTCAGACGGTCTGGAGCAAACACAGAGATAGCTTTTCTCTCGTCCTCTCCTTCCAGTCCTCTATCCATGCTTTTTCAATCTACTCCTTCACCTCTAACGCGTCTCCACTCCTTTGATCTTCCTCAACCTGCTGTCCTTGATTATCCCTCTCTTTATCTCTTCATCTGTGTCTCTGTTCTGATGGTGAGTGTCGATAACGACTAATTGCTCATTTTGCAATCGATGAAATAATTAACAAATGAATCAGTGAGCTACAATAACTGAAAGCATCGAGAGACAGGACTCAGACAGATTAACAGCAGCTCAGACACTCCATACCTGACCTCCATACTGTGTGTATGTGCGTGCAGCATAAGCCTAATGTATTCTGGACCAGTAGGAGGCAATATTGAGTTAAATCTTGACTGCATGAAGTGACGGGTGCTCAATACAACAGCGAGGGAATGAGAACAATCTAAGGAGCGTGAGAGGAGAAGAGAACCAAAGCTGATGGCTTGCTCGATAGTCACCGACGTTAAAATGAACGGTTGTTTTAGCACAGGACGTGATCTCCTTTTCTGTCTTCACGCAAATTGTGCACAACATTAAGCTGTCTGCCGTTTTACGCATGTGTGCAGATCAGGCTATAGATAACAGCTGTATTCTCAGTCTCCTGATGAATATTCACTGAAGGGCTCAGCTTTGTGAGGAAACGTGTATGATTAAAAATGTATAAATCAATGCATAATATAGATGTGTTGATGTATTATTCACCTGCACAAACGAATGGATGGTGTCACTTGCTTGAGAATACGTTTAAAGCTGATGCACTGAATTTTCCTATCCCAGATTAACAGGTAGAGAGAACTATAAAGAAAGTCATTCATATGTAAAAAAACGTGTAAACTGTTGTTTGAGCATCACAACTACTCAGCAAAAGAGATTAGTTAGGGGCGGGACTTTCGGTTAGTTCACCATTGACAAACGGGGGAGTGTGTAAGATGGATGGACTAGATAGATAGATAGATAGATAGATAGATAGATAGATAGATAGATAGATAGATAGATAGATAGATAGATAGATAGATAGATAGATAGATAGATAGATAGATAGATAGATAGATAGATAGATAGATAGATAGATAGACTGATTGATTTTAGTTTTGAATGTGTATATGCATATGCATGTGCTGTCATCTCTGCACTATAATTATACAGTAGCAGATGTTTACAGCTGGAATATTCCAGAATTCAAAATTTGGCCTGACATGCCAACAGCCCTGCTACAAGGTTACCTTGCACAGAGAGAAAGAAGGGATGGATAAAGCAAGGAAAAATGGGAGCGATAATGCATCGAGGGAGCAATGAAAAGACAAAGGGGGAGAGAAGTGCTATACAACAGAGGAGAAGAGGAGAGACAGAACAAGACATGTGAAGACAGGCCACTGAAATGGGTTTAAGGTTGTCCTTAAGGTACAGTTACGTGAGAGAGACCTGGAGGAAGCTCTTGGCAGTTCCTGTCTGTTTATTTGTGTGCATGAGAGGGAGATGCAGAAAAAGAGAAAGTCAGCGGACGTATGTGCATATTGAAGTAGGGCTGGCAGGACGTCCCTCTATGATTCAGCCGCACCTGTCATCACCGATTAGACCTCTGTGACCACACACACACATAGTCATACGCAGGTGGCAGGTTTCTCTCTGCTAGAACAGATCCATATGGCTGTGTACTATGCTGGTGTTGGCTGAGCTGCTTCTGGCTCGAGTGGAAAGTAAGTCACATGCGAGTGGACGGCCAGGTCCAACCTCACCCTGAGACAAGGCTATAAATAACACAATGGACAGCAGATACACAGGCACACACACATGTCTGGTTTACTATCTTTGTGGGGACTCTCCATAGACCAAGGGCCAAGGAGGCAAGGGAGGCAGTGCCTCCTCAAAAAATAAATAAATTCAAATTGAGAAAATAATTGATATTGCAAAAATAAAACAAAGCAATATTACAAAATTGTATGATTACAATTGTAAAAGTCACTCGTTTTTATAAAGTAATACTGTCCAACAGCAACATCCGCTGGTGAAGTTACAGTGGGAGGCACGCCATTGACTAATGCTGCCTTCACGTGCTATCGGAATTATCATAAATACTAGTTTCCTAGTTAAAAGATGGGACATGAACGCCCTCTCAAGTCAAAATTTTAATGTAATGAGCTCGTGATCATGACTTCAGAAGTGGGAAGTAGGACATTACCGATAGCACGTGAAGGAATCATTAAAGCAGATACCCTAATGTGTGCGTTAGTTTTGTGCTGGATAATTGAAATGAATGGGGAAAAGTCACGTGAGAGGAGGCAATGGCTCCATTGCGCTATGATTGAATATGATGGGTTATAATTGGATATGATTGGTTCGTGCGATAAATCCCGCCTCTTGTTTTCGTGCACGTTCACCGATCGGCCTGAGTGATGATGATGATGCCGTTAATGGAAAGACTAATGAAAAAGTAAGTAAACAACACATCCATTGAGATTGATCCATTCTATCTCCTTACACTAACCCTACCCTTAACCACAAAACTTTCTGCATTTTTACATTTTCTGGGGGACCTCAAATTTAGGTCCATTTAGTCCCCATGAGTGCCACTGGGATAGAAAACCATGAATACACATGCACGCCCGCATTGTTGTGTTTTCATGTTTTATGGGGACATTCCATAGGCGTAATGGTTTTTATACTGTACAAACCGTATTTTCTATCCCCCTACACTGTCCCTACCCCTAAACCTACCCATCACAAGAAACATTCTGCATTTTTACATTTTCAAAAACATCACTTAGTATGATTTATAAGATGTTTTCCTCATGGGGACCAAAAAATGTCCCCACAAGGACAAGGATTTCAGATATTGCCATCTTTGTGGGGACATTTTGCCCCCATTAGGTAGAGTTTACCAGGCCACACACACACACACACACACACACACACACACACACACACACACACACACGCACGCACACACACACAGAACACAAAAGATCTTCTGAAAAAAAGTTCCAAATGTCCAAAACAGCTTTTGAGGCATTTTTGAGTGAACACAGACACAATCTGAAATAATTTTCACATTTTTTGGGGGAAATCTGTATTACATGGATCTGATAGCTGAAAGAATAATACAATTATCTAAAATACTGAATGTATATGGAAATCTGTGGAAGTTTCTACCGAGTTCTGAGTCTGTGTGGGCCTGCTAGAAACCAAAATAAATCACATGGCCACACATTTTATAAGCACTATTGCTCCCCAAGATGTTAAATATGAAGTGAACATGAGGAAAGCGATGTCTTCATATCTGCTCATCATAAAGAATACATTCCCTTATTTCCCTACAGATGTTATATATGAGGCTGGGCTCTTGCATGAATTTCTCTGTAGGCAAGCAAATACATTTTTTATAAAGAAGAAGCATCTCTTTCAACACACCTTCTTCTGTTTTTTTCCTTTTTCCCTCTCACTCTTTCTTTCTGTCATTACACATGCTAACAGCTTATAGCGTCTACATGAGTAGCATGCAGCTAAATTCTACTATTTACCAATCATGCCTTGAGTGTCCATGTGCAATTCATCCGCATAGTTCCTCTGACAGGCACTTTCTTGAGAATTCAGAGTTGTGTGTTTTATGGAAGCTTCCCTTGCTAAAATTTGTCCGATCAGCAAACAATGAATGTGGGAAAATGCTTCTTGACTCACTTGGCAATTCTCGACAGAGAATCTTGCAATCTCACAAAAACACTCCAGGCATTGTGTGTGTGTGTGTCATTGAGCTGAGGGACACACTCTCAGGTCACCTTTCTAACATACCACAAGCACAATACACGGCAGAAACCAGGACATCCTATCCCTCCATCTACACACACCTCTACTCAACATATCACACAATTACACAGCCATAATTAGAGCGCAAAAGAGACCTCATATTACTTAAAAGGTAATTTTCCCTTACCTTATTTTTGCGGTCTCCCTTGGCCTCCATAATAAACGCATATTAACTGTTCTAATTTACCACTAAATTAACAAGACTGACCTCAATTAGGACACTAATTGTAAGCTGAGACTATCATGGACGGCATTTGTAATTGGTTTACAAAGCCTGCTGTAAAAAAAAAAAAAAAAAAAAAAAAACTCACCCTTTTCCTACATCTTATCCAGATTTGTAGCTTAGCATTCTCACTGACAAAAAAATTCTCACTTCCTCCATACAGACATCTAAAGACTTCGGCAGTAGTTCCATATAAGTTCTTTTCGCCTAATGTTTTGTGAATATTACGAATTCAAACACAATACTCATTTGACATACTGCTTTTCACCTACTATATAGGGGGCAAGTAGGCATATTCGGACACAGGGCCAGACTACATTGAATATGATTAGGTAAAGTAGTTATGCGATTGGTCACCGCTCGATGACCGGAGTAAATTCTGGTCATGAAGCAAAACCAGCTGACAATCATGAATCTACATAGTAAATCAATACATTTCATTACAAGAAAACAATTCCATGTTTTCAATGAAATGTCCCCTTTGCGCAAAAATAAAGATGAGTGCACTATGATCAATTATCATCAGTTTTTGAGCAAAAGTGTTACAAGAAATGCATGCTACATAATCAGATTACTTCAGATCAGATTAACAAGTAAAGTAACATTACACCAAATTCACCATGTTAATGTGCACATTAATACACAGCAAAGTTTGTCATTTGTCAAACCAACTGACATCAGTCATTAATGAACATACCTAAATACATTTCTTTCTTTTTTTTCAGTTATAGTTGGACTATACATCAGAATGGTGTTTCATGTGTGTGTTTGTGTGTTTATGTGAAATGGTGTGTTTATGGAGTGGGACATGGAATAGGGCAAGGATACAGAGTAGAGCCACAGCAAATGAGAAGCCTGGTCAAAGGGCTTTGAAATGGAACTACAAAGCACTGGGAGATTCCCATGGGCTCTGCGTATATATGTATGTGTGTTTCATTATGCCTTGGCCTCTGTCTCTTGAGAAAGGGGCAAGTTCAAATACACAGTTAATGAGTGAAGCAGCCATCAATAGCATCCTAATCCATCAGAGAAGCACTATCCTCGCACAACACACACACACACACACACACACACACACACACACACACACACACACACACACACACACACACACACACACACACACACACACACACACACACACACACACACACACACACACACTTCCTCCAGGGGCCCAGCCCAACTAAATGATGCAACTGAAAGCTCATTGCCTGCACTCCAAAGGTTGTTCGTCACTCACCCCCTATGTTCAGAACACAAAGTAAAAAGTAAAAGACAATAAGTGAAAATGTCCAGGTCATACCAAAATCAGACGACAAACAATTGGAAGAATTTTCCGATTTGTTTTGCACTGTGGAATTTTCTTGATAATTAAGCACACACCAATTACCACAGTGTGTCCAGATTTTTAACCTCTTTTGTAATTCCCATTTTTTTCTAAATGTATAAGCATTAATTAGAAGCCACAGTGTGTAAAAAGTTAAAATTGTTATTATTATCTGTATTCTGTATTTAATTACAATGAGAGAGAGAAAAAAAAAAAGAGAGTAACCATATGAAAAACAGAGCCACAAACACATCTGATAAGAGCTTTTCGTCGCAGAGCTCAATACAGCGCAGGAATGGGACAAGGAATGGCTGGTGCTCTGCAAACCTTATCAAGACACAAAGAGAGGAGCTTGTGGTATGCAGTTTTTGTATGCAGTCTGTGTATGTGTGTGTTGTGCCTAGAGGCTCATCCATTCACATTAGCGACAGGAAATGAGAGGCAGCTGAAATCACGAGCTAGATCAATGGCACACAGAGATAGACATACTCGCCCTATCTCTCTGTCTTCATTATGGCTGCCTCCCTCATTCCCTCCATCTCTGTCTCTTCTTCTGGTGTCGTTATGAGACATTCTGACGTATTTCAGGTCTGTCTCCAGCACTCAGGGGTCCAACGCTCTCGCACGTCCCAGGTGAGATCACATCCGTACTTTCTCTTGATGTATTTTCATACTGTTTTGATTGTATCTCCTACTTTTTCACATCCACCTTTCTTTCCTTTGAGATCAGCAAATCCTTTATGTCTGTAATTGAGATTGTTTATTTGTATGCTAGCACTGCATCATTGTCTTTGCAGCTGTGAACTAGTTAGTTTTGTTTTCTGTATGCATGCTTGTCTGTCTCTTTCTTTCCGGTTTAAAGTGGCATACATCCTCACGTCCAGCTCAAAGACTCGCCACATGTGGCATCATTGATTACAGATATCAGCGAATGCAACCGCTTCAAATCTCACGGGTGATTATAAACAGTTTGTGAGCCGAAATCAATCTAATACCTTCAAGAGCCTCTTTCACTGCAGGTCGTCAGGGGTCATTGCTGACGACCGTACAGTTTGTCTTTTTAGTGACTGCACTTGATGTGTTGGAAGCCACCAATCAGTCAATGATAGCGGTTATAGACTGAAAGTTTTACTTCAGAAAAGGCCCTTTGTTAGACAGGGACAGACATTAAAAGAGCGGAGGTCCAGCTGCAGATGGACAGTACGGGTCAGCCAGAGCAGCGGTGGACGTCTACTGACAGACCAGAGACCGCTGCTAACATTAGCACTGGAGTGGGAGTTTGTGTGCATGCGATCGGCTGACCACCGTGCCAGAAATGAAACACATCAATCAAAACCGACAAGGACAAAGATGAACAGAAGAGAAGATAGGAGTTGAAAGCCGTCCTTCACACACTCTCTCCTCTTTAGAGAGATCTTCTGCGCTAATGTGTGCCAGCGCGAGCGCTCTCCCCTCCCGCCCGGCCGTACTGAAGTGAACTTGTGTCCCTTTGCCCTTGGTGTGACTTCTCTTGACCTAAAACAGTCTGTTGAGAGTCACCAGCATCCAGACTACATCTCCTGCTGCTCCCGAACCAGGAATACACCATACACGCCATATGCTTCTCGTTCCCTATGTACCATATGTTGGTGCAGTGTCAAAGTCCAGCTTCCTCTTTCTCTCACTGTCTCTATGTCCCTCATGACTGCCGTGAGATGACATGCTGAGGTCACCTCAGAGCCACAATGACAATGTGGAATAAAGCTGCTCGTCTAACACACTCCTGCTCATGCACACACACACACATATAACTAAACACAGCAGCTCTCTTCATCTTGTTTGCAACTTCAATGCAAATTCGGTCATCATTTACTCACCCTCATGTTGTTACAAACCTGTTTGATTATTTCCTCAGTATCATCATAAAAGGGCACCATATGTGCATATGTACAGTATGTGTATGAATAATGACTTTAAGACTTACATTAAACCGTTCAAAAGTTTGGGGTCAGTAAGATATATGTATATGTGTATAGTGTACAGTTATCATTTTCACATCCAGCGCCACGTTGTTTAAATAGCAAATACACTTGCGCCCATCTGTTCGCCCATGGGCTAGTCTGCTAGTCTGAAAACAAGGTGTGTTCAGGTGCATTGTTGGCGCATTGCTATTTTGAGACTGTGCCATTGACCAACAAAAACCTGGTCTAAAGTCAATAGCGCAGTATTTTATGTGTTATTTAAAGGGCACATTAGTAATATGCGCCTATAGGCAGGTGCACAACGTGCATACACTCTGCTTATTACACACACAGGGATGCGCAGCAGCACAGAAACATTTTTAAATATTAAAAATAAAAGGATTCCTCTCTGGAGAAGCATTCAATCTTTCCGCTCGCAAATTCCACCATAGCGAATCCACCATGGTGCAAGCGCAACTGGCATTTAAAGAGAATGGGAGATGAGACTGGTTTATTGCATGTTATGCCCAAAACACACCCATGACTCATTAAGAGACTAGGTACAACCCCTGTGGACCATGTACCTGGTATGCTGACCATTTATTCTGTTGGTAAACGGTGGAATAAAAAAACTTAGTTAAAAGTGGATTCGGACATGGCCTAAGTGCACCTGCGCCATGCACTCGGATTCTTAAAACAGGGCCCATCATTTCACAAAAGATTTCTATAAATAAATGCTGTTCTTTTGATCTTTCTATCCCACAAAACAAATTTTTTCAACATTGATAATATTAAGATGTTTCTTGAGCAGCAAATCAGCATAGAATGCTGTGACACTGGACACTGGAGTAATGGCTACTGAAAACTCAGCTTTGCATCACAGGAATAAAAAGAAAACAGTTATTTTAAACAGTAATACTATTTCACAATATTAGTGTGTTCTTACTGACCTCAAACTTTTGAATGGCAGAGATATACAACATTTATGAAAGTGTTATAATGCGTTCACATCTTCTTGTGAAGCTTGAAAGCTTCAGCCCCCAATAATTGCTACTGATTGAAAAAGAGCAACCAGCACAGTATTCAACATGTCTCCATTTGTGATCTATGAAGAAAACAAGTCACACAGGTTTGAGTAATGGTGACAGAATTTTCATTTTTGAGTGAACTATCCCTTTAAAAAATAATGTGAAATTAAATTTGGTTGCATTTACTTAATGTCCATGATGTTATTGTGCATAATCCAAGAGTTTACATTAGTCATGAAAAGATTATTTTGCATGAGAATGTAATAAATTTGCCTCTGAAATTACTTTTCTTTTCTGCTGATAAAAAGCCTTGTGGGTTGTGGAAAACAATATTAACAATAATATAATATAATAGCTAAACAATCACAATCCAATAAAACATTCTTATGGATACAACAAAGTCGTGCCCTATGTTATGTGCTACTGAACATTCTGTTTCACTCCAAAATACACCACATTATGGAAATGAATGCTCTTTTATGTTTTCTTTAAGACCCCTAAGCTACATCAGGAAGTATGAAGTTAAAACTGTCTTAGGCAATCGATGTCTTTTCGGTGGTAGTGCGGTGATGTTTATGGATGCTGCCTGACTCCACAGACCGCCCCAACACTGCGGTATGCGGTTAGAGTAAGCGGCTCTGATTACTCAATAACGCTTCAGACAGCAGTGCGTTATGGATGGAGGTGCACGCATCGGCTGGCGTGAAGGTCAACGGCCCAGAGTGGCGATGAGCATTTGAGTCATTGGTGGGCAATGAAGGGAAGTGATGATGCTGCTAAAAATACAGAGAGAAGGGGGTACAGAGAGAGGGAGAGAGAGAGTGCAAATTTGTCTTCTTGTCTACTTCCATGACACTCACCACACGGCCTGTCTTCACTGATGTATGAGCTGCCTCTGTATCCGCACAACACAGAGGTGACACAAAACTCACATGCACCCCACACTATCGCCATAGCCACGCACAACTTTTCCAGCTCAAGGACACTGATGCGCTCGGAAAATGCACAGGGATCTAGCAGCATGTAGCTCTCTGCATGCTATTTTTCAAGCATAGACATGTTACTACAGCAACATAGTCTGATGGTTCTGCGACTAACTAACTAACTAACTAAATACAAATAACATTACTTTGTAATAAATTATTTTGTAATACATTTAACAATACACTCTAAAAAATGCTGGGTTAAAAACAACCCAAGTTGGTTTGAAATGAACAAACCCAGCAATTGGGTTGATAACCCAGTCAACCCAAGTTGGGTTAAATGTTTGCTCAACCTGCTGAGTAGTTTTATTTAACTCAACCCAAAGTATGTTGAAAATAAACATTTATTAATATGTTTAATAAATTTACATTTTGAATAAGTCTACAATAAGGTTCATTAGTTAACATTAGTTAACATGAACTAATAATGAACTGCACTTATAAAGCATTTATTTATCTTTGCTAATGTTAATTTCAACATTTACTAATACTTTATTAAAATCTTGTTAACATTAGTGATATGTGATATGTTGCGATAAATCCCGCCTCTTGTTTTCGTGCACGTTCACCGATCGGCCTGAGTGATGATGATGATGCCGTTAATGGAAAGACTAATGAAAAAGTAAGTAAACAATTGACAACAACATCCATTGAGATATCACTGCTTTATGTCACGTCAAAATCAAACTTGAAATGACCTGAAAACATGATGACTGGGGTTTTTAGTGAGCAAACTGCTTGGGGAAATTAAAGGTACCTCATCATGTCTGTGTGGACTTTGCCTCCTCAATTTAAAACACCACCGCACACCACTGGCATGTGCTAACCCTAATCATTATCCCAACATAACCCTGTAATCAGTGGACAAAGACTGGTTAATAAAAATTCTGTTCAAGAAACCTAACCCAAACCCTATGTTTGACCCTCACCCTAAATTCTGATTGTTAATATGTTCCAGGACCAACAAGAAGCGGATCAAAGAAAATGGTCAACTTGTGTATAACATGTTTATCAGCAAGTATGCATAACTTGCCATGCATGGTGAGTATTTACTGTGTTACTGTATATAGCTCTTTTAGCTGTCTCAGTGTGCCATATAAGTGAATTGTCGTCTTCCGGTGGCTGGTCTGATGTTGTGCTTTTCCTCACCGGGCTCTGAGCCATCCAGACTGCAGCCTGTGGAATCAGCATGTAGCCTGATGGAGTCTAAACCTTGTTATCTCTGTTACACATTCCATCTGCCCCTGTCCGCTCTCCCTCTATCTCCCTCTTCCTCTCTTTGATCACTCTGGGCCAATGAATCAAGCAGTCTTTAGCGCAGACGAGACCGCGAGGGAGCTGCTGAGCGTTTGTCCTCTCCACAACATATGATGACAGACCTGTTTCTCTTTTGCATCAGGACCGCTCACCTGTATCCTAGCAACCCCATCCCTCCTGTAGCAGCCTCACAACACAGTGGTGAGAGTGATGTCATGAATGCATAGAACGAATCTCTTACCTATTTTGTTTTGACACTTTTATTTATCATCTATATTTCTCATTTTTGTCTTCGCACTTCGCTGTTTCTCTTCTCATTTTGTGTTAATTTGCCTAGTTTATTTCCTTTGTCTCAATGCTTTTCTTACAATTTTGTCTCATTTCTGTTTCATTTTGATGCTTCTCGTTTGTTTCATTCCTTTTCTCATTTTCTACTTAATTATTTTCTTCTCACCTTTGTTTAATCTCTTTCTGGTCTCAATACTTCTCTTATCTTCTCATCTCATCTCTGTTTCTCTTGTCTCCATTTATCTTGATGTTTCCCCTCTTGTTCTGGCCTCCTCTTGTCCTGTCTATTCTTGTCTTGTCTCATTAGGTCTCATCTCTTCTCAACACTATCTTCTCTTATATTGTTTTGAGACTATTTTCAGTCTAATTTCTATTTCTTGTCTTATCTCATAACCCTAACCCTCATCTCATTTTGAATTTTTCTTCCTTATCTCAATGCTTTTCTTTTCATCCCTTCCCTTCCCATCTCATCTCATCTCATCTCATCTCATCTCATCTCATCTCATCATCTCATCTCATCTCATCTCATCATCCCATCCCATCATCTCATCTCATCTCATCTCATCTCATCTCATCTCATCTCATCTCATCTCATCTCATCTCATCTCATCTCATCTCATCTCATCTCATCTCATCTCATCTCATCTCATCTCATCTCATCTCATCTCATCTCATCTCATCTCATCTCATCTCATCTCATCTCATCTCATCTCATCTCATCATCTCATCTCATCTCATCATCCCTTCTCATCTCATCCCATCCCATCCCATCCCATCATCCCTCATCTCATCTCATCTCATCTCATCTCATCTCATCTCATCTCATCTCATCTCATCTCATCTCATCATCTCATCATCATCATCATCATCTCATCTCATCGCATCATCACTTCTCATCCCATCATCTCATCTCATCTCATCTCATCTCATCTCATCTCATCTCATCTCATCTCATCATCCCATCTCATCTCATCTCATCTCATCTCATCTCATCTCATCACATCATCTCATCACATGATTCCTTCTCATCATCTCATCTCATTTCATCATCCCATCTCATCTCATCTCCCCTTCTCATCTCATCCCATCATCCCATCATCTCATCTCATCGCATCATCCCTTCTCATCTCATCTCATCTCATATCATCTCATCTCATCTCATCTCATCATCCCTTCTCATCTCATCTCATCACATCATCTCATCACATGATTCCTTCTCATCATCTCATCTCATTTCATCATCCCATCTCATCTCATCTCATCTCATCTCCCCTTCTCATCTCATCCCATCATCCCATCATCTCATCTCATCGCATCATCCCTTCTCATCTCATCTCATCTCATCATCTCATCTCATCTCATCTCATCATCCCTTCTCATCTCATCTCATCTCATCTCATCACATCATCTCATCACATGATTCCTTCTCATCATCTCATCTCATTTCATCATCCCATCTCATCTCATTTCATCATCCCATCTCATCTCATTTCATCATCCCATCTCATCTCATTTCATCATCCCATCTCATCTCATCGCATCTCATCTCTCATCTCATCTCATCATCCCTTCTCATCTCATCTCATCATCCCATTCCTCTCCTCTCCTCTCCTCTCTCTCCTCTCCTCTCCTCCTCTCCTCTCCTCTCCTCTCCTCTCCTCTCCTCTCCTCTCCTCTCCTCCTCCTCCCTCCCCTCCCCTCCCCTCCCTCCTCCCCTCCCCTCCCCTCCCCTCCCCTCCCCCCTCCTCCCCCCCTCCTCCTCCTCTTCTCATCATCCCATTCTTCTTCTCTTCTCTTCTCTTCTCTTCTCTTCTCTTCTCTTCTCTTCTCTTCTCTCTCTCTTCTCTTCTCTTCTCTTCTCTTCTCTTCTCTTCTCTTCTCTTCTCTTCTTCTCTTCTCTTCTCTTCTCATCATCCCTCTTCTCTTCTCTTCTCTTCTCTTCTCTTCTCTTCTCTTCTCTTCTCTTCTCTTCTTCAGTTATTTTGTCTCATCATTTTACTATTGACTCATATTATCTGATCTTGATCTCATCCCATCCCATCTTGAAGGTGTTTGTCCTCATCTTTCTCAATGCTGTCATTTCTTGTCTTCTTTTGATACTTTTCTTCACATCTTTTGTTATTTTGTCTAATTTCATTCTCATCTCAATCCTTATTTTGTCTCAACACTTCTCTTAACATTTCTTCTCATCTCTGCCTCATGGTTTTATCTTGACGCTTCTCCTCTCATTTGCTTTCGTTTGTCGCATTCTTTTTTCATTTTGCCCTGTCTCTATTAGATTTTTTTCCATCACGTTGTGTTAATTGTTTAATCTCTTTCTAATATCTCATCTTATCATGTCTAAATTAATGATTTTTTTCCACCAAAATTTCCCACTTTACTTCAGTTTTCATCTTGTATTAATTTTTCTCATTATTCTATTGTCTCAATGCTTCTCATCTCTATTTCTTGTCTTATGTTGATGTTTCACTTCTTGTTTGGTCTTAGCTTGTGTCAATTTGTCTAATTCCTTTTCCTGGTCTTACTGTATCATCTCAACTCATTTAATCTGGTCTTCATCGCCTCTCCTCATAGAGAACTGCTCTGGACACCCGTGTGTGTGTGTGCGCGTGTGCGTACGTGTGTGTGTGAATGTAAGCCATGGGGAGTTGAAATGTGTTAGTATGAGCATCTGTGAGCTCTCCTCTCCTGGTGCTGAATTTAGGCTTTATGGGGCTATGGTGCCGTTCTGGGACAGTTATCCATCCCCAAAGAGAAAGCAGCAAAAAGGAGACTTTCAGGCCTCCAGTAAAATATGCAGAAATAAAAATAACTTCTTTCTCTCCCCTGTGTGCTCCCTCCATTCCCAGGGAGATTGGACAGCTCTCAGTGGACTAGCAGCCACGTCTGTGTTGGGGAAAATGCTGCAGTGGCACATTTATCTGTTTGTGGGGATGTACTAATATACAATCACACACACACACGTGAACACGTCCATAAACACACTGTTAGAGAGCTTAAGCAGGGCCAGTTTCTGGCAGTTAAGACCTCCATCCACTGAATACTGCTGACAGTGTGGCTAGAATTACCTTTAGAAAAATAAATACACATTTACTGAATGAATCCTGTTCAGACCAAAATAAAAGTCTGACCTCTGATTTCAAACAACATACAGCTGTTATACGAGTCCCTACTATTTGATAAGTGTTTGGACACTAAGTAACAATTACAAACACATACATTTAGTTGGATTACATAACAAAACATAGTGGCATCTGCAAACAAATGAAACCAGATGCTTTTGTTAGTGCTAACATTTTTGAAATAACTTAATTTAATTCATCCACAGATGTAGTTCATCACATTAATTATGAACAATGTTCCACTAACATTTGACATGTGACTTAATGTTTTTTTTATCTTCTATCTATTGTTTTAACATTTATTTATTCAAATAAATGCAGCATTGGTGAGCATAAGACACTTCTTTCAAAACATAAAAAAACTGACCCTAAAACTTTTGAATGGTACTTTTACATTTCACTTCAATGTCAGAACACTTTTTGAGGCCTCTATGCTGAAGCATCCTTTCCCTGGCTTCAATAACTGTATATAGCTTTATTTGGAGCGAGATAATTGAGCTGAGTTTCAGACAGAACAAAAGACTGTGGAGCACTGAAGGACATGGGAAAGGCAGACGGGTAGTTGAATACACATACAGCGACGCAGGCAGGAAGAACAAGGGCGTTTGTGCTGACTCCTGCACTTGCTGACTGCCCCATCTGTTGAGTGGGGTCTCCAGAGAGAAGAGGGGCAGCGTGGGTCCGTGTGACACATCTGCCCCTTGCTTGGGGCTTTTAAATAGAGACACAGAGGGGACTGAGGCATCCTGCCAGAGAAAAACTCCCCAGCCCAGGTGTGCTTCTAATAGAGGCCACAGAAAGCCACCCTCTTCCTCCGTGTCCGCTTTTGTCTGTCTATGTGGCTTTGTGTCTCTTGTATCACTTTCACTCTGATGTTCACTGAGAGTGTACCTTTTCTCATTTTCTTTTGCGTTCTCATGCTGTTCACACTCTCAGTATTAAAGTCATCCAGTGTGAAGAGCGAGGACTCATTTCTGCTCTCCACTGGGGGTCCTTACGATGCTCTGTGAGGTGTGAGGGGAAGGCCAACGCTTCTCCATTACCCAATAACTGACGTTCACATGCACTCACAAACGACCAAACCAGAGAGGCCTTATTGAAAAT
Source organism: Paracanthobrama guichenoti (assembly GCA_018749465.1). Taxonomy (NCBI): domain Eukaryota; kingdom Metazoa; phylum Chordata; class Actinopteri; order Cypriniformes; family Gobionidae; genus Paracanthobrama; species Paracanthobrama guichenoti. Next base: position 14,612,992 of record CM031956.1, on the reverse strand, counting down.
AATCACAAGGGCATGCAGTGCAGGGTTAGAGACTCATGGCAATGCTTAGCATTTAAAGTGTCCTCCACAAAAAGAGGTTGACTTTGTCTTTAGGATGACATGGATATCTATGGAGTAAACAAATACACTGTAAAAAGACTAAAATCTAAAAAAGTAAGCCAAATGCCTATAGCATGTCCCCACTAGCACGGCACTAGACTTGTCCAAAACAGATTTTCCAATCCATTGAACTGATATAAAGCGGCAAGATTCTGCACCAATCAAATTTATTTTGCACTTCACAATGTAATCAAAACAGAGATGTCTACTGTACCAAAGAAGAAAATCAAGGTAAAGTGATGAAACGGGTGTTTGTGCCCCATAACCAGTAAAAACTGCAAGTAAATCACTAACGTCACTTACAGCGACATTTGTATTGCAACAGATATGTGGGCATAATAATTTTGTCTAAAATATGCATTTTTTTTAATGCTTCAAAAAATTCTGTGTGTAAATGACTTACTGTTTTGTTCTTACTGTCAATAAATGACTTACTGTGCGTGTTCCTGCAACAGGTGACATATTAACACCTAGATTGCTTATCTTTATTATTATCTATAGATTTTAATTATTAGTGATATAAAACTGCCTTTCTGATTTACAACTGTAGCCAAACTATACACAGTTAATATTGTAACATTGATATCGGCATACTATATACTTTTTGCCACATAGTGTAGAGAAGACGTAAAATATTTTAAATGTATTTTATATATCTGATTTGCTGGTAAATTACTTTAGAGGTAAAATCAGCATAGATGGTATATAAAGTTAATGTAGGGGCAGTTTATGAAAAAGTGCATTAGTACCACAAGCATATGAGTGATTTACAGTACTAAGAGTAAAAATAAATAAATAGTTGGATCCAAATAGTTGCATGTGATTGATTCAAAGCTCACTCCAGCCAGGCAATCAAAGTTGGCAACCCTGATAAACAGCGTTTGCAAAGGAAAGCCAAAATGTCACCGGAGCTACTGTGAGTATAATTATAGTTTTTTTCCTTGATGACATAACTAAAAGGACTACCCCTTTCAATCCGATCGAAATTTAACTCGGATCGAGCTCATTTGGATTGACTGAGGTGTTTCCATGAAGGCCTTTCTATCTGATTGAGCTATTTGGGTGCATATAAATGTAACTAGTGTGACTCTATGTTTTGTTTTAAATTGATCTCCACTATTTTTTTTTTTTTTTTCAGTCTGTCGAGGAAATAGTCTTCCATAGAAATCAGAGTCCTTCTAAAATATACACTTGATAAAGCCAGCTGGGCAGCTTAGTTGCTTTTAATAATTCAGATCTTAACAATGTAACTGGTGAGTTCTAGTCACAGATCAACCGGTATGAGTTAGGTAACATTTCTACATTTCTCCTCAGGCACATTCAATAATGAGCAGCATCTGGATAAAATATGCACAGACATACAGTACACACACACACACACACACACACACACACACACACGCACACGCACACACACACGCACTAATGATGAATAGCCTACTTAATCTCTATGTGGAATTAAATGATCTGCTTATTGCTTTTACAGAATAACTGTTTGTTCAGATATAAGTGTTCATTATAATGCATAAATGAGTCTCTCAAATGATAAAAAAAAAGAAAATTATGCAATAATAGTTTCCTACGTTACAGTGTCTGGTACATCACACTCAGTACAAAAGCATTGGAAATCTATAGCCAAAAAAAGAGAGAATTAGATATTTTACCAATGAAGTAAGACAGCAGAATGGCCAGCAGGGCGGCAGCAGCGATCGCCGACAGGGCTGCACATTTCCAGCTGCAGTACTTGGATGGTTTCTTCAGCTTGAAGGCGCTTCTGGAGAAGGTGTTTCTGGGTAGGAGCCGCGGTGGGGGAGAATATACTGTGCCGGAGGTCAAAGGGTAACCGGGTGATGAGCTGCTAAAGAGAGGTGTGGTCCCTGAAGAGGTCTTAAACAGGAAATGCCTGCAGAAAAGAGAAAGATAAATAGTGCTTTTAGTATTTCAAGCACATATGGAAGGTCACATCCATCTCTGGTATCAAACCTCCTCAGCTGCAGCAGTCTCCATTTCTAAGATTTAATGTATATATATATATATATATATATATATATATATATATATATATATATATATATATATATATATATATATATATATATATATATATATATATATATATATATATATATGTATGTATGTATGTGTGTGTGTGTGTGTGTGTGTGTGTGTGTGTGTGTGTTTGTGTTTGTGTGTTGTGTTGACCGCTGAGTGTCACAAGCACTTGTTGGGGGTGAAGGACAGTGTATGCAGCGCCTCAGTGTGGAGCAGTGGACATATGGCACACGAACACACGGCACCGCAGGCCTGTCCCGGCCCACCGAGGGACACTTACACAACAAAGTCACTCAATAATTCAAGAGCCTCCGCTTCTTTCAGGTACAACGACAAACATACTGTACAGAGACACAATTCACTGAGACCATACGCAGCGGCTTGGTTCTCTGGTGCAGAATCATTTTCGTTGAGCTAATGAATAGAAAAATATAGACAAGAGGATATTGCTGTGTACTTCACAGATAGATTAATCATTACAGCCTTATAAACGGACTCTTGGCGCAGACAAACAGGACGTGATTTGTTAATATCCAGCTTCAGCACCGAGACTACAGAGAGACAGAACGTACTCACTAATAATCAGCGTTAAGCTAAAATGTGGTTCATAGACCACCGAGTCATGTAACAACAGCCTGGCAGGATTCCACAGAATGCTTTTCACTACAGTGTGCAATTTGAAAGATCTAACAAATGCATCACAAACCACTTTTACCCCTGACTAGCTTTAAGTGTAATTTCTGTGCTAAACAATTGTTTCCAAAACCCTCCTGTTCCACCTGCCTTCATTGTTTGGACAAACAGCTAATTCCGCTCCAAAAGTTGACATGAAAAGAAGATAATTTATCAGTAGAAGTCTATATTTAGTTACATATTGATATACACCGGTCAGGCATAACATTATGACCACCTTCCTAATATTGTGTTGGTCCCCCTTTTGCTCCCAAAACCACAATTGCCCTGACCAGCCTGTTCCCCAGGTAAGCAACGCACACACACCTGGCCATCCACGTGATATAAAAGAAAATGTGATTCCATTAGTCCGTGATCCAGTTCTGATGCTCATGTGCCCACTGTCGGCGGTGGACAGGGGTCAGCATGGGCACCCTGACTGGTCTGTGGCTATGCAGCCCCATACGCAACAAACTGCGATGCACTGTGTATCCTGACACCTTTCTATCAGAACCAGCATTAACTTCTTGAGCAATCTGAGCTACAGTAGCTCATCTGTTTGATCGGACCGCATGGGCCAGCCTTCGCTCCTCACGTGCATCAATGAGCCTTGGCCGCCCATGACCCTGTCGCCGGTTCACCACTGTTCCTTCCTTGGACCACTTTTGATAGATACTGACCACTGCAGACCGGGAACACCCAAGAGCTGCAGTTTTGGAGATGCTCTGAGTCATCTAGCCATCACAATTTGGCCCTTGTCAAACTCACTCAAATCCTTACGTTTGTCCATTTTTCCTGCTTCTAACCATGGGCGTCACTAGGCCCTTTTTAGGGGGGCTTCAGAACCCCAAAACTTCTGCCCAGCCCCCATAAAAAATATGTGATTAACCTTAAAACATATGAAACTGGCGGGAGGCTTCAGCTTCGTCTCGTCTTTTATTCCGTTAATCAGCATGTTCTTCAATCCGCAGCGGCGCCGAGCAGAGTGCACGTCAGAAGCAGAGGTGTGTCCGTTCATCTGAGCCTCATTGGTCTGTCACCGCTCGTCAATGTCAAAATATTTGAGAAAACCAATCAAATCAGAGTAGGCGGGCTTTATGTTCACACAGAAGCTTGGGCGGAGCTCGAATTTTAGCAGCACGATTCGACGTCAAGTGAGAGATATGTAAGTAGCTAAACTAAACATTTCATATTTGACAGCTGCTTCAAGTCAGAAATGTTAAACAAATGACAAAAATATTCAGGCAAATTAATAAACTTTTGTCTAATTTCGCCAATTTGAATTGAAAATAGGCCTATGTAATGTGATTCATAATGTAATTAACAAACAAGAAATATTAACGAAGCCGTTTTCTTCAGATTAGGCATAAGATTAATAATGAATGTGTGCATATTGTACATTTATATAACTCCATTTGTAGCCTTCAGTAAATTAAAAAAGCTCAGTTTTTTTTTTTTTTTTCAGCCTGTATTGGGCATACGATTAGTAATGAGTGTATGCATATTAATAAACCTAGTTACCTAGCTTTCCTGGTAGCCTTCAATAAATTAATGTGTCTACGAAAATGATTCATAAAACATATAAATATCAGTTAACCATATGTTTACTTTCTTCACTGATGAAAATAGAAAAACTATATCAGTCATATCTGCCCACTGACATGGTTTTCAAGCTATTATCTATTTTTTGGCTTTCAGAACATCTTAAAATGCACTTATGTAGATCATAGAAATCAACATTTTCTCAGGGGAGCATGTCCCCAACCCCCCTAACTACCTCACATTTGGGATCTCAGTGATTATAAAACCTTGCCTACATTCCTGGGTAGGGTTAAGGGATGTACAATATGGTCATGCAATAAGGCATTGATATTTGCTTTATAAGTAATAATAAACAGCCAATATCCCAGTATTATGCATGCTAATAAGCTACTAGTTAATAGTGAGAATTGGACCCTAAATTAAAGTGTTACCATTTTTTTTAATACCCTCACTGGGGGCTGAGCCCCCCAAAAAATTAAAATCCTAGAAACGCCCCTGCTTCTAACACATCAACTTTGAGGATGAAATGTTCACTTGCTGCCTAATATATCCCACCCACTAACAGGTGCCATGGTGAAGAGATAATCAGTGTTATTCACTTCACCTGTCAGTGGCCATAATGTTATGCCTGATCGGTGTATATTGATACATGATCAATAAATGTGTATACATTTTGGAAAATGTTTGGCTACAGGTCAATTGTATTTTTGTAGATAAAAAAAACAAACAAATGTGGTAGTTTAGTTGTTGCTGTATTTAAATGTATTGCCATATAATCTTCACAGGCTATTTCATGGCAGATAAACATTCAAATACAAAATATACAATGAATTCTAAATAAAATAAATACAAAAAAAACTCATCATCTCATCACCATTATATTGTTCTGTATGTCTTTCATCTGTGAAACATAAAAAGTAAAGAAAGAGTGTACACGGTTCTTAAAATGAAAGCATACAGTGACCATAGGCTCAAGCTCAAAACGTCAAAAATCATCTTAAAAGTGATTTATCTGCTATAATACAACACCTCTGTGTGAAAAAAAAGAAAAGTTCACCTTTAAGAAATTACGTCACTCAGAAAGTAGCTGTCACACTGGTTTTCTCCAGTCTCTTCAGTGCTGCTCTCATTAGCAGTGATACTTACTAACATAGCCTTAATGCTACAATAGATTATTGATGATACTTGTACAATTTAGCATTGTACTTAAATAATTTATCAGTTAATTACTGCTCTGAGCCCCATACTGGTGTTTCCTGCCCTACAAATGAGAACTTTCGTCTCACACAAAGCCTGGTTGTGCCAGCAGCACGAATGCAGTTTTAAAAAAGATGTAGTGTAAAATGGATTAGCTGCAGTCACATTGCCGTTGTGATTAGCGTGGGGTCATGGGGTTTGTCGTGTTTTATCAGGTCCCGTTCTCTATTAAGACCGAATCGAAAGGCTGAGAGCTTTCTGCGGTCAGGTATCAGCCTAAAAGGTTTGTCTTTGGACCAGCCCCCACACACTACCCCCCAGACACATTCTTCCCTCATACCTCTAACCTACCAGGGTAACGGCCACAAGCTGCTCACTCCTGTGATCTTTAATAGCCTCTTTCCACAAGATGCCTTCCAATATCTCTGGACACGTTCCAGCGGTGGATTCCATTTCCAGAGCTGATTTTTGTTCCGTCGTGCTCCAGCCCTTCCATTACCCCCATCTCTTATCGGCCTATCCCCATACATCCCTCTATCATCCCACACTCACCCATGAATGGACAGACTGAATCCTCCTGGAATCAGGCCTGATGGGGCTACTGGGGTCAGTGGCTAACTAACCTATCACCAAGGAATTTTTTGTCTTTAACCTACAGTGCAACTACATCTGCTCTCTTACATAGACAAAACTGACAGTATTGTGTCTAAAGTGTTCTAATGTTCTAAATAAAGAAATAGTAAGGGTAGTATGTTAGTATGGTATGTCCAATTCAGTAAGTAACTTGTTTTGTTCAAGAAAAATCAGTGATGAAAAAACTTAATGACAGTCACTTTTTTGTTCCTGAACAAATCAGTGTTTTTGAGTAAGTGATTCAGTGACTCATTCATAAAGACAGTCAATTGTTTCATTCCTGAAGGAAAAATAAATAAATAAATAAATGATTGCATAAATGATTCAGTGACTCCACTCGTAAAGACAGTCACTTGTCACCCCCTACTGGTGAAACAATGAAAAGTCCCCACCACTATTGCACACAGAAACAACAGAGTGAAACAGTAAAAAAGTCCCAGTGGACATTTATTCACTCCCAGTGAGGACACCCTTTTAGTTATCACACTTAATTTGTCTCATGTATGTCATAATATCTTATGTCTGTTTCCTCCAAAAAAAAAAAACCCCTCCAACTCATGAAACCATACACGCCACGTCTGTATTTGCTCATCTCTCCACAATCCTATAGGAAAAAATAAACCACAGAAGAAATACAAAAGAAAAAGATGGAGGTCTGTCCCTCACACAATACACTAAGGGAAAGACGAAGAGAATGACAGCAGGTTGGTAAACGTAATAAATGTTAATAAATGATAATAATGCAGCCGTATAATACATATAGGCCACACTGAGGATTCCACATGGTGGCTTTACATAACAAAGCTGTTTTTCCCCAGCTGAAGGTGACATCTACACTACCTTAGGCCTCACTGACTCACACACATGCATGCATAACACATACACACAGAAGTGCACAAACACATGCAGAATTTGTGTGCATAAACCAGGAGGCGCAGTCAACTGTGGAAAAAAGCAGACTCTTGCATTTCTTGGTATTCGCACAAGCTCTCCGTTACGTTCTTTCCACCCTTCCCACTTCTCCAATTGATGGTGTGATGCCATAGGTGGCACCTCCACCTATAGCTCCATGCCTTTATCTGAACCTGCATTGTCTTCCTTCCGTTCTTCCTGTCAGGTGCGACCGTGCACAAACTCTAAAGGGAAGCTAGCAGGTTACAGGTAGGCAGTAATCAGGCCTGCAATGAGCAGCAGAGTGACAAGAAGTCAGCAGAAGTGCATGTCTAAAAATATAGCTCCGCTTCCTGCGGGCCGCCTCCGTGTCATTCCTTCACCGTCTGAAGTCGGGTGACTCGCAAGGTCAAGTCAGTCACTTAAATGCCAAATCATTTTTACCCACGCAGAAGGTTGCAGCCACTAATTTGCCAGCTGACAGGGGTGACGGAGGGAAATTAATTAAGGTCATTTTGGAAGCGCGTGCACTCAAGTTGAAGTGTAACTCATAGCTATTGGCTGAATCTCTATTGAAAGCTCATTTCATCTCGGGACAGTGAGGGGAAGCTGAATGCGGATGGAGTTGCTTAATTGCGGAATGAAATTAAAATGCTTGATTTACACAGTGTGCTTAATTGACAGTGATTTATGTTGAGCATTGTTTGGGAGGGAAGCTGGGGGAAGAGTTGAAGCCAACTGAGATGATGGGAGACGTGTGAGAGAGAGGGAGAGAGATGAAGCCAGACTAGGGGGTGGACAGGAAATAAAGAGAGGCCAGATTGAGCCCAAAAAAAGGAGTGCTGACAGGGTGGGGTTGTGCAGAGGACAGTCTGGAGACAATGGCTGGTTTGCACTTTTCAAAGTCCACAGGGACTGAGAAACGAGGGACATAATGATCTGAGGGAGGAACATGACTTATTTACTGAGAGACAGGAAGTGAGAGGAGAAGAGAAAGACTGAGAACATCGAGAGAAGGAGAGAAGCCAAATGAAAAGACAAACTGAGCCAAGAGGGAATACAATTGAGAAAAGAAGAATCGAGACAAGAAGAGGAGGTGAGATGACAAGAAGAGGAGAGCTGAAAGTAGGCAAGATGAAATGGGATGAGAGTAAATGAGGAAAGGATACTGATGATATGACATAAGAAGAGATGAAATAAAGAAAGGAGAGGAGATAGGCACTTTGGAGATAGGACTAGAGAAAGCAAATGCCAAACTAATTAACTAGAGCAGATAAGATGAGGAGAAAAGTGAGAGGAGGAGATGAGAGAAGAAGAGACAAAATGAGACCTGGTGATATAAGATGACATGAGGAGAGCAGAGAGAAAAGGAGATGAAATATAGAAGAGAGGACTAAAGATGAGAAGAGGAGGTAACATAAGAGGAGAGAAGCTGAGAGGAGACAAGCTAAGGCCAGCAGAGATAACACTAGAGAAGAAGAGATAAAATGAAGGAGAGGATCAAGATGAGGTGAGGAGATGAGACAAGAAGAGAAGAACTGAAGAAAGAAGAGGAGACGATATAAGGACAAAGGAGATATGACAAAAGAAGAGGAAATAGACCAAAAGAACTACAGGAGAACAGACGAGGAGAGAAGAGGAGGTAAAAATGAGTCTGGGTGAGAAGAGGAGAAGAGCTGAGAGGAGATGAGGTGAAACGAGATGAGGAGAGAGGACAAGAAAAGAGAAGACAAAACCATGGAACTAAAAGAGATGAGATTACATGAGGTGAGAAAAACAGGAGAAAAGGAGAGAAAATGAGACCAGAACAGATGAGGTGAGACAAGGTGACCTGATGAGAGATGAGATGAGAGGAGAGAAAAGGGACAAGTTGTGACAAGGACAGACCAACAGACTTGATGAGATGTAATGAGGTCAGACAAAAGAGAAGAGAAGAGAAGAGAAGAGAAGAGAAGAGAAGAGAAGAGAAGAGAAGAGAAGAGAAGAGAAGAGAAGAGAAGAGAAGAGAAGAGAAGAGAAGAGAAGAGAAGAGAAGAGAAGAGAAGAGAAGAGAAGAGGTCAAAGCGAGACAAAGAAAGGAGATAAGCTGAGATAAGTTCTGTAAGTTCTCTGCAGGCATTGATGAAGTCATTGTTGAGGTCATGGTGTGTTGTGTGCATGAGGTGATTAATGACCATGTCTCAGTCAGACAGGTGTGTGTTCTCACTCTATACATATGTGTGTGTGTGTGTGTGTGTGTGTGTGTGTGTGTGTGTGTGTGTGTGTGTGTGTGTGTGTGTGTGTGTGTGTGTGTGTGCCATTGAGCCCTGTTAAATATGAATTGCTGAAAATGGCCCCTGCCACTCATTAGTTGTGACAGCCCCAGAAGACCCCTCATCACCAAACATGTAGTTAGTGTCAAACACCAGTGTTTATTTATTCATTTTTAACTTTCCATTTCCAGATCTATCCCTCATTTAACTGTCTGATCTCACATTCACTGCCCACACACCTCTGATTGACACCCTCATTATATACATCACTTCTCCACTTTAAATAACCAACATCAGCGCCTATCAAGACATGTAAGTGACCGGTCATGAAATACCTCTCTGTGCATGCTGTAATAGGAGTAAAATACATTTTTAACTGCTTTTTCTTTTTTGGAACACCCACATACCAAAACACTCAGCAGGAGAACAGACAGTTCACTGAGAGAAGTTTCTCCCTGTCCTAAACTACACTTCGCTTTAATAAACTTTTCTTCTCTCCCCATTCTCATCTTCACCTGCAATCCAACTATGGGCGATGGGTATTCTAAACACCAAAACAAAGGTTTCCAAAAACTTTTCTAATTATGTTTGTTGGGATTGCTGTGCCATATCCAGAATTTGATCTGTGTGCGGCACGAGCAGAGAGAGGGCCCATAAATCTTCAGCGAGCTGCGGGCACCTGTATTCTGATTGGCTCCCGTTAGGATAACAAATTGGCCTCGGAGCGCAGCTGAGAATTTAAATCTGCCCCACACAGATACCTTGGCAACCACTGATGAATTCTGAGAGAGAAAGAGGGGGGTGGAAGAATAGAGGGAAAGAAAGAAAAGAGGTAGAGAAGCAGAGTTTTGCATTGTTCACTTCTCAGCCTGAGCTCAGGAATTCTTTTAGGACAATTTTCCTGTTTTTCATCTCCCTTAAAAGCTGCATTTATGGCCTAAAATTGTGCAACAATTCTCCTTCGCTCTTTTTCTGAATTTGCATGAGTGAAATAGCAGAACTTGCTACATAATGTGCAATAAAGACCAATCACAATTCAGTATGCAAATTATACCATGGCATCATTAAGGTGCGTGCGGTCACATTTATCACTAAATTTTCAGAGACAAAATCCAGTGATTTCAATAGCAATCCATGTGATTGAGAATTCTGTGTGCTGGAGAAAGAAAAAACATTGAGACAAACTGTGACCACACCTTTATTGTCAGTGAGATTCTGCATCCGAATGATGTGTACTTACACTTCACGCTGTACTCTGCAATATAGTGTATGCATTTTACAATAGTTGTTTTTTTTTTAGTTTAAATTTTGTTTTACACTGCATTTATTTTTTTATATGCAATTTTACAAATATTTTATAGTTTTACAGAAGAAAAATGTCACTTTAAATATAACTTATGTGTTTTGGTTTAATTATAGTTCCTTTTTCTCATTTTCCTGCCACTCGTTTGTTTCTATGGTTACTGATTTGAATTACACACCTGTTTCACTTTCTGTTAATTAGCTTCCCATGTGTATTTAAGCCCTCAGTTCACTCAGTTTTTTGTTTTGTGTTGTCTAAAGCCCTATCTGGATGGTAATTGTTTCTCGTGGGGTCGTAAGGTATTTTCATCATTTACAGGGGCTAGTCAGTGATTTTATTGCTGTCCAAATCCAGAATGTCAGTGTTTTTCTCCCACCAGCCATGTAAAAATCCCTGGCTGATTTAATTGCCGTCCAAATCCACATCTCTGAGTTTTCAAGAAGACATCACTTCAAAATTAACTGTTTATATCCTTTTGGACCACTGTGGAGCACCGTATCGTTGCACTTCGCTGTAATTTGGATGCATTTTAAAGATCTATAGCCTACACTTTTATTACTGAAATGCTGGAAAGTATTTACAAGAATAATCTTTCATCACCGCTCAAAAGAGAAAGAGAAGAAAAACACGTAAACATTTGAAATGAGCTGTTATTAACTTTATATAGGTTAAATTTGCAGCATTGTATTAACTTATTTCTGCTCATTTCCACATTTTTAAAATGACTTCTTCCTATTTTTAAACATGAGATTTAAATAATTAAACAATTAATGATTTCCTATTATTAAATTAAATATGATTTTCTTATTCCAAGCATATGACATTTTTACAGCAGACAATCACTCGACCACGTGAGCAGTGTTCCCATGTGCGCAGGATCACAAAACTCGCTCCTCCACCGTGAATGAACCGGGTACTCCATAGATTACAGTTGTTTGCCCAATATGTCAGATCAAGATGCGTTCAATTCTTTGCATTTGTAAAAGCAGACGTGATTTTATGAATATTTATAGGCTACTTTTATATTTTGGAGCAACTACTCCTACCCTAAACCTACCTAATTCTAAACAATATAAAAAACGTAACGGGGAAATAAAAGTACAGTCACAGGTATTTATTGCAAAAACTGACCAAAACAGTATAAAAGTATTAACTCGTGTTGCATATCTTTATGTAAAGAACAGAGTTGATCTTAATGTTGTAATCGCTGAAATTATGATCCCGCCGCTCCATGAATGCACTCATTCAAATAATACACAAGACGCTTGAGCATGACTCAATCGGTCACGAGATATGCAAGAGCCAATGCAATTTCACTATGAAATCTGATGGGCGTTTCTTCGGGCGGCAATTTTTGAAATTTGAATGTGTGCATGATATGCGGCAGATGGATACGCTGATCGCTTTTGGGGATTTTCACACAAATCAATTGTTTGGCCTCGGAACACTTGGAATATTTGTACTTTTTGAATAAATTGTGCATGCAGACGTATCTGCCTGTTATATCCTGTGTTTTATATCATATAATACACAAATGGGTAGGTATAAGGATGGGGTTGGGTTATATGTTCAAACGTGTCTAAATAGCGTAAATAATATTATGCTGGCTGATTAAATTGAGAATCACACGCCATCATGTCATAATGGCAAAATCTTCATTGCGACACGGAAGGCACTTGACCGGGTCGCAACGAGAACGGGTTGTTTAATACAGACACAGCCTGACAGCTACTAGCTTTAGGAAATTTAGCCACTCCCTTAGCAGTCAAAAGTATGTGAAACAGGATAGTTTTAAGTCAATGTTCATGTTAAATATTGAATAAATTTCAAGAAAATCAAACAAAGCTACAGAGCACACCTACCATGTACCTTACAGCGTCAAACATCTATAAATGTTAAATTATCTGAAATGCAACAAAATTATGAATGTATTAAGCGGTTTCAGCTGAAAAGTGTGAGGGAATAAAAAACATGAGTGAGACTACAAGTGCTATAATTAACATTCATAAGAATCCCCTGAGGTCAAAAATTACATCACCCATAACTAATGGAGGTGAAATGATGCGGAATGGATGCTACAACATCAAATGTAGAAACAACCGCAAAGACATCTGGTTCAAAGAGTTCACAGACCTGTGAATGTGTGCACAACATTTCACACAACTCAAATTGAATCTCTGATATCTGCACAAACAGACAAATCAAATTCTCTCATGGCTCACGGACCCAAGCTGCACTTTAAGAAGTTGACACAGGACCCTGCTACAACGACACTCGAAAACAAACACCAGCCAGGCCGTAACGCCAACACACACCTCCAAAAATACTGTGCATGTGAATGCTGTCCTCCTCTTCGGCTCAATTGTGATAGTGCGACCTGCTCGGGAATCTAATTTGAGTGTGCACGAGTCTGTATGGAAGGAGAAGAGAGCAGCTTGCGTGTCCTGAGATGAGAGTAAAATTGAAGCAGGCATCAGCTGGTGAAGAGGCCTCACTCTATGATTGGAAATAAGCCTTCACAGGACCGGGCCATCTTCAGTCATTTATACTGCCGAAAACTGATTCCACCCTCCTCCTTGTTTTCCGATCTCTCCCTCAGTCGAAGCAATCTCTCAGATCCTCTTCCCCCCCAACCCCTCCTCTACCCCTCTCCCTTCCTCTACCTGTCTGACAACTGCATACTTTGGCAATCAATCTTCCGGTACTGGCAGCTGTGCAGGCACCTCTCAGAGAAAGGTTTGGTTTTCTGCTTTAGCAGGAAAGGCCTGACCTATAAAATAACATTATTTACATAGAGAACACACACACACACAGAGCTGTGTGTTCCTCTCTAAATGGCTCAAGGTGTTAATCTGTAGGTGGAATATTCAGGGTAATCAATCTAAACCCCTTTAAAGTCACCCACATGCACAGAAAAAAAACAGGCATGACCTCCAATTCCAAGAAGAAAGAAAAATATTCTTTGCTTTTATATGTCATGTTACTCACTCATGTTAGTCACAAGAGCATTCGGATGGCCACTCAGAGAGATTATATTCACGTCTCTCATTTTGTCTAACCTTCTATAGTCAGCAACCTTAGACACAAAGTCATAATCACTGACGTTAAAGGTGCACTATGTAACATTTTTACAGTAAAATATCCAAAACCACTAGGCCAGTGTTATATATTTTGTTCAGTTGAGTACTTAGATAAAGAGTAAAGATAAAGCATCTTATCATTCATATATATATATATATATATATATATATATATATATGGAACAGCTGAGCAGCCAATTGTCCCATTACTTTTGGTCCCTTAAAAAGTGGGAGCCGATATACAAACTGTTGTAATTCCTACATCGTTCACCTGATTTGGATGTAAATACCCTCAAATTAAAGCTAAAAGTCTGCAGTTAAAGCACATCCTGTTTCACTTCAAATCCATTGTGGTGGTGTATAGAGCCAAAAAGATTAGAATTGTGTCAATGTCCCAATATTTATGGACCTGGCTGTATATATATTCTTAAATTTAATTTATTTAACTTGTATAAAGTTCTAAAATTTAAAATTAAATTGTTTAATTTCATTAAAGAAATAATGTAATAATTTTTAAAGTTATAATTCAATATCAGTAGCTTTTAATACAACCGCACATACACATACTACATTTTTAAATGAAAATGCCCTTTGAAAAAAAAAAAAAAAATAGCCAATAATCAATTTAGAAAAGGTAAAGCCAAGCAAAGCTAAAACTTTATTTATTTTCTATTGTTTGGGAGTTGATGCCCGCCCACCTGTAACCACACCCTTGAGAAAAAGAGAGAGAGAAAATGATAATAAAGCGGGGGAAAAGAGTGACTAGGAGACAGAAAATAATTACTAAAGGGAAAATGAACTATTCATCATGTCAACAATTTGTCAACAAAAAAAGTAACTAGAATAGTGCAGACCAAAAGGGACTATTTGGCTGCTGTTGCATCATAAGGCTGGAGACTTTCCTCCAAACTTTCTCTCTTTGGTTTATAAAACTGCAGAGGTGGATTTAGTCAGTGTTTTTCTCTTGTAGAGAGAGAGAGGCAGGCAGTGTGTGAAAATGCTCTCTCTGTTACTGTTGATACAGAAATAAAAATAGGCCTATTAACTTTAGTGTGTCGGCTTAGTGCTGTGTGACCCAGAGGCGAGAGGAGATGAGACTCTCCCAGCCTCCATCTCTGCTCACTGAGGAACTGAGCGTCTATCTGTCCGTGTGACATTCTGTGCTATTTACACAGCTGAACACATCTCTGATCTATTCGGCTACTTAATGTGCTGGATCCCATTTAAGCACAATACGGCATCTAGTTTTTATTTTATTTTATTGCATATTTGATTTCATTTCGAATTACCTTTTAAATTCTTAAAGGGGTCATTATTTCCCCCCTGAAGTCAACTTTTGCACCAAAAACAGCTTAATTTAGTTTCACATGAACATTTTTCACCAATCATCTGACGCTTAAGGAACATTTACCCTGACAGTTGTTTGCAGAATAAAATATCTTGCAGAATAAAATAGCAACAAGCAACTGGAAAGTCATTTCTTTTCAATGAAAGTTAGCAATTTTGGGGCAAAACTGAACTGGAGACCTCGAGAGCTAAAATAGCTGACAGCCTGAATGGGGAATCAAAATTAACCAGGCTTTTGCTACTATATCTACTGTTCTACAAAATTAAACTGGGTGTTTTATGCAGTATTATTTTACAGAATAGGAAGAGGGATAAGTAGGCCTAACAATAATAATAATAATAATAATAATAACAAAAACTGCAAGCAGTTTTACGGGGCCAAGCCCCAGAAGGGGCTGTAGCTGAACGCAAAGCAACTTTTATGAAGCCGTCCCCCACGGGACTCGAACCCAAAAGCCCCAGGTCCGGGGCCTGACGCTCATCTCGCTGCGCCACTGGGCAGGCCTGCGTTCAAGCACCCGCTGAAGTTCCATAGTTCTAACGAGAATCGACTCAAAATTATGATTTTTTCAAATAAATGCACAGCGTTTTATAATTAAAAAGTTCAGTTTAGATCATTCTAGGGAATGACTCAATGTCTGGAACACAAGAAAATTTTTAAATTAACCAATTTACATGCTAAGCTAACGAGCATAAAGACGCAAACACAGGCAAGGTCGACTTCAGAGACCAATTTCTCAGGAACGGTAGCAAATATCAAAAATCTGTTCAGTTATTTCTGTGCGGCTGAGTCCAAATATCATCGGAGCCGATTTTGGACAATATTGGTCAAAATTTTAAGGAGGAGTAGCGAAAAAACTGTTTTTCATTTGCTTCAATATGGCGGACGGTCACATGTTTGGAATATGACGAATCACACATCGTCGGAATCGGCACAAGCCAGGGAACAAAATGACATAAAGAAATTACATTTTGAACTTTGTTTTCAAAAGTTATAAGCGTTTTTGCAAAAAAACGTTATATCTCTGGAACACTAGGTGGCGCTGTTCTGAAACTTCTCAGGTACGTTCAGGATGTGCTGTCGGTCACGCGTACCAAATTTTGCGCAGATATGTCAAATATTTTCAAAGATATTGCAATTTATGACAAAATTCAAAATGGCGGTCACGTGGTTCATCCGACCCTAACATATCCGGTATCCCCAGATTCAGCATGACACGAGGAATCCATAGACACCAAGATGAATTTTTTTTATATGAATTTCTGACAAACGGTTCAGAAGTTATGAGCAAAATAGCAATTTTTCATATCTCGTGACCCGTAGGTGGAGCTGTTCCCAACTTTGGCATGTTACCTCAGATCATGGGTCTGATGAAGTGTACCAATTTTCGTTTCGATTGATCAAAGTTTGGCCGAGATACAGCCTCTGAACCAATTTCGGGTCGACCTCATTAAGTTTGTGACGTCATAACTTTTGAACAAAGACAAATAAAAAAAATCTGTTCAGTCATTTCTGTGCAGCTCTCTCCAAAGTTTAGCTGAGCCAAATTTGGACAAAATTGGACAAATTTTGAAGGAGGAGTAGTGAAAAAACTGAACACTGTACTTTTCAAAATGGCTGTTAATGTAATGGGCGGAGCCTTAATGTAAGATATTGAATGTGATCACCATAAAGAGAGGAATCAGGTGTACTAAGTTTCATTTCTCTATCACAAAAGGTTCAAAAGTTATAACAGTTTAAATGTTGAAATTTCGAACTGGTGGTGGCGCTATAGAGTTGGTCCTAGAGACTCCAAATTTGGTCCAATGACTATTCATGAACATCTCTACAAGTGTGCCAAATTTCATCATTTTCCTACTTACGGTTCATAGGGCTGCCATAGACTCCCATTGGAATAATAATAATAATAATAATAATAATAATAATAAAGTAAACCAACAAAAACAATAGGGGCTACAGCCCCTTGGGGCTTGGCCCATAATAATAATAATAATAATAATAATAATAATAATAATAATAATAATAATAATAATAATAATAATAATAAAATTTCTGAGGACAAAATACAGAAATATAATTTGTAATATAAAAACTATTCTGCACTAAACTATATTTTTCTCAAAATTGAATGACTTTAATCTAGTAACATGCACATTTAATGTCTATAGGAATATAAACATAATATTACATTTTTACTTTTTCTTGAGTTTATTCTCAAGACAAAATACCAAAATAATTTAATCTTGAAAAAAAAAAAAAAAAAAAAAAACCTCTCACAAAATAGTTTATTCTTTTATTTCATTTTTTTTCTTACCAAAAAGTGTGTACGTGTATTAAAATAATATAATATATTTGTTTAGGCTATAATTATATGCTATAGTATTTTAATGGGACAGTTGACCCAGAAAAAAATTAAATAAAAATCAGCAGCCATCATTTTAACAGATCATGTCACTAAATATGCTATTTATTTATTTTATTTTATTTTATTTTCAGAAAAACAAAAGATCCAAGAACATAGAACAACATGGAGGTGGTTAAATAATGACAGCATTTTTATTTTGGGGTGAACTATTTCTTTAACAAATAAAATATAAATAAAGACTGTGCCCCTGTGGATCACTTTCGCTGAGGCTAACACTTAAAAATGAAATTAACAAGCACTTGCATGATTCCACTGAGAAGGCCCACAAACCCGCCTGTTGCCCAGGAATAGTGTGTGTGATTCTGGGCAATGCCAGCACAGATCCTGGGTGGTCTGCTGGTGCTCCAATCTGTACTCGTGAGTTCTCTCGCCACACTTCAAAGCCTCCGCAAATGCAATGAGTAATGCAGTTAATAAATGTGAATATATTGGAAATGAGTTTGTGAATTACATGTGCGTGTGTGTGTGACAGGTGGCCCATCTGCATTGACAGAACCCCAATTAAAAAGCTGCAGTGAGAGGGGCGGGGCCTCCTAGCAGGGGAATGGGGAGAGGGGCCAGAGTTTGGGCCGGCTTCCTGGCTTGGTGAGGTTTGGATTGGTGTGGGGAGTGTGGTTCTGTCTCAGCAGATGGCAGGCTTAGTGCTGCTGGGTAGTCCTGATGGCTTCAGTACAGGAGCCCATTCTCACACACCTGAGTATCCACGATTCAATGCCGAATGTCGGCCCTTCATTTTAAGATCGCTTCATAATTTTGTGTGCAAATGAGGAAGGACTGTGAGACAATTATCCAGTGCCAGTTAGCTGTCTAAATATTACCCAGGCATAAAGCCGATAGGTATTACACACATTGGCAACTTTCAGTGATTTATGACAACAGCGCAGAGAACCGAAGGACAGAATGCAATGCTGGAACCCATGGAATTTCCTGACAG
This sequence comes from Paracanthobrama guichenoti, assembly GCA_018749465.1. Classification (NCBI taxonomy): domain Eukaryota; kingdom Metazoa; phylum Chordata; class Actinopteri; order Cypriniformes; family Gobionidae; genus Paracanthobrama; species Paracanthobrama guichenoti. The sequence goes on along the minus strand of CM031956.1, from coordinate 14,594,564 downwards.
GAGTACTTTAGAAAAATATCATAATTTGTCACCTGTCAGGGTTAGTGCTGCTTAAAGGGTTAGTTCACCCCCCAAAAATGAACATTTCTGTCATCATTTGCTCACCCTCAAGTTGATACAAACCTGTTTGAATTTCTTTTTTTCTGCTGAGCACAAAATAAGATATTTTCGAAGAATATAGGTAACCAAACTGTTGATGGGCCCTATTCACTTCCACAGTATTGTGAAATACTATACTATGGAAGTCAATGGCCCATTAACTGTTTGGTTACAGACGTTCTTTAAAATTTGTGTTCATCAGAAGAAATTCAGACAGGTTTGTAACAACTTGAGGGTGAGCAAATGATGACAGTAATTTAATTTTTGGTTGGTTTTGAGGTTTTCACAAAAATGTGTTAATTAAGCTCTCGTCTAGAGATCCCAATGCTCCAAATAGCAATGAAACATCTAAAAATATCTTTATTTGTATGTTTTCTGAGAGAAGTACCTTTCCTTTGTGAAGACACCTGCGGTCCTGATATACACACATACATATACACAGAATTATAGTATTCCAAAATATCTGTCATGGTGAGTATTCACGCAAACATTATCTGCACTCTCAGAAAAAAAGGTACAGTACTGTCACTGGGGCGGTACCCCAAGGTACAACAGTGAAAAGGTACATATCAGTACTTTAAGAGTGTGGATTAGTACCCTAAAGGTACATATCATTACTTTAAGAGTGCGTATTAGTACCTTAAAGGTACATATTAGTACCTTTTTGGTTTTGTACCTTAGGGTACCGCCCCAGTGACAGCAATGTACCTTTTTTTCTTACAGTGTGATATGTCTTATGTGTACCTTTGGTTAACTGTTGGGGAAAAACATCTGATGTGTAACATTAATTTAGATCCGTGTGGTACAGTAAGTCTTAATATACACTCACCTAAAGGATTATTAGGAGTTCAATTTCTCATTAATGCAATTATCTAATCAACCAATCACATGGCAGTTGCTTCAATGCATTTAGGGGTGTGGTCCTGGTCAAGACAATCTCCTGAACTCCAAACTGAATGTCAGAATGGGAAAGAAAGGTGATTTAAGCAATTTCGAGCGTGGCATGGTTGTTGGTGCCAGACGGGCCAGTCTGAGTATTTCACAATCTGTTCACTTACTGGGATTTTCAAGCACAACCATTTCTAGGGTTTACAAAGAATGGTGTGAAAAGGGAAAAACATCCAGTATGCGGCAGTCCTGGGGGCGAAAATGCCTTGCTGATGCTAGAGGTCAGAGGAGAATGGGCTGACTGATTCAAGCTGATAGACACAAAATGGCGCCGCTGTGTTTGGTCGCCGTTCAGGTCGCTCCGCGAAGACTGTGCTTTTATTTACTATTTTACTTTCTTTTACTCTCAGTTTTTACAAACTTATCATCTGCATTGATCTACTACGACAGCAAAACTCTTTTGGACATTGGTTACCTCTACACTGGACTGTTTCAGGACACTTTCGCCGATCCTCTGTGGCCATCTGAGATTCTCGGAACGCCGAGTTGAACAATGGACAGAGCCAGCGGCGTAGAACAAAGAAACACCGTGGGAAACGTGCTGGTATCCGTAACAGACTGAGGAAAGGGCATTCAGACCTCCTCTCCCGAGCATTCTTCTAGCAAATGTTCAATCCTTGGATAATAAGATGGACGATCTTAGAGCCAGGATAAGTTTTCAACGGGACATGAGAGACTGTAATATCTATTGTTTGTCTGAAACATGGCTCACGCCCGCGGTCCCGGACACAGCTGTGACGCCCGTCGGAGAACTTCTCTGTTTTTCGGATGGACAGAACAGCCGAGGCCGGTAAATCCAAAGGCGGTGGAGTGTGTTTCATGATCAACAAGAAATGGTGCGATCCCAGGAACATCACCATTCTCTCGCGGTCCTGCTCACCTCATCTGGAACATTTAACAATCATCTGCCGCCCATTCTATCTGCCTAGGAGTTTTCTGCGGTTGTCGCGACCGCGTTTACATCCCACCGCAGGCAGACACAGCGCTGGCTTTATCTGGCCTTCATGATGTTGCCAGCGGCGTCATAAACCAACATCCCGACGCGGCATTCATTGTCGCGGGCGATTTTAACAAAGCAAACCTAAAGAAAGTCCTGCCAAACTTTCACCAGCACGTCTCCTGCCCCACACGAGGAGCAAACACACTGGATCACTGCTACTCTCCGCTTAAGAACGCCTATAAAGCGCGGTCACTTCCAGCGTTTGGCAAATCGGATCATGCCGCCATTTTCCTCACTCCCGAATACAAACAAAAGCTCCTCCAGGAACCCCCGGTGAGGCGGGAAGTTAAGCGTTGGTCGCCCCACTCAGAGACCGCGCTTCAGGCAGCTCTTGATGACGTTGACTGGGACATGTTCCGAGCGCGAGTTCAGCTGACGTAAGCGAGTTCACAGACGTGGCGCTTTGCTTCATCAACACGCTTACAGAGCAAGCCACGCAAACAATAACAATAACGTCCTTCTCAAATCAGAAACCGTGGGTGGACAATTCAATCCGCGGCAGTGAACATACGCACTGCTGCTTACAACGCCGGTCTCCATTCAGGGAATATGAATGAATACAGATCGTCCTGTTATGCTCTCAGACGAGCAGTTAAAGCCGCAAAACTCCGTTATAAAGACCGAGTGGAGTCTCATTTCCAACTCAACGACTCGCGCGCATGTGGCAAGGTCTGAGGTCCATCTGCTCCTTTGGATCTAAATCCTCTGCAGAGGCAAGCGTTGATCCGTTGCTCGTGAACGAGTTAAACTCTTTCTATGCTCGCTTTGACTGTAACCGCGGCAACGCGACTCCGCCAAGTGGCGCGTTAGAGGAAATTACTCAGAGCAGCAACAATCACGTGATCTCTGTCTCGGAGGATGAAGTTCGGAGAGCACTCAAGCGTGTGGGCGTCAGGAAAGCTGCTGGGCCGGATGGTATTTCAGGTCGTGTTCTGCGGTCCTGTGCTGATCAGCTCACCGGGTTGTTTACATCTATCTTTAATGAGTCCTCGCTACATCTGTGGTCCCCACCTCCTTCAAAAATCCACCATCATCCCTGTCCCTAAGAACAGTAAACCCTCTTGCCTAAATGACTATCGTCCAGTGGCTCTCACGTCTATAGTCATGAAGGTCTTTGAGAGACTCATTAAAAACACCATTTGCGCCTTCATTCCTGACACTTTGGACCCTCTTCAGTTTGCCTATCGTCCCAATAGATCGACTGAAGATGCCATCTCTCATGTCCTCCACTCCTCCCTCACTCACATCGACAGCAAAAGTGGGAACTACGTAAGACTGCTATTTATTGACTATAGCTCAGCCTTTAACACCATAGTTCCCACCAAGCTAACCTCCAAACTCCTGGATCTCGGCCTGAATCCTTCTCTCTGCCACTGGATTGAGGACTTCCTCACTGGCAGGCCTCAGGTGGTGAGAATAGGCCAGTCCACCTCCACCTCCATCACCCTGAGTGTGGGAGCTCCACAGGGCTGTGTCCTGAGCCCCTGCTCTACTCTCTCTACACGCATGACTGTTTGTCCACACACAGCTCCACCTCTATCATCAAATTTGCTGATGATACTGTTGTCCTGGGCCTCATTTCCAACAACAATGAGACGGCATACTTGGACGAGGTGGAGCATCTAACAGCATGGTGCCAGGACAACTGTCTCTCTCTGAATGTTGGCAAGACCAAAGAAATGATTGTGGACTTCAGGAAGAGACAGCAACGGACATACTCCCCCTCATGATCAGCGGGTCACCAGTAGAGAGAGTGAGCAGCTTCAAGTACCTGGGAGTAAACATCTCCGAGGACCTGACCTGGACTGCTCACATTCAGACACAGGTGAAAAAGCCAGGCAAAGACTGTACCACCTGCGCCAGCTGAGGAAATTCAGGGTTTCACCAGCTATCCTGAAAACTTTCTATTTAGGGGCGAGAAAGTGTTTTAACTCAGTGCATCACAGCGTGGTATGGGAACAGCACCAGTCATGACCGCAAAGCCCTGCAAAGAGTCGTGCGCTTATCCGAGCGTATCTCAGGGTCAGCTCTCCCGTCTCTGCAGGACGTCTACACCAAACGCTGCAAAGGTAGAGCTACCAAGATCATCAAGGACTCTAATCACCCTGCAAACCCTCATTTCACGCTGCTACCATCTGGTAAGCGCTTCCAAGCCTGATGGCCAAAACTGAGAGACTCAGGAGGAGCTTCTTCCCCAGGCCATCAGACTCCTGAACTCAGTCACTTAACATCACGTGACTTCACGTCAGGATAAACATCGATACACTGACATTGCACTGCACTTTCTGTTCTCGTTGTTACTGTGTAACAACCTGTCATAAACCTGTTTGCACATTATACTCTTTATACATTTGTTAACCACATATTTATAAGTCTACAGTTTACTCACTGCAAAGTCTACTTCAATTATTTTATTCCACTTTATCCTTATTTGTTACCTTTTTTTTCTCTTGACTTGATTATTTATAATTCTACAGATATAGATATATATATATATATATATATATATATATATATATATATATATATATATATATATATATAGATAGTACTTTTTTTTATATCCTATTTCTATTATAATTTCTTCCTTGTGTTTTTAACTGTGAATTTGCACTGTCCATGGAGCGGACCTGTTTACATTTCACTGCCGGTTGTATATTCTGTATATAACTGTGTATGTGACAAATAAAACTCTTGAATCTTGAATCTTGAATCTTGAAGAGCAACTTTGACTGAAATAACCACTCGTTACAACCGAGGTATGCAGCAAAGCATTTGTGAAGCCACAACACGCATAACCTTGAGGCGGATGGGCTACAACAGCAGAAGACCCCACCGGGTACCACTCATCTCCACTACAAATAGGAGAAAGAGGCTACAATTTGCACGAGCTCACCAAAATTGGACAGTTGAAGACTGGAAAAATGTTGCCTGGTCTGATGAGTCTCGATTTCTGTTGAGACATTCAGATGGTAGAGTCAGAATTTGACGTAAACAGAACGAGAACATGGATCCATCATGCCTTGTTACCACTGTGTAGGCTGGTGGTGGTGGTGTAATGGTGTGGGGGATGTTTTCTTGGCACACTTTAGGCCCCTTAGTGCCAATTGGGCATCGTTTAAATGCCACGGCCTACCTGAGCATTGTTTCTGACCATGTCCATCCCTTTATGACCACCATGTACCCATTCTCTGATGGCTACATCCAGCAGGATAATGCACCATGTCACAAAGCTCGAATCATTTCAAATTGGTTTCTTGAACATGACAATGAGTTCACTGTACTAAAATGGCCCCCACAGTCACCAGAGCTCAACCCAATAGAGCATCTTTGGGATGTGGTGGAACGGGAGCTTCGTGCCCTAGATGTGCATCCCACAAATCTCCATCAACTGCAAGATGCTATCCTATCAATATGGGCCAACATTTCTAAAGAATGCTTTCAGCACCTTGTTGAATCAATGCCATGTAGAATTAAGGCAGTTCTGAAGGCGAAAGGGGGTCAAAAACAGTACTAGTATGGTGTTCCTAATAATCCTTTAGGTGAGTGTATAGGTTGTCTGTTTCATTAATGTTAATCCAAAAATTGTGGTTTCATGGAAAAAAGGTTTTTTTCTATAGATATTCGGTTTTGACTTGGTGTGTGTCGAATTTGGTGTTATTACCAGGGATTTTAAGGTATGGTTGCTAGGTGAATTTGTTTTGGAACCTTCAGAAAACTTTAACTCGATTTTTCTCAAAATTGACTTTGTTGACTATCAACTTCTAACAGGTATAGCTTTTTTAAACGAATTAATGAATTAATTAAAACTAAATGTGCTCATTGCGACTCATTTTGCCAGCACAGGTCACATATATTAAATATATAAATGATGAATTATATAATAAGACGTAGCATTAATTAAAATTCAGTGAAATGTGAAAACTAATTAAATATGACACAAATTGTATTTTTTTTTTTTTTTTTTTATGAAAAAACATGAAACGGTGTGAAATAAAGCAGCATAAACTATATGAAATAAAGAAGCTCATTTATGAACATCTTAATTCTAAACATTCTTAAGAAATTGTATTGTCAGGATCAGGAAAAACAAAATAACACTACATTTGCTGCACTGTAATTACATTCTAGGGCACTCCCTAACTCTTTATCATTCTTTCCACTGTTCATGTAAACCCAGGGTCTTCAACCTTCAGGGGTTCCTGAGGGTGCTTCCAAGGGGTCTATGCTGTAAATAAATAAAATATAAAGAGCTTAATTTTTCATGGCATTTCTATAAAAAAAAATTCTAAATAAAGACGTATTTGCATTTTATAATAAGTTTAATGTTCTTAATGAATGTTATTATGAAGTGTTACAGAGAATATTTGCATTTTAATACTGTGAGTCTCTATTTTGGCTGAGAGTCTGGCTTGGGGTGCCTTTAAGATCTGCAAAGATTGAAAACCCCTGACAGGAAACGTCTGCTGGGTGAATTCTCATGAGGAAAGTGACGGTGGGCGTGTCCACATAATCGCCGGCAAAAATAAACCAATCAAACACAGCAGACAATTAACACTGGAGGTCACAGGCAGATTGTCAATGTATGTGTGCTTTACAAACCCTGAACTGAACAAAACCTTTCACTCTCCAATCCTGTACACAATGGCCCCAGCTGTCTCAAAGCATTCATGTCTGTTGGATGTTGGATGGCCCATGCTGACATCCAGGACAGCCTATCAGCTCTGCTTTAATTACAGCCATGTCAGGAACCTGCACTTCCAACAGGCCTGAGACCTGTCCTTGTGAATTAAACATGCAGCTAAGCCTCATGAATAGTGCATGCAGGTATGCTACCTCTCTGATCTGGGAACAGAGGAGGTGACCCTCTGCACAGCAGGAGAAACATACAGAGAAAGAGAGAGACAGAAAGAGAAAGAGGTGTGTGTGTGTGTGTGTGTGTGTGTGTGTGTGTGTGTGTGTGTGTGTGTGTGTGTGTGTGTGTGTGTATGTGTGTGTGTTAGTGTGAAAGCTGAGCCACAGGAGTGAGTGTGTATGCATGAGAGACAGAGCATTTGTATTTGAGGGAACTATGAATGCTAATACCATAAAAGCTGTGCATGCATAATACAGTGTATGTGTGTGATCTGTAAGCACATAGTTCTGTATGTTTGTTTGAAAACTTACTGAGCATGAAAGTCACATAATAATAATACTACATATTCTCTAACGACAGAAATAAAGAGAAATATGTTAGAAAGGACTAGATCTGATATGTACTACAATTCAAAAGTTCAAGTTTTGTGAAAGAATTGGCTATTTTATTCAGCCAGGAAACATTTAATTGATAAAAAAAAATGACAGTAAACATTCATAAAGTTCTTTAAAAGTTTTGTTCAGGTTAAAGTCCCCCTAAAACATGGAAACCCAATGTGTATGTGTGTACTACATTATGGGGACAAAATGTACCCACAAAGGTGGCAATATCTGAAAACCTTGTCCTTGCGGGGACATTTTTTGAGCATGTAAAAGTGCAGAAACTTTTCTGTTTAGGGTTAGAGAATAGAATATACAGGTTGTAGAGTTGTCCCCATAAAACATGGAAACCCAACGTGTGTGTGTGTATGCGTGTGCTGGTTTGACCTACATTAGGAGGTCCTTATATTGTGGTGTGTGTTGTTTCAGGCAATGCCCGCTACATTATGAGAACAAGCCGATGTACTGTTACGATAATTGTATAATACACATCAATAAATAAAGAACTAGGTATTGTTTCCAAATTAGTTTCAATATTTGAAAATAATAAAATATGAACCTATTTATTTACTTGTCATTTTAGAATATTACAGAATTAATTGCAAAAATAGGTAAAAACAAATATATTTTTTTAAATGATTAGCCTGTCAAAATACTTAAATTGCTTCCACCCAACTAATAACACTCCTAGATTTTTTATAAAAAACATTTCTTTGGATTGAGACAGGGTTTCTGTCACATCGTACTCAATAATCTTGCTCCCTGGGGAAGAAAGAGATTGTTTTGTCAGAATTAGGATATAACCTGCTATTTAAAGGCACTTTTCTGCAGGAAATGTCTCTAACCACAATGTTTTTCACTGTGTGACAGTAAAGTTTCCTGAATGCAAAACTGTCATTTATTTCCATTTATAAAACAGTTAGATCTGGTTCTCCAATCTGACAGGACACAACATTTTAACAGTGCTGAAATAATTTATTTTTTTAAAAAGTAACAAATACTTATATTGTGTCTAAAATGTAAGTTAATACAGATTTAAGATTAGTGCAATACAGATTAGTTAATACGTTTACAGATTTGTTTAGTGCAAAAAGTGGCCACTGACCTGGTCTCCAATGGGACGTTGCTGTTGAGCACCCAGCTGTCCTGCAGCTGCACTGACTCGGGCGTGGTGGGCCCGTCGCCCGGGGCGGACGGAGGGGCATGGATGGGGTTGCGTCGGCCACTCAGCGTGTTGCGGTTGAGGGAGTTGGCAGAGGACTGGTGGTGCGACAGTGTCTGGTGGTTGTGCGGTGGAGGGATGGGCGGCCTCAGGGTGGACTGGCTGTGATGGTTTGGAGCTCCTGGGGAAAAAAAATGATTGCAAAACCCTTTTATCAACCTGTCAATCAATTATCAATTGGCATTGTCAAAAACTGTGTTAAGCGATGCAGGAAATGCAAACGGAATAACAGCACTGTGAGGGTGAAGTGCAATCAGAATAAACATCAAATCAGGGACGAAAGGACGCTCTCGGTGATGACAGCCTGCCAAAGCTGTTTGTGTTGTTATTCTTTCTTTCCAAATTCACATGCAGACGTTCCGAGGCGGCAGGAAGCCCCTAAAACACTCAACCACCCAGCTTGTTAAGACACTTGTCAGACAGGAAACTCCTGTCTTCACTTTTTAAGCTGCGCCAGCGTTGCTGGATGCTGCGTTTTTGTACCTCATGAAGCAGCATTAATTGACATTGTTTGGCTCAGTGTAATCCTTAATGCAGCCTGAATTTGGAGCATGAATCTGCAGGAAGCACCGGCTCTGACTCTTTTACCGTGAAACACTTTGTACCTGGACACGGCTGGCTCTTCACTTCAGGGCCGCTTTGTAAGAGTAACCTGTGGTGCTTGGAAATCGTCTTGCATGTAATTTTAAAACAAAAAGAAAACAAATCTCTCTATCATGTTACATTTATAACTCTTGTCTATCAGAGGAAACCGAAAGAGAGAGCGGGGAGGAGGAGGAGGCCAGACAAGAAGCATCAAACATGCTCTTAATAATGTTTTCCCATGAAACACAGAGTAATGCAATAAAGATGAACCTCCCAATCCAAGTTTTCTTCCCACCAGCACCCAAAACCATTTCCCTTTCCTCAGGTTGCCCATCTCATGCTTGTTGATCCATGACAGTTGCCTGAAAGCGAGCTGCATGGCTTGATCCCCTGTCTATGGCTGTCAGGAGTCTGATCAGTATGAGCAGATGGGCTAAAATAATACATGAATCAGGCCTACAAAGAGCCTCGCAGGATTACTAAAAGTGCTGTGGCTGGTACCGGATAGTAATACCATGGTATTTTAATATGGAAATCAAAATATCATGGTACTTTCCTTCATGTATACCAGGGCCATAACCACCATTGACATTGAGGGGGACAAGTCCCCTCCAATAATTAGAAATGGCCAAACTGACCACCCAATATTTGAAATTCTTGCACTGCTCTGCTGAACTTCATTACGCATTTGACATCAATGTCAAAATGATTGAGATGGCCAATCAAATCAAAGTAGGTGGAGTTTACCAGTCACAGAAGCAGAGCTCGAATTCCAGTGCAAAGTGTCAGTTTAACGTTGAAAGAAAGTGAGGTAAGCAAAACATTTAATACACGTGAACTGTTTTGTGATAGAAGTTAAACAACCGGCAGTAACATCAAGTGATGCAAACTACTCATTTTTTTTCCTTTTCTAAAATATGACCGTTTTGAATTGAAAATATGCATTTATGTGATTCATGTCATTCCATAACGGAATGTGAAGAGACAAGAAACGTTTCACTTTTTCAACATTTTAGGCATACAAATAAAAGTACATATGTGCATACAAATAAAAGTACATATCTGCATATTTTAATGCAAATTAATAGAAATATTATTTGCAAATAGTTCAAAATGATTATTTCCCAACTAGAATTAGACCTAGAATTTCCATCACTGTTTCTATAAGTTTTATAAAAAAATTGGTCCCCCCCAATGTTCAAGACATGGTTACGGCCTTGATGTATATCATGGTACTTCTAAATAACTGTCACTAAAAAAATGGTAAACCTTTTTTTAAGTGCCATTTTGCTAATAAAATAAAAAAATAAAAAAACTTTCCAGGCCCTGGGTTTAATTTTGAACAAAATAATTAATAAATATAATTGCTCACTCTCAAATTTAAATCGAATGCCCTTTAGCTATGCAATGAGATTCATTTCTTATTTTGTACACAGAAAAGAGATTTGTAGCAAGCTCCTATTCATCAATGATGTAGCCAAAGACTTTTGTGTTTTCTGCTTGCTTGACCCCCATTTAAATCTGTGTCAGTAAAAAAGCCTCTCGTGCTCGCTCTCCTCTTATCCTTTCTTCTCTTTTTAAATACGAGAACGTGCATGTGCCAAGGACTACGAGAGAAGGACATGTATGTGTGGGGGATTAAACTCATGAAGTGTTTTGACAAACAGAACGTCCAGAGTTTGTTCTTGGAATCTAAATCCAACCAAAGGAGAACAGATCAAGAGTGTGTGTGTGTGTGTGTGTGTGTGTGTGTGTGTGTGTGTGTGTGTGTGTGTGTGTGTGTGTGTGAATAGAGTGGATCAGTGCTGGCCTGGCCATGTAATCTGCTGTTTCTCGCTGTATTACAATGGCAACAGTGCTGGATCAAACATGGAATAAGTGTAAAGCCGATCCCTGAGTGCTAGGAATTGGGAGTGATCCTGGTGCTCAGGCACAGTGGGGTGGGTGATGGGGTCTGACCCCCTGTCTAAAGATCATGCAGGGCTGATCTGAGCTCAGTGGCCCTGTGGCTCTATCTGGGGGTGACACGCTCTGATGACCCAAACTCAGATCTGTGATCAGTGAGTGTTAATGGGTGAAATATATTGTCAAAAATGTCATACAGTGAATGTCAAAGAGTTCAGAGTTGTTTCAGTTTTTGGAGAAAAAAAAACAGTTGAAACATTCCATAAAATATATTTTGTAAATATAGTTACAAAGTGTTAATTGTCAGAGGAAAGAAATCATACACACAATGTGGCTGTAAATTATGATAATATTGTCATTTTTTAGCTAAACGTCCTTTAAGTGGATCTAAGCAATGATAAATAAGATAATAAATAGAAATGAGATAGAACTTATATAAATCAAGTATACTACTACTACTACTACTACTACTAATAATAATAACTTATTCTGAAATGGAAAAAAACAACAACCACCAAACAAACCATACAAAACACATGGTGGTCACTTTTATCAAAACAAAAAATTTTACTTTCTAGATTAAGGGAGCGACACAACTTACCCAGACACATCGCACCCCGCTCTCTCCTACATTCTGTTCATCCCAGGTCTGCAGAATATAACTATAAAAGTGATTCTGCAGTGCTAAGGTGGAATAAAGTTTAGCTCCTGTCTCTCATTAGCTCTATATGGTGTGCTGGAAATAGGTCTGGACATTGTTAACTACTGTTTAAGGGTGCATTTGTTTGTAACACTATGCATGGCTGTCTGAGGCCACAAGATGAATGCCTCCTCTTCTCTAGAGGCATGATCCCTGTGGCTGTAGTAAAAGTCCTCGTCAGCATGCTGCTATAACAGTGAATGTGGGAGACGTGGCCTGATTTTGGGCCCAGGTGCAGGGTGAGGGAGGGCAGTGTACAGATGTTCAATGTGGAGGGAGGGAGGGAGGGAGGGAGAGGGGGGTGACCCCTTAACCTGAGAGAGACATTTAGCATCTGCCAATACACACTCAAACACTCTCCTGAGGATGTGTATACAAACCCACAGTCATACACACACATACATATGCATTAGTACAAACGTTTAAGGACAGCAAAATAATTAAAACAAAATGTTTGTTGGGTAACTTGGGGAGTAACTACATATGGATAGTTTTCATGAACACATACACTACCGTTCAAAAGTATGGGGTCGGTATGATATTTTTATGCTTTTGAAAAAAGCCTCTTATGCTCACCAAGGCTGTAGTTATTTGATCAAAAATACAGTAAAAACAGCAAAATTGTAAAATATTACAATTTAAATGTTTACTATATTTTAAAATGTAATTTATTACTGTGATATGAATTTCCAGCAACATTACTCCAGTCTTCAGTGTCACATGATCCTTCAGAAATCATTCTGATATGCTGATTTAGTGCTCGAGAAACAGTTATTTTAATGATCAATGTTGAAAACAGTTGTGCTGCTTAATATTTTTGTGAAAACTGAGATACACTCAAACTGCGTCTATGACACTTTGGGGACACTCCCTAAGCAATAGCGTCTCTGAAGCATGAATGAAATCACGTCCAATTCTGATTGGTGTTGCGTCATGACGTAGTATGTGACGGCATACATGGAAGTTACAAGGGGGTTACAAGGGAAGCCGGCACATATTACAAACAGCTTTCGCTCTTCAGCAAGGTGCTCTCTGTTTCTGTCTGTCTATTTGGTGTTGTTTGTCCCGTAGGAAAACTATATATATAGATGGAAAGTCAAGGCGAGCTTTATTACGGGCACGGATACACATCTCTTATGTGTTCAGTGCCTGGGTGTCCAGCACGCTCAGGCGGCTCTCGAGGGGGCCGCCTGCAGCGAATGTGATAAGCTGCCGCTCCGGGTGCTGCACTCACGGCTGGCAGTTTTTGATGAGGCTGGCCAGCCTCGCGGCTCTGGTCCCGCGTCTGTTGAGGCAGAGCGGCGATGCAGATCGTGGGGCTCGCAGATGGATCTGTCAGGGAGACATGGAACTGCTGAGGCATCTTCCCTGTCATCCTCTGACAGTTCCGATATTCTCCCTCCCCGTGTGGAAGACCGCACTGCGGCTTCTTCCCACGGGGCGGAGAATCCGATACTCGTGCTATCAGACTCTGAGGAGTCAGAAGCGCCGGGTATCGAGGCGGGTGGCGTGGAGAGCTCCAGAAGATATTCCAGAAGATATTCTGGAACTGCGTAAGGCTGCTGATTTGTCTTTCCGCATCACTAAGGAGACGGCCCGTGCCATCGGCCACTCTATGGCATCTATGGTGACTGTAGAGAGACATTTATGGCTGAATCTGTTGGGGCTGAAGGGAGAAAATCCTTTTTCCTAGACGCCCCGATTTTGCCTTCCAGATTTCAGGAGGCGAAGAAACAATCAGCAGCCTTCCAGCAGTATCTTCAGCGACCATCCAGATCGGGGAAGGCTGCCTCTAAAGAAGAAAAGCAGCCCCAGCCGTCAACCAGCTCCTCGCACCGGCAGGTGCAGAAAGACAGCGTCGCTTCTCGAGCCCCTCCTCCGGGAGCTTGGCAACAGAGGCGGCGCGCTCGCCAGCAGTCTTCGGCGCTGCAGGTCGATCTGAGGACCATCTTGCAGGCAAAAAAGGCAGCTGGGAAGAAGTCCTAGCTGCAGCTGGGCTTCTGAGAGCGGTCCCTTCCGTGGAGAAGCAACCGAGGTTGCCTTTTCCACGGCGCTCTCGAGAAATCAATGCTGTGTTCCCGCCGTCGAAGCCACATCGATTTCTTGCGCACGCACGGTGCTCCAGCCGCCTCTAATAAGACCTGTGGCTGGGCAGCGAACACGTCCGCACACCGAAAAACGAGTTTCGATTAATACCCGAGGCCAGCTGGTTTCCATTAGTAGATTATCTCGGTGCATGGTCATGCCTTCCGAATATATCTGCGTGGGTCCTGCAGACTGTTGAAAAGGGATACAGACAGCCCGAGGACTGGTTCGTCACGATAGATCTGAAAGACGCATACTTCCATATATCCATCCTTCCATGTCACAGGAGGTTCCTGAGTTTTGCTTTCAGGGGCAAAGTATACCAATATTGGGTTCTTCCGTTCGGCCTAGCTCTTTCCCCTCACACCTTCACAAAGTGTATGGATGCAGCTCTGGCTCCTCTCAGACTCCAGGGCATCCGTATAATAAATAACATCGACGACTGGCTGATTTTGGTCGCGAGAGATGGCAGTTCGGCATCGTTAAGACTCAATGCAAAAAAGAGTGCTTTGACGCCGTCCCAGAGAACCCTCTTCCTGGGAATCATATGGGACTCAGTTACGATGCGGGCACAACTGTCTCCCGTGCGTATCGGTAGTCGCGTATTTTAATCATCAGGGGGGTCTGAGGTCGCGCCCTCTATGCAGACTGGCACAACAGATCCTCCTGTGGTCCCAGGGGAAACTGTCGTCTCTCAGAGCGATGTATATCCCAGGGGATCAAAACCAGGGAGCAGACGACCTGTCGAGGCAGGAGCTGAGGCCAGGGGAATGGCACCTTCACCCCGAGGTGGTGGAGGCCATGTGCGAGAGGTTCGGCCCAGTGGAAGTGGATATGTTTGCGTCTCGAGAGACGTCCCATTGTCCACTGTGGTTTTCCCTCACGCATCCAATGAGGGTTGGATGCCATGGTACAGACGTGGCTGAGGCGGCGTCTGTATGCTTTTCCCCCGATCGCTCTGCTCCCGGGAGTTCTGGAGCGGGTTCGCCGGGAGGGCATTAGCCTTCTGTTAGTAGCTCCCCAGTGGCCGACCCGAGTATGGTTCTCAGACATCGTGGCTCTGCTGGCAGGTCCCCCATGGCAGGTCCCTCTGAGGAGGGATCTGCGGTCTCAGGCAGGGGGCACAATATTCCACCCCCGGCCAGAGCTGTGGAACCTCTGGGTCTGGCCCCTGAGGGGGCCCGGTACCTAGAGGCTGGCCTGTCGGCAGATGTTATTGAGACCTTACTCATCTCTAGGGCTCCTTCTACGAGGAGACTGTACAGCCTCAAGTGGAATGTGTTTGCCAGAGAGCGTGAGGTGGACCCAGTTAACTGCCCGGTGGCTTCAGTGCTGGAGTTCCTCCAAGATGGCTTCTCTGTGGGTCTTCCCCCGTCCACATTCAAGGTGTACATAGCTGCCATTGGGGATTTCCACGCTCCTGTGAGTGATGGGCCTCTGGGGAAGCACCATCTGATTGTACGTTTCCTCCGTGGGGCTCGGAGGATGAGGCCTGCGACTCGCTCCAGAGTTCCAACCTGGAATCTGGCAGTGGTGCTCGAGGGGTTGGCTGAGGCTCCCTTCGAACCACTGGAGTTGGCTGAGGCAATGAACCTGACCCTTAAGGTGGCCTTTCTCCTGGCTATCACTTCTCTGAGGAGAGTGGGGGACCTTCAGGCCTTGGCGGTTACGCCAACTTGCCTGGAGTTTGCCCCTGGCGGAGTTAAGGCCATCTTACATCCAAGACCGGGCTATGTGCCCAAGGTGCCATCGAGTACGGCACGGTCAGTGGTTCTTCAGGCATTCCATCCTCCGCCCCACGTGACGGCGGAAGAAGGGAGACTTCACCTGCTCTGCCCCGTCAGAGCATTGAGAATTTACTTAGAGAAGTCCGCGCGGTGGAGGAAGTCAGAACAACTGTTGGTGTGCTTCGGCTCACCTAAGAAAGGGCTGCCTGCATCTAAGCAGATGATTAGCAACTGGATCGTCCAGGCTATAGCCGCGGCTTATCAGGTGCGCAATTTGCCTTCACCCATAGCCGTGAGGGCACATTCCACCAGAGGCATGGCATCCTCTGTTTGCCTCCTTTCTGGAGTTCTGCTTCACGAGATTTGTATAGTCTGCATCTCCCTGCAACGCCCAGTGCCAGAGTGCTCGGCTCCTGAGTGTGCCCGGGTTCCAGCTTCATACTGGGTTGGCGTTAGCCTCGGTGTGGCATAGTGGGTATTCGTTCCCCAAAGTGTCATAGACGCAGTTCGAGTTCCCTTGAAAGAGAACGTCTCGGGTTACGACTGTAACCCTTGTTCCCTGAGAAAGGGAACGAGACACTGCGTCTCATCGCCACACCTCCTCACGCCTGGAGCGCTTGCTTCATCGCAAGGCTGTTTGTAATCTGTGCTGGTTTCCCTTTTGTAACTTCCGTGTATGCCGTCACATACTACATCATGACACAACACCAATCAGAATTGGACGTGATTTCATTCATGCTTCAGAGACGCTATTGCTTAGGGAGTGTCCCCAAAGTGTCATAGACGCAGTGTCTCGTTCCCTTTCTCGGGAAGGTGGTCATGTCACTGGGTCAGTTGCAGTCGTAACCCGAGACGTTTTCATGATTCTTTTTCTTTGTTTTATAAAAGTATTAATTTCTTCCAAAAAAAAAAAAAAAGATCTTACTGACGCCAAACTTTTGAATGGTAGTGTACACAACAGAACTGTTCACCGTCTTATCCAAAATTTGTAACTCTTAGTCAACTTAGATAAATGCCAGTCAATGTATCGAGTATGCTCATTTGATTATTTACTGTGACAACAGCACTACTAAACAAGGCAAATTATGGTTCAAACCACTCCAAGTTGTCAAGAGGACATTTTTATGAATCACAGCTGCACAAGCTGAATAGAGCTCCTGCTGCTGTCTGTCCATTGTTTTTTTTTCTTTTTTTTTTTTCTTTAAATATTCAAGGTTAAATAACAGCATCTATTTCACAATTGCCTTTGTACTTTTGGCTGCACAACAAGCTTAAAAAAAGAAAAAAGAGAGAAGTATTTGTTTGCCCATTGCAAAAAAACAACAAATGCAAAAGTCACTTGTGGTCGAGGCAAAACGCTGTAGGCTCCCCCGTCAGCCCTTCCTAGACTGATGAAAAGGTTGTTTTCGTATTCATGAAGAAGCATTCTTCATTCGTAAACCTCTGCACGCATCATCAACTTTTATCCCACGTCGACTATGAAATGGCTGCGTAGAGGCTCTGTGTGTGTGAGGGTAAAAATTCACACCCGCAGCGCACAGTAATCGCTGTCCTTTTCACTCTTAATGTCTCCTTTACTGTTGGACGCTGACAGATTTATACACTTATTTTAGGAATTACCAATTGAAGGTTTACTTTAGAGGATAATCGAGATTCTTTGTCCATGAATGCATTACAAAACTAATTGATTCCTATTACAAACAGATTGACTTTTGCACATCAATTATTCTGGAAAACGTATTAAAAATGAGACAGTACTTTTGCTCAGATGCTTAACAATACAACTGAAATGTCTGCACAAACAAACTATCAGTCCGTCATGTACCAAGGACACATTCAAGGATAAAGCTAAAGCCCAATTCCTCTGTTTGGCTACAGTTAAACCAACAACAGCTCACAGACACCAACACAAATTGAAATAAACCACTGGACATAAGTGGCAGAAACCTCAGGAAACAATAGAAGTGAGAACATAAATGCCAATTTGGGATGACAAAAGGAGATCAGAGAGAGTGTGAGAGAGTGTGATTTAACTGGGAAACACGTGTGTCTGCTTGTGAATAAATAAAGGTGTGTAATTAGGAAACAGCCATTGAGACCTCCTACTCTTATATACCGTTACTACACCCCACCCCACCCCACACACACACACACACACACACACAATTTTCACTGATATCACAATGGTTTTCTCTCGCCAATGAGAGTGCTAAGATTCAACTCTAGTCAGATTACAATGACAGCAGCAGGAGCTCTATTCAGCTTGTGCATATGTGATTCATAAAAATGTCCTCTTGACAACTTGGGAGTGGTTTGAACCATAATTTGCCTTGTTTAGTAGTGCTGTTGTCACAGTAAATAATCAAATGAGCATACTCGATATATTGACTGGCATGTTGCAGAGTTACAGATGTTGGATAAGACTGTTCTGATGTGTACAATAGCATTCAAAACTTTGGTGTCAGTAAGATCTTTTTTTTTTTTTTTTTTTTTGGAAGAAATTAATACTTTGAGGCAGATTATAATATATGGCACACCCCAGCTGAAGGCCCATCAAATACAGCTACCTGCTCTCTGTATGCTGTACACGGCAGAAATAAAATGGAAGATGAAGGTCATTTCAGCACATAATCACCCAGAAAGAGTTTTACATACATTTTACACTCAAAAGGTCAAGGTTTGGCTGGTTAGCAGGATCCAGTTAGCCCCTGCTGATAAATGACGGAAGGACATCATCTGACTACAAAAAGCATTTTTTTTTTTCCAATGATAGTCATTTGAAAGAAGCTGAATATTCAGAAAGATTTTTTTTTTTTGGAATAGTGCCTGATTTGTTTTTAGAGAGCTGTGAAATAAAAAATTAAAAATTATACATACATCGATCAGGCATGACCACCTTCCTAATATTGTTTTGGTCCCCCTTTTGCTGCCAAAACAGCCCTGACCCATTGAGGCATGGACTCCACTAGACCCCTGAAGGTGTGCTGTAGTATCTGGCACCAAGATTTTAGTAGCAGATCCTTTAAGTCCTGTAAGTTGCAAGGTGGGTCCTCCATGGATCGGAGTTGTTTGTTCAGCACATCCCACAGATGCTCAAATGGATTGAGATCTGGGGAATTTGGAGGCCAAGTCAACACCTCAAACTCGTTGTTGTGCTCCTCAAACCAATCACCACCAGGAAATACCGTTTCCATGTACATGGTCTGCAACAATGCTTAGGTAGGTGGTACGTGTCATCCACATTCTGACACCTTTCTATCAGAACTAGCATTGCAAACCCAAAACAGCCCATGACCCTGTTGCCGGTTCACCACTGTTCCTTCCTTGGACCACTTTTGATAGATACTGACCACTGCAGACCAGGAACACCCCACAAGAGCTGCAGTTTTGGAGATGCTCTGACCCAGTCACCTAGCATCACAATTTGACCCTTGTCAAACTCGCTCAAATCCTTACGCTTGCCCATTTTTCCTGCTTCTAACACATCAACTTTGAGGACAAAATGTTCACTTGCTGCCTAATATATCCCACCCACTAACAGGTGCCATGATGAAGAGATAATCAGTGTTATTCACTTCACATGTCACAATGTTATGCCTGATCGGTGAATATACCCACATGACAAATACACAATATAAAACTATATGAAGTGATTAGTCAAATGGCATTAATGGCTCATTTATGGCTCAAGACTTCCTGGCAGCAGAACTTAAAACCCATTAGCAAAGATCACATTTCAAATCACATAATTCTCATACCCTGAACCAGCCGAGCAACTGTCATTGAAAGGAACTAGACTGCTAACGGATTTACATTGGGATGCCACAGACCCCCAAATATGATCATCCTCCTGTGAGGGACCACATTCTAAATTTCAAAAGGCATCTATCTTTTATAAACACCAACTTTATACACTGAAACATTGATATTATAAATCTTGAATTAGTTTAACTAAAAGTTACATTATAATATATATTTTTTCTACTCAGTATAGTAGGCCTACTGTTACATGTATTATTTATTTATTCTGCTTTAACCTATATCATAGATTAATAAATGATAATTTTTATTTTAATGGAAACGCCGTCATTTTGCAATTGTTTTTTTAATCACATTTAGTAGGCCTAAATATCACAAAGGTTTTGCGTAAATCTGTAATGGGAATGAACGCGGCTATAGTGACGGTGAAGCTTTGCTTTTGGCGGACTGAGTGACTGCCATTGGCATAAGCGGGCCTGCATTGTCAGTGTCCACACGGCTCATTCGGAGCTCAGATGAGCCTGAGGTAGCAGCAGCAGCAGGTGTTGTGGTGGGTTCTGTCTTTTTAATCCATTTTCGAATGTCCATTTTGAAACGAGATTAATGATGGAATGTCCGTACTCCGTAGCTTCGATGATCGATCTTTCCGATCTTGTACTTTCCTGCAAGAAATTTAATGTAGCCTAATGTTAGGGTGGGGAAGCACGCTTAATCAAACGACCGGACCAATCAAAATTCGACGTTGCCTGACAGACTTTCCTTTACTAAAATATTGCTATTTAAGCTTAATATTCACTCTAGGAAGAAAAGGCAATTGGCAAATGTTATTCTTTAAATAGAATATTTTATCATTAAAATCCCTTTAACATTCATGGTGATCTGAGGGGGCGAGAGAGTCCTGGTGAGGGGGCGTCAACCCGATTTTCATTTCCAACCAAAATGCAACGTCCGTCCGACGTTGGGTGTTGACGTCAATCCGACGTTGGGTTCTGACGTCAACCCAATTTTAATTTCCAACCAAAATGCAACGCCCGTCCGACGTTGGGTGTTGACGTCAATCCGACGTTGGGTTCTGACGTCAACCCGATTTTCATTTCCAACCAAAATGCAACGTCCGTCCGACGTTGGGTGTTGACGTCAATCCGACGTTGGGTTCTGACGTGAACCCGATTTTCATTTCCAACCAGAATGCAATGTCTGACCACCTGAATCATGTTTTATCCATTTATTTATGTAATTCATTTATTTATTTATTTTAATCTTTTTTATTTTTATTTTATCTATTTTAGTTTTCTCTAGACTTTTCCACTAACCCATGTTACTTCTAGTTTGAAAACCCCTGGGTTTACATAACTGCCATATGAACAGTCATTTTGAACACTGTAACTGTATTTTAAGTTTGTTATTTCTGCACTCAACATTCCAGCAAAAATCTGATATGACAACATCATTAATAGCAACTCCCAGTAAATAGAATAACAAAACATCAATAGATACATAATTTATAAAGGAAGGCAGATAGTGGGCATTTTCCTTCCAAATGCACAAAACACACATTAAACTTTTACTCGCACACAATAATGTGATCTGACAGTATACTCATGGTCAGATAGGATGCGTGCCAATATACTCAAATTTGCTCAGGCAGAAAGTGCACACTGGAAACATGTACAACCCTCCAACTGAAGTACATTCAAGCACTATGAACTATGTGTGTGTGAAAACACTGAAAACCAGTCTCAGTAGCGCAGCATGGAGGTCATCAGGTTTGACACAGATCCAAACCTACATGGTTCAGCTCGCTCTTACTAAAAGCAGATCCCCACACACAGTCCAGCGTGCCTGAGGTTAGCACTTAAACCCACCCCCTGCTCTTTCTGGGACCGTGCCTGTGCTGGGCAGAGCGAAGCGGAGGCGCTGAGCAGGATGGAATTGGCTTTCAGTACACTGCATTAGTTTCACAGTAGAGCTCCGGAGGCCCACTGGCAGTGGGAACAGAAAGCCACCATGTTTGTTTTCCAAGCCCAGCCTCAGTAAAAATGTTTATTGATATTTTTTGTGGTTCAACAACACAAGTGTCGGATGCTCAGGAAGGATGCCCGCTCAGCAGCCACAGCCAAGAGGAGCAGTAGGCGTCAGGACTTCTGCTTTCTTTCGGAGGCTGCCACAAGCGCAGCTGCTGGCCTAAAAGTCTAAAGACCTGTTTATACCATCAATAACAATAACAATAAGTATAAAGATATAGTTCTAAACATCTTTCTAAATACAAAAGAATAGCAGAGTCCACACCACAAATACAACGATAACGGCACAGAGAAACAATATTGCTGCAATCACTGTAAGAACAATTTTTTGACAGCCAATCCATTGCGCTTTAAGCCAGTAATATTGTGAAAAGAAAAAAAAAAGAGAAAAAAAAACCAAAAAACAGTACTATTCTGAAATACTAATAATATACATACATACTGCCCAAAGTTTTGGGATGTCTGCCTTTACATGCACATGAACTTTAATGACATCCCATTCTTAATCTGGGGGGTTTAATATGGGGTTGGCCACCCTTTGCAGCTATAACAGCTTCAACTCTTCTGGGAAGGCTTTCCACAAGGTTTAGGAGTGTGTTCTTCAAGAAACGCATTTGTGAGGTCAGGCACTGATATTGGATGAGAAGGCCTGGCTTGCAGTCTCCGCTCTAATTCATCCCAAAGGTGGTCAGGACTAAGCATTAAGAGCATTAAGAGTTCACTTAACTAAGAGGCTAAGCCCAACCCGTGAAAAACAACCCCACACCATATTTCCCCCACCACCAAACTTTAGACTTCACACAATGCAGTCAGGCAAGTACCGTTCTCCTGGCAACCGCCAAACCCAGACTCGTCCATCAGTTTAAACCTCATAGGAAACCCATTCCATAAAGCTCTCTATGCACTGTTCTTGAGCTAATCTGAAGGCCACACAAAGTTTGGAGGTCTGAGCTCCTGAGAGCGACCCATTCTTGACCCAGAAATGTTTGTGTAGAAGTGTCTGCATGCGTAGATGCTTGATTTTATACACTTGTAGTCATGGAAGTGATTGGATCACCTGAATTCAATGATTTGGAGGATGTCCCAATACTTTTGGCTATATATATATATATATATATATATATATATATATATATATATATATATATATATATATATATATATATGCATTATAACACTTCCATTCATTAACCTACTGTTAAAGACACTTGACAACTCATGAAATGTGGTGTTGATCATGTCATCTATCATGAATAGCCAGTATTAGTATTATTAGCTTAGTATTAAGCCATTGTATACTGTGAATACAATAATGTATGAAAGAGCAGCCTACAGTAACACATTTTACTATGCTTAAAAACGTTTGACCAAATTCCAAATTTTGCAAAAAAAAATTGCCATTAATTTGGTTCATTGAATTTGTGATTTACGGCCCAAATATTTGAAAAGCAATGAAACTGATTTGGCATTAGGTGTCTTTCCAAAGCGAGCTCCTGGAAAGAGCCACTGTGTGTGTAAATGTGTGTGTGTGAGAAAGAGAGGGAGTACAGAGTGGTAGTGTTTGCGCCTCTATCCATTTATTATAAATGGAGAGTGCCGGCTGGCTATTTTTAGTAGCTTCTAAAGTCACATACTCCTGCCAGTGAAATCAGCCATAGATCCTAATGCGATGAATTTTTAATCACCATGTGTTTTGAAGAAATTCTGTTGAAACAATTTAGTTTGGACTGAATGCCCCCTTAAAGCTAATGTTATGCTGTTTTTTTAGTAGTAATTAAGGACGTGCTGTTGCATAATTGTTTTTTATTTGTTTTTTGTTTTTTGGTATTAGTGTATTTAAACCTTTGTATTCAGAACAGAGAGCTGTGGATGTTTGTGTGTGGGAGGGTTTTAGAGTGGGGTTTCAAAAGCCTGTTTATTTTCAGGCTGATTTGATGACTCTTCTCAGACTGTTATTATTGCTCATTACAGGAGGGGATTGGGCCAAAGAGACTGAATGTGAGGGAAATGTTTCACTTTCACCCAGCACACAGTTTGCATTTACTTCTGTTACCACCAACGCAGCTGTGTTTTATTTAAATGAACATCATGAGTTCAACAGCATGACCTCCAGACCAGCTTCTGTCCCATCATTCTGAGGAAGCAAGTATCAGTAAGTGTCTTTTTGAAGGATAAGAGATTACACTGAAAAACACTAGGATTTATTTTAGGGATTTACTACATTCAATGAACCTGTTAAAATGTTTTTACTTGAGTGATAATGTTGGAGGAAATTGTGGAAACAATTTAGAGTAGACTTGACAGTGGCCATTAAAAGCTAATTTTATTCTATTTTGCAGTGGTAATTAAGGACGTGTTGTTGCATAAGTTTTATTATTATTTATTCATTTTAGTTGTTGATTATGTATTAGCATGAAATGTACTGCAGTGTTGCAAAGATAAGTCAATTCATTTAGTGATTCAGTTTGTTTGAATAAAAAAACAGTCACTTGCTAATTTGAGTGATCATTTTGAGGAAACTATGGACGCTATTTAGACTCGACACTCATATTTACAAGCTTATGTTCTTCCTTTTTTTGCACCGGTAATTAAGGGTATGTATTCATAATAGTTTTTTTTTTTTTCTAAATGTAATTATTGCTTTTTATAATAGCATATTTGTAATATTGTGTTGGTCCCCCTTTTGCTGCCAAAACAGCCCTGACCCATCGAGGCATGGACTCCACTAGACCCCTGAAGGTGTGCTGCGGTATCTGGCACTAAGATGTTAGCAGCAGATCCTTTAAGTCCTGTAAGGTTGGACTTGTTTGTTCAGCACATCCCACAGATGCTCAAATGGATTTAGATCAGGGGAATTTGGAGTCAGCACCTCAAACTCGTTGTTGTGCTCCTCAAACCATCCCTGAACCATTTTTGCTTTGTGACAGGGCACATTATCCTGCCGACAAAGTCACAGCCACCAGGGAATACCGTTTCCATGAAAGAGTGTACATGGTCTGCAACAACGTGTCAAAGTAACATCCCTATGGATGGAAGGACCCAAGGTTTCCCAGCAGAACATTGCCCAAAGCATCACACTGCCTCCGCAGGCTTGCTGCTTTCTCATAGTGCGTCCTGGTGCCATGTTTTCCCCAGGTAAGTGACACACCCGTACCTGGCCATCCACGTGATGTAAAAGGACAGATGATTCATCAGACCAGGCCACCTTCTTCCATTGCTCCATGGTCCAGATCTGATGCTTACGTGTCCCCACTGTTGGTGCTTTCGGTGGTGGACAGGGGTCAGCATGGGCACCCTGACTGGTCTGCAGCTTTGCAGCCTCATAACGCAACAAACTGCGATGCACTGTGTATTCTGACACCTTTCTAGCAGAACCAGCATTAACTTCTTGAGCAATCTGAGCTACAGTAGCTTGTCTGTTTGATCGGACCACACGGGCCAGCCTTCACTCCCCACATGCATCAATGAGCCTTGGCAGCCCATGACCCTGTCACCGGTTCAACACTGTTCCTTCCTTATGCGTACCACATCAACTTTGAGGATAAAAATAGGTGTTGTGATGAAGAGATAATGAGTGGTATTTACTTCACCATGTTTTGCCTGATCGGTGTGTGTGTATATATATATATATATATATATATATATATATATATATATATATATATATATATATATTTATATTTATATATTTATATATATATACACACAAACCCGATTCCATAAAAGTTGGGACACTGTACAGACTGTGAATAAAAAAGGAACGCAATAATTTACAAATCTCATAAACTTATATTTTATTCACAATAGAATATAGATGACATATCAAATGTTGAAAGTGAGACATTTTGAAATGTCATGCCAAATATTGGCTCATTTTGGATTTCATGAGAGCTACACATTCCAAAAAAGTTGGGACAGGTAGCAATAAGAGGCCGGAAAAGTTAAGTGTACATATAAGGAACAGCTGGAGGACCAATTTGCAACTTATTAGGTCAATTGGCAACATGATTGGGTATAAAAGAGCCTCTCAGAGTGGCAGTGTCTCTCAGAAGTCAAGATGGGCAGAGGATCACCAATTCCCCCAATGCTGCGGCCAAAAATAGTGGAGCAATATCAGAAAGGAGTTTCTCAGAGAAAAACTGCAAAGAGTTTGAAGTTATCATCATCTACAGTGCATAATATCATCCAAAGATTCAGAGAATCTGGAACAATCTCTAAAGCGTAAGGGTCAAGGCCAGAAAACCATACTGGATGCCCGTGATCTTCGGCCCTTAGACGGCACTGCATCACACACAGGAATGCTACTGTAATGGAAATCACAACATGGGCTCAGGAATACTTCCAGAAAACATTGTCGGTGAACACAATCCACCGTGCCATTCGCCGTTGCCGGCTAAAACTCTATAGGTCAAAAAAGAAACCATATCTAAACATGATCCAGAAGCGCAGGCGTTTTCTCTGGGCCAGGCTCATTTAAAATGGACTGTGGCAAAGTGGAAAACTGTTCTGTGATCAGACCAATCAAAATTTGAAGTTCTTTGAACTGGGATGCCATGTCATCCGGACTAAAGAGGACAAGGACAACCCAAGTTGTTCTCAGTGCTCAGTTCAGAAGCCTGCATCTCTGATGGTATGGGGTTGCATGAGTGCGTGTGGCATGGGCAGCTTACACATCTGGAAAGGCACCATCAATGCTGAAAGGTATATCCAAGTTCTAAGACAACATATGCTCCCATCCAGACGTCGTCTCTTTCAGGGAAGACCTTGCATTTTCCAACATGACAATGCCAGACCACATACTGCATCAATTACAACATCATGGCTGCATAGAAGAAGGATCCGGGTACTGAAATGGCCAGCCTGCAGTCCAGATCTTTCACCCATAGAAAACATTTGGCGCATCATAAAGAGGAAGATGCGACAAAGAAGACCTAAGACAGTTGAGCAACTAGAAGCCTGTATTAGACAAGAATGGGACAACATTCCTATTCCTAAACTTGAGCAACTTGTCTCCTCAGTCCCCAGACGTTTGCAGACTGTTATAAAAAGAAGAGGCGATGCCACACAGTGGGAAACATGGCCTTGTCCCAACTTTTGAGATGTGTTGATGCCATGAAATTTAAAATCAACTTATTTTCCCTTAAAATGATACATTTGATATGTCATCTATGTTGTATTCTGTGTAAAATATTGAAATTTGAAACTTCCACATCATTGCATTCTGTTTTTATTCACAATTTGTACAGTCTCCCAACCTTTTGGAATTGGGTTTGTATTATTTATATTATATATATATATATATATATATATATATATATATATATATATATATATATATATATATATATATATATATATATATATTTTTTTTTTTTTTTTTTTTTTTTTTTTCCAAGTAGTTTACAAAGATTGATTCAAGATTTAAGAGTTGTATTTGTCACATACACAGTTATATACAGAATATACAACCGGCAGTGAAATGTAAACTGTCTTTTGGTCAAGTGGTCAAGATTGGTCAAGATTGTCTTTTGGTCAAGTGATTTATAATTGCTTTGTAAATCAGGTTCAATAATTTTTTTGTTTGTTGTCTACAAAAATTCTTACTGCCCCAATGGTAGCATCTATCAAAAGATTTTACATAACATTCATATTAGAAAAGTAGGCATTTCATCAGATTTCTATAGAGCTCTCTTTAACACAGCCAGGCCGCCAGTCACGGAACCTCGCTGACAGCTGCAATAGCTCAAGTAATGACTGTGGCACCGTGTGCATGCCACCAGTGTCAGCGCTACCCACTGCCAAAGACACAGTCCAGCTGTGCACATCGCCCACTGGAGCACAGACACGTAATAAACTAAGCAGAAATACAGATACACACTCCACTATCTCTAATTCTGAAGCTTTTTTGCATTTAAATACAAAACTAACCAGTAATAAATGCACTCAGACACACAACAGGCTCAAAAACATCTACTCAGAGCACTCTTCCTGTTTATAATGTCTCTCAGCCCCGGTACATTGGGTTACTGGCCAGACATTTCAATTCCTGCACAGCAATCACACTCAACAAGATGGCAGGACATTTAATTGGACTTGGTCTCACGCAAACACACATTTCCAATCTCAATCTAACACAGCAAGATGTAAAACACACACACACACACACACACACACACACACACACACACACACACACACACACACACACTTGTTGAAACAATATTCTCAGACTTATACACAAAATATAAGCTCAAGGCAACATGATAATAAGCCAATTATTTAGTGCTTTATTTTCAGGCTAATTGCAAGCTTTGAAACTCCTCTCAGCTGAATGTGTCATCAGATCAAGGAAATGCAAACTATATGACAAACTTGCAAAGAATATGAAATAAGAATAATGATTTGCAAGCCTTTAATATTCAAAGTAGTTATTTTTCAAAAAAAAAAAAAAAAAAAAAAAAAAAAAAAAAAACTGCATCACAAACACAATGAATGGCATTCGTCAAAGCAGAAAAGTTTTCTCTCACATTAGCTGATTAGAATTTAGAACTATACAGATATTTTCATATGCAGCTTGATTAGGGCATCCATGTTCAAGAAATGAATATAGTACTAAATTGATGAAAGAACACAATGAATAGTTATACTATTATTACCCCCATTATCATCATAGTTATTGTAGCTGTTCTGTTGTGTAGATGGTAACATATTTACAATACTAATCACAGATTATATTCTGAAAAAAAAAGCTTTTCAGCAAATGCTAATTTTATGGCAGCTCAGAAGATAAAGCGAGAATACTAACAGGCTCAATAAAACTATTAGTGGTCACCTTGTCTGCACCGAGAGACACTATGATTTCCCCTCTCATATTTTTGATCTTTTCTCATCCATAATCCTTCTGGTGCGTCGTTCTAGAGCCGTGGTGCTGGCAGTGCTGGAGTGAATTTATTTACAGCGTGGTTAGTCTGCAAATGATTGATGTTGCTGCAGCAAACAGTAAACCAATTAGAGGCATGATGTAATGTCATTTTAAAAGGTTTATAATCGCGTTGCTCCTGAACTTGGGCCCCTGATCAGACGTAATAAAGATTTATAGCAGATCAAAGGAGAGGCTAATGCCATTAACAATAGATTATATTCCATCAGAAATTACATTAACAACTTTTTTTTTTGCCTCCTCTCCGCTAAATATATCCCCTGGATTGCAGATTTGGACGCGGGGCAAAGTTTGGAGGACTGTGGAGCGTACGGAGCATTAATTACTCTGAATGAGAGCAGCTGTACTAGGACGACTCAGACACACATTCTGTTCAGTCTGAGCTGTGATATAGTGATGCATGGTGAGGTTCTACACAACCTGAGAAAGTCTAATAAGTCATCATAACATAAATCAGTGCTTCATATTTAATGCCCTTGTAGGAAACCAAAGCTGTTTGATATCATATCCATTTGTTTTCACCTTGAGCTTCACTAGTCATAAATAGAACATATTCCTATAATAAAATGACCTTTTTAGGGACAACAACTAACACTATGTCCTAACCAGGCACAACATGACAAAATAACAAACGATAAACCCCATCTCTTCTATGTTATAGGGCATTCACACAGGCATGAAAAATGGAACACATGAAATAGAATTTTTACAAGACTGATCCGTTTTACACATCAATTGCTAAAGCAAACCTATGTTCATTTGCATCGATAATATACAGTGTTATTTTAATATGTATATGTACTACACTGTAAAAAAATATTTAAAAAGTAAGTTACCTGGTTGCCTTAAAATTTTGAGTTCATCGAAATTTGTGAATTTGAGTTAATACAATGAACATTTTTGAGAATTGACATCACCCTTTATTCAAATAGTATTAAAAGATTTTGTAAGCTTATTGCGTAATTGTGTTTTATTTGTTATAATGCAGTATTATTTTCATGATTTATTTTAATTTTTTATTATGGTTCAGATACAATAATATTTTGAGTTTCTATTTATTAAACCCATTTCCTTCATTGTATTAACTCAAATTTTTAATTTCAATGAACTCAACATTTTAAGGCAACCAGGTTACTTACTTTTTAAGTTAAATCAACAATATTTTTTTACAGTGTACTATAGTATTTAGTAATATTCTAAATTAGCTTTTATTTATATATTTTCAGTTTTTTTTCTGTGCTTTTGTCATTTGTATTTTACTATTTCTAATTAGCTTTCACTTATATGCAGCTAAGTTTTAGTTTAAGTAATTTTAGTATTTCAACTATCTTATTTTATTTCAGCTAGCTGCAAAGGTAAAAAAAACCCCACAAATTTTCTCTTAATATACATTGCACATCAGTTTATTTATCAAAGAGTCTGAAAACTCTTCTCTTTCCAAAAGCCTACTCTGCAGTGATTGGTCTTGGATGTTGATCACGGGCAGCCAATGAAGACCATAGGCGGGCATTATGCAAATGTGCTACATTGTTATGTAGATATGTAACAGGAACTGAGACTGGAATTGCTGACGACTCGTTTTGGCAGTTCAAAATTAATTCTTTCTTTAGGAGACAATGACTTTATTTGTCGTGCACTTTGATCTTTAAAACTTTGCAGACCTTTTACATTCACACAGCTATATTGTGCACTAAATGAAAGGTAATATTCAAAAAAGCATAAAAAGCGAAAGCCTCATTTTGTTTCTCATTTTGTTGCATCTAGTTAATACACACTATTATTTTCATAGCAGACAAGCCACTGACAATACAGAACACAGTAAATGAGTAAGATGATGATGGGGCCTCAGCCAATGAGATATGAGTGGGAGGGGCTTACCAGTAGGGGGCTGTGCCCGGAGCAGGTATGAGTTGGGGGAGATTTGGTCCTCTGGGTGGGGATCCAGCATGGTGTGGGAGGAGCTGCTGTCCAGTAAGGGCACCTGACACTCCCTTATGGTAGGCGGGGCTGAATGGAGGGGGGCGGGTGGGGGAGGAGCAGGGGGCAGGAGGCTGGAGGAGGCGGTGGAGGGAGGGAGAGGACGACCTGAGGAATGGACAGAGAAAAGGAGGAGACAAACTTGTTGTGATCATGTGACATGACATACGGCAGATATCAACATACTACAGACAACATATAAACAGTTTACAACACACAGATTACACTGAATCATAAAGCACAAAGACAAATCATATTAATGCTCTCATTTATGTGATAATGCACCCATTAATGCATACGTAATAGTACTTGAATGGCAATCTTTAAAGTCAACATGATATGTTTTACAACCCATTTTACTCCCATAATATTGTGTTTGCAAGTGAAACACGATAATACAAAAAAAATGCAGGATCTCTATCTCTATCAGCAATTCTCTGGATCATGAAAAATGTCTGTTTTATATTAAAAATACATTCAAATTGTGAGTTTGGAGTAGATTATTTAGGACTACTCCTCCTGAAACACCATGGACACCCATTTCTGAGACGCTTTTTACATGATACATGGAGGCTGAAGATCAAGTTCACCCTTGAGAACATTATTATGTATCCCGATGGTGATTCTTCTACAAATCTATCATAATTTGCTGTTATTGCCATAAACTTTATTATATTAACCAGGGAGCTTTTCCAAAGGCTGCATTGTCTATAGCCTAAAATAATGCACCAGTAGCTATTTGAACTATTGGTTATTAATTACATAGCTTACAAGTTGTCTCATTTTGATGAATGATTATGAACAACATGAACTGATAAAAAATGTGCTCAATAATACCAGTAATGTGTAGTAAGAAAGTAAATAAGTTCAATTTTGATGTCATGTTGACCTTAACCATAACAGTCCCCTGCGATGTGGACATCGACCAATGAATGTACTCATAAAATAATTCTCATAAAATGAGCTCCAAGGTGTTTCTCATAAAATCAAGCTATGAGGTCACAAACAAAATTTATGGTGCAAGATATATGTGCTCACGAATGCATACATAAATGATGCTCACACCTGTGTATAGATAATGAAGGCAGAAAATGACATCACATTCACTGCACATTGACAATGTACAAACAAAATCACAGCAGCAGAAGTAAATAGTTGGCGTGTTCATGTACACGTGTGTGCGTTTGTGAGTTATGGAGTGCTTGGACTGCAGAACAGCAGACAGGAAGTGCTGCTCACAGCATTTTTGTCCAGTAAAACTCCACGCTGGGAGCATTGCATGAGTACATTTACACACAAACACATTCTACTTCATCACTGTAATACAGATGTTTCGGATGTGATTTCCCAACAGGATCCTGTAATAGAACCGTATACATGCACTATATGACAATAAAGAGTTATGAAGTGCATGCATTTTTTTCACTCCAAGCAAATGCACGAGGAAAGCTGGGCAAAGTCATCGGTTTTAAATGCATCTGAGTTTCTGAGTAATTGCCATGACATTGGAGGTAAAATGGCAAAGGGTTTTTTCTCTCCTTTAAAGAAGTGTGTGCAGTCAGTTCTCATAAATGCGGAGAAATTAGGAGGCTATTACCTGCCTTAATTACTCCTGAAAAGACAGCACTGAGGGAAAAGACGGAGCGATTGTAGTAAGCTTGCTGTTATCGGGCCTGCAGACATCCGAGTGCCGCTCTTTTAAGATTTATATCAGTAAAACTAAAATGACAACGTATTGACCATCGTTTTAATTGGGATCAAACGAAGACTGTGCACTTTCCGTCTTTCTTAACTTCAAAAAGCTGCATGGGTACACAAACAGATTATCACGCACAACACACACAGCTACACTTTCATCTTCCTTTCATCGTATCAACCCCTGACTGCCTGTTAGCAGAAATGGAAGAAAGGAAGAGGGTGAAGAGGTGCTTTTGTAGAAGACTTTGAATGCAGAAAGCATATTGAAAGTGTACTGACTCAACTTCCCTCTTCGAGCACAGCTGCACACGCTCGTCCTCTCTCTTCCCATGACTCCTTTGTCAGTACAGTATGCGGTCATTCAGGGATATTGAGTCGAGGTTGCTGGCTGTGCCTTGTGTTATCGATTTGGTTTAGCGCTGCCCTGTGCCAGAAACACACCTCCATACACACCGACACACAGGTTTTCACCTTAATTTTCCTTTTAATACTATTCACAGATATTTCATTTTAGTTTAGTCTCAGCAATGGTTTTGTTACAGTTTAGTTTTAAACTGTAAATATTAATACAATAATAATTAACATTTTATTGTAAGCCTAAAATGAATGAATAGTAAACAAACTATATAAACTATGTTCAAAGGTTTGAGGTTAATAAGATTTTTCTGCCGATTCACTGCATTTATCTGATAAAAATACAGTAAAATCTGAAATATTGTGAAATATTATTGCAATTTAAATCAACTGTTTTCTATTTTAATATTTCTTAAAATGTAATGTATTCCTGTTATATCAAAGCTGTATTTTCAGCATCATTACTCCAGTCTTCAGTGTCACATGATCCTTCAGAAATCATTCTAATATGATGATTTCATACTCGAGAAACATTTCTTATCAGTGTTGAAAACAGTTCTTTGATGAATGTAAAGTTCAAAAGAACAGCATTTATAGCAATATTTTGTAACATAAAAAAATAATGTAAAATACTTTTTATGTAATAATAACAACTGAATTGCCATGTGTCCTGCCTTCTGTTTTCTCCTTTTTCTTATGTCTGACTTCATGATCTGTGGAAGGCGGATGCATATTTTGTAAAGAAGTGGGCCGATTGGACTGCTTGTTAAGCAGACCCCAGGGACATGGGGCAGAGTCCTGTTAAATAATAAAGAATAAGATGAGGATGGAAGGTTATGTTTACCGTCAGCATTTCATAAAAGCATCTACGGCATAAGTATCAGAGAACAAGTGAATGGGAGGAGAGAAAAAGTGAGAGAGATACAGGGATCTTCACTAATGCACTTAGGAGATGAATAAACACTGAAAAGCTCAGCGAATATGCAGATGAAAGAGCGAGAGGTTAAGTGTGCTGCTGGCTGATTAGCTTGACTTCTAAAGAGATGGATGGAGAATACGGCCGTAAAAATAAAGAGCGCATATGGGCATCCGAGGACAGAAGTGCGGCTGGAATTCTGTGAAGTTGCAGGAGTGTTCTGGTCAAACAGAAGATATGAGCAGCATACAGTAGATGGATGAATCATTTTCTCTGAACAGAAACAGAGACTAATATTTGGTAAGTTTCAATAAATATTTTAAACAGTTCAGAGGCAGAATGTTTATTGTCGTTGCACTCATTTTAACAAGCACAGAATATTCATCACACAAACCCATGACACAATTTTCAATGGACCATTGCCTCAATAATGAGAGTATATATGGCACTGGACAAGAGAAGCTTGTGTGTGTGTATACGCCTACAGTATATGTGTGTGTGTGTGTGTGTGTTGGGGTTATTAAATTTTTAAATCACTTTAATTACAAAAAAAGGAAAAATTGCATTAGGTGGCCAAAAGCAATTATAGGAAACTTAATCTCCTTTGCAATTAGGCTCAGGGGCATTTTTTAACTATTGTAATTTATTTTTGCTACATTTCTATAAAGGTCAGTATAAATTGCTTTGTGTTATTAGAACAAAGGCTCGTTAGAAGGGGGCTGGGGGGACCTGTTCCTCTAGATGATTCTTCTCCTTTGCCGTCCTTCCTAAATTCCCTTTATCTCTCTGGGAGAAGATGTGGTTCTGTGGATCTGCCAGCCTGGAATGCTGATTTGACCTTGAACATCCCTGGTTTGGCCCTTAGGTAGATTGTTTGTATTGAAGATTCATTTTTTAAATACTTTCTCCTATGTGCAGACTGCAGAGACAACTTTTGATTTCCTTAAGAACTTTTAAAAACAACTTTTGCAACTTTTGCAATGTAAGTTTGAACTGCTTGGTATATCAAAATACAAATTAAATAGGCTGGACAATATTCAATTTAATAAATTAAAGAAAAAACTATTAATTAAATTTAAAAAATCTATTTTTATAACATGGGGTTTGGGGTCAGTAAGATTATTATTATTATTATTATTTTAATAAATACTTTTATGATATTCAGCAAGGATGCATTAAATTGATAAAAAAAGTGATGGTAAAGACATTTACAATTTTACAAATGATTTATATTTCAAATAAACATTTTTCTTTTGAACTTTCTATCAAATAATAAATAAAAAATAAAAAAACCCTGCATATTATCAAATCAACATATTAAAATGATTTCTGAAGGTTCACATGACACTGGAGTAATGATGCTGACATTTCAGATTTGCCATCACAGAAAACTATTTTAAATTGTAATAATATTTCACAATATTATTATTATTATTTTTTTTTTTTTTTGGTGATCAAATAAAACATAAGAACATTATTTTGGGTTTCAAAAAAAAAAAAAAAAAAAAACTTATGAACAGTATTATGTATTTCCTTTTGTCTACCTGTAATCTTTGGGAAAAACATTTATGTTTTGCCAAATAAAAAAAACTAAACCACAAAAAAACCCAGGTCACAGTGCAACCTATCGAACCGACTGTATTTCTATCTCTCACAGGCTTGATTTTATTAAGGTAGCTAATTAAATATGCCATCTTCTCTTCTGACTGAGGTCTATGAGCATCAATAGTGTGTCTTTTGTTGACAAGAAGCTACATGGCTGGCCTGCTTTAGCTAAAAAGAGCTGTCAGCTGCACTTTAGGTTCAGTCTCTTATTCTTCACCGCCGTTGCTTTTGGCTTCACTCCATTTTGACAAAACTCAATTTGAAAAAGTTTGTGGATAGACTACATCAAAGTGCATTGTGACGCTTGGTTTCACACGGCTCATAATTCATAAAGTTTAAGCCTGTCCAGTGCCTTGTTTTATTTTGATTGCTGCTAACTTTTCCATCACTTGTTGGAGCCTCTGGGTAAGTGCGCTCACAAAATTACATTATGTAATGTAATACCATTATGTGAAAATCATTTCGGTAGATTCACAGATTATGGGATGGAAGTCGACATGCCGCTGACCGAGGCGTTCCCGTCGGCAAACTCTCACGAATGCGCTCGCAGACGTATTCCAATACCGCGGTCCGGGTCTAGCTAGCACATGGGGCGCGGCACAATATCTCTCCACCCATCTGGCCGGTGTGGAGACGGTGAGCCAAAGAGGCCAAAAAGCTCAGGAAGAGACAGCTGGAGCCCAGTCAGATGGAAAGTGACAAATTACCGCCCTAATGAGAGTCATTCATCATTTCGACCAAACTCTCTCCTTCCCTCTATTTTCATCAACAACGCACCTACACGTTTAGTTCAACCGTCATCCAACACCTGCATTCAACCCAGTGAAGGCGGGGAGGAAAAGGAGGTGGATTAGACCTTAGAAAATAAGAAATGCAACACATAGTTTACCTTACAGGTGTGAGAGAGGAAATGAGGAGAACAAAGAAGAGGATGGAAAACTGGTGCGAAATAGCCCAGAGGTAATCCGCATGATATTGTGAGTTACTTCCACAGAAAACTTTTAAGACAGCAGAATCATGCCCTTGATGTGAATATATATGGTTTAATCCAATTAAATAATAATACAATTTGTGTGGGCTATACATATTTATACTTATTAAAAGATATGTGGCGAGTCTTTGGGGAACTTAAAGGGATAGTTCACCCAAAAATGAAAATTCTGCTATCATTTACTCACCCTCATGCCATTCTGTCAACACGGTCACACATCCCAAACCTGTGTGGCTTACTTTCTTCTACAGCACACAATTAGATATATTTTGAAGAATAGACAACATTGGGTCGCATCAATATTCACTGTATGAGCAAAACTAAAGGCAAAAAAATAAATAATAATAAATGATAATATATATATATATATATATATATATATATATATATATATATATATATATATATATATATATATATAATTTTTTTTTTTTTTTTACTACAGAAGAGGAAAGTCACACAGGTTCGGAACAACATTGCGGAGAGTAAATAATGACAGTTTTTATTTTTGGGTGAACTATTCCTTTAATGTTGATGCATTCCAAATCAGTTACTCATGAGGGTCCATTTCAAATTGGATGCTTCCACAGAGTGTATTCAACTATGAAGGCAGCATGCAGCTCCTTGGTTTGGAACAGAGCGAATGTATAGGGAATGTAAAAGGAAGCTAAAGGGCAGTGACATGGATCTCTCGTGAGATCCAGGGCAGGATGCCATCTTATGCCCACTGCCGCTAAAATGGCCGCCCCTGGTCCAGCGTCTGTCTCTGCTCTATCTAGCGATTGGCTCCATTTTCTCATTCTGATGTTGTGTCCATGTCAAACAGGCTGACAGGATCCTAATCTTTACAACCACTAAGCTCAGTCGGGCCTGTCAAAACACTAACGCCCATTTCACACCATCAGCCAATGCTAATGGCAGAGCACTGAGTTTGATAATCACGCACACACATAAGTACTGGCACAATCCTATTCCCTTCATCCTGGTTTATTCAGTTGCAAATGAAGCTTAAGCTTTCCACAATTAAGAAAGTTAGCATTTCTCATCTTAAAAGTGAATTTACATGTATGTTTCTCCCCTCAGAAAAAGTCTGATGTTGAACTTCAAGCCCGTATAATCCTGCTCAGTTGTTTTTTTATTTTATTTTTTATCAGTCTGAGAATGACTTCAGGAAATGCAAGTTAAATCTTTCTGCATGAGGGGACAGAATGCAGCACTGAGACACACCGGCACGGCTCCTCTACACTTTAATGGAGGATCAGCCAAATAGACTGAACTTTAATGGAATCTGGCGAGTCCAGGTGTGTTTGTCACTGCAGCATCTCTTTTGTTATCACTCTTTGCAATGTATCTCACTGGGCTTTGTGTCCATCACGCTAATGTTGCTCCAAGGACCCTCAGAGTGCCTGTAAGGCAGAACAGCAGGTCCTAACTTTTCATTTTGAAGCTTCAGTGGGTGAAACCTGGTCCTTAGGAGGTAGAGAAAACTAAGACAGGTCATACACCATTTTAGTATATAAATAAAAAATAACAGGTATGTGTTTAAGCTTAAAGGAATAAGCTTAAACATTTCTGAGTGAACTAATCCTTTAAATGTGCATTTGTTTGTTTCATTTTTAACATGTCAGCATCCTAAATGCCCTGTATGCTCTGTAATGATAGCAATTCATCATCTATTTAACGCTATGCTTATTTACTGTTTGGGTTGTGCACTGCAGCGCTTTATGCAGGACACTGAACTTTGATTCACGATTACTGACTAAAACCCGTCCTCCACCGATCGCAGGTGTCAGTGTGTCCTGCTCCTCCAGACCATGATGGTATGACCATGTGCACTGATGAGAAAACTTCAGTGAAGCCACACAAACACGTTCATAAACTCAATGTCAATTATGCTCAGGCCTCTGTCCGCTCTCTGCACGTCATTTCCATATAAATTACATTCGTCTTAGTCTTTCTGGATTGATTACACTGTTATGGATTCCATACATTTTAACTTATGGAAGAGAGAAGGAATAAATAACCTCCATCACTCAACAGCCCCACCTGTGAGCCCACAGCTACACTGATACATGTTGTTACAAAAAATCTGCTTAATATTTGAACTGGAAAAATGATATTTGGCCTTGCGAAGCATTGCATCATGAAAAATATTAGCAAAACATCACATAAACAGGACAACCATCTGTGTCCTTGTTCAGCACAATCAAGGTCCTCTAACCCAGACATCCACCACTCATGGTGTTTTTAGCAGCAATTCAAAAAAAAATATAATAAAAATCTCTGTAGGCAACTTGCCAAAATACAAATGTTAAGTTTGTTGACTTCTTTATTAAAGTTTCTAAATAGCTTTATAACTACACTTTAAAAATAACAGCTGGGTTAAAACAACCCATTTACTGGGTTAAAACAACCCAATTGCTGGGTTAGTCCATTTTCAAGGGTTGTTTTTAACCCAGGATTTTTTTAGAGTGTATGAAACAGAATACACGCACACACACACACACACACACACACACACACACACACACACACACACACACGTTCAAGAGTATAGCTGCGTTCCATTCGACAGGGTCCCTACGCAGTGTTCACTGCACCCTACTCCCTGAGCGTAAACAAGAGTAGTTTGACTTTGCCCTAAAAGAACAACGTCATCAAAGAAAGGCAACGACGGGGTCGCGTAGATTATGATATAAATAAATATTTTAGAGGTTTTTTTTTTTACTTTCACATTTAAAACCATATAATAAGCATATGCATATACAAAACAATATGTACACTCTAAAAAATTCTGGGTTAAAAACAACAAGTTCAACAGACTAACCCAGCGATTGGGTTGTTTTAACCCAGTAAATGGGTTGTTTTAACCCAGCGGTTGGGTTAAATGTTTGCTTAAAAGAACCCAATCGCTGGGTTAGTCTGTTTTTAACCCAACTTGGGTTGTTTTTAACCCAGCATTTTTTAGAGTGTATCTAATAAATATAATCAAATGCTGTATTTTATTTGTTTATTACATATACTACTTGTACATTTCATTGACTATTAATACATTTGAAGCTGCACTAACTGTCATTCAATATGAAAATCAGTTTTGATTTGGTTAACTATGTATAAATGTGTTCTTAATCAATGGAGTTTATAATTGTAGCGGTCTCATCTTGTGCGCTTTCCTGCTCACAGCTGCATAGTAAACATTCCTTGGGTAAATAAAGTAAAATATTAAAAATGACGGTGCCTCAGCTGCTTCTCAACACTTTTAATTTGTTTACATATTCATACAATAGAATATGCAAATGTAACAGTCATTGCCATAACCATTCATAAATACTATAGTTTGTGTAATAATAACTATGAATATTCAAATGCATACGTAAACTCCTCCATCACAGAGCCATTTAAAAACTCTTCTGCTCTGCTCCATCGTTAGTTCAGACTGGTGATGCAACGCGCAATGACAGTTGGGTGATTTTGGGTGATTGATGTATCGATGTTCCCTTCTTCCCTACGCCGTTCGCACCCTTTGGATTGGAATCTCACTTAAGATGGCAGAATACCCTGTGAAGTCCATTTCGCAGTCCACTTACAGTCGAATGGAGCACACATTATGACATAACTGAAGCATTTTAGCTATTTAGAAAGAATGAATGTCCCTATGATATATCCCTCTTTACTACACTTCCTGTTTCAGAAGGAAATACTTCAAAAAAAGAAACAAACTGGGTCCCACTTTATATTAGGTGGCCTTAACTACTATATACTTACATCAAAATATAAGTACAATGCACTTATTGTGTTCATATTGTATTGCAAAACACTTTTGCTGATATTGAGGTGGGATACGGGTAAAGTTAGGGACAGGTGTGGTGTATGGGTAAGTTTAAGGGTAGGGTTAGGTAGCCTAAGAGAAGTGTCAACAGTGTCATTATAAATGTAACTACAGAAATGAACTACAGATGTAATTACATGCAGGTATTTTTAAAAATGTAAGTACTGTGTAAAAACATGTATGTACACAATAAGTGCATTGTATCAAATGATTCATTTAAATGTTAGTACATAGTAGTTAAGGCCACCTAATATAAAGTGGGTCCAAAAACTGCACTCGTCAAGAGATATCACAGGTGTTTAATGCAGAGCATGCTGAGCGGCATTTTATATGAGAACAATATTGCTATAAAGCAAGAACACACCAACACTTGTCATTTCACTCCGAGAACAAGTCCTACAATATTCATAAACAGCAACCACACACATCCCTGAGAAATGCTACACTTGTTTATTTACAAGGCTAGTCAAAAAAAGCTCTAAAACACAGCATTAAAAAGTAATATCTACTCTGACATCGTGAGGACATGGCATCAACCTCATTCGCCCCATGAAAATAAACTTTCACAAGATGGTGAGCTGACACACAGGCAGAAGCTTCAGGGCCGAACTGAAGACATTTCGTTTACATTTAACTGCCAGTTGTATATTCTGTATATAATCTTGAATCTCTTGAATCTTGAAGAGCGGAGTAGCTGATATAAGGTGGTGACATCATAAAGTTGCAACCTCGGCCGGGGCAACTGCAGAAGTGATGTCACTGCCTCTTAGTGTCCTCGTCAATGTCAGTTCTCTTGCCTAGGATGAACTTTACACCTGTAGCAGGAGACTGCAGAGCTCTGCTCTAAATCACGCTCTGTGCCTGTCCACTGTTCTCACAGCTTTAACACTTCATCCAAAGAGTCAGTGCTAAACACTTTATATGCATTTCCTGAAGGTGCTTTCAAACTAGTGAGAGCATAGACTCAGCCTCAGACGGTCCGTGGGCGTGGGCGTTTGGCTGAACGCATAATGCATATAGCACTCTTATCTGGAAACGCTTCAGAAGTTTTGAAGTCGTCATCTGATTGGTTGAATTCTACAGGATGTCCGCTAGATGTGTGTTTTGCGTTCTTCAACAGTCCATCTAGAAACAAATGTTAGCAGGAGCAACTAAATGCTGGATTTTCAAAAGTATGTGAAGTTCGCGGCTCCATTGTTGCAGTAAACTTGCACAATGTTCTTGAATGAATAATTTATAGATGTACGCCGGTCTGTTATTGCAGGGGCATCGACTTCATGGGCATTTTCACACCCCTAAATATGACGCAGAACAAAATTAACTGTGATTGGTTGCGTTACATGTCAGTCAAGCATCCTCTTGGGCGGTCCTTGACCAATGAAAGCTGCGATAGAGTCCAGACCTTCTGCCGTCAGTCTGAAGGTCTGGCTACTCGAGACTAGTGAGAGCATCGCAAGGGAACAAAAGAAAAGCGTTAAAGTTTTTACTTAGGTTTTAAGGCTTTGGTTCTCTCATTATATGAAGTGGCATATTAAAACTGCAGTTGGCTGTGAATCAACACACAATGTGGCCTCTGTGCCATGTTTTAAAAAGCCATTCACACATCATATTTTTTTATTCCTTTGCGCTACTTTTTGTTTTTCTGTGTAATATGCAGTAGACAGATGTTTTTGTGTCAAGTTAAAAGAAGCTCCACTTTTACAAGCAAGACTCTTGCATCTTCTGTTCTATTCTGTAGTGCTGCATTCAGCTGAACAAGATAAAGCATCCCTTGGGCAAGGATGGATTAAGAACGACAGAAAAATAAGATTTAGTAAATGTCTTTACTTTTGAAATATTCCCATAGTAAAGACTGCTAATAGAGCAAAAATACAGTTTTAAAATAGACTATGTTAATAATAAGACCTGTAGATGGTTATAGATGGTTAAAAGCAAAGTCTAAGCCCAATATACAGTAGTATAAAAACAAATAGAAGAAAGCAGACCAATCATAACTACACTCTAAAAAATGCTGGGTTAAAAACAACCCAAGTTGAGTTGAAAACGGATTAACCCAGCGATTGGGTTGTTTTAAGCAAACATTTAACCCAGTCGCTGGGTTAAAACGACCCATTTACTGGGTTAAAACGACCCATTCGCTGGGTTTGTCCATTTTCAACCCAA
Source organism: Paracanthobrama guichenoti (assembly GCA_018749465.1). NCBI lineage: Eukaryota > Metazoa > Chordata > Actinopteri > Cypriniformes > Gobionidae > Paracanthobrama > Paracanthobrama guichenoti. The sequence continues at coordinate 14,552,802 of CM031956.1, read as the reverse complement.
CTTGGGTTGTTTTTAACCCAGCATTTTTTAGAGTGTAAAGGCTGGAATACACCAAATGGCTTTTAAAATCTGAATAGATTTGAAAACACTTGGCATCATAGCGTTTGCCGACTTTGTAAATGATTACTGAGGAAAACTGGGCATCATACACTACAACTGAGGATCACACTAAACATTCAAGTCTTTACAAACACAACAAACTCATACAGAAACACACCACTTGCATGACAAATGAAAACAACATGTGTTCTAAAATTGCTCAAAATATCAAACATGTTTGATATCCTCGATTGGAAAGATTCACTGTCTGAAGTAAAAAAAAAAAAAGTCAATGCCCATAATACGCTACACGATTTTCTGTCAAATCTGACTGCCTATATCTGCAGACCAGCTCTTTTGGCCACTATGGCCAACTCTTCCAGCATTCCAGCCTTAAAGGGATAGTTCACCCTAAAATTAAATTTAAGTCATCATTTACTCACTCCGTGTTGTATGTTCCACTTGCACTCATCCATATAATGGCAGTGAACAGCGACCAGCATCAAGCTTTTAAATGGCCACGGTCAGGATTTTCATTAATTAATACATTCAACTCAGTTTTTTTTTTACCAAACCCTATTGTATACCCCAAGAACACATGGAATATGTGACACGTGTCGTATGGCAGCATTATGTGATAATAAAAAATAAAATAAAAAAAAACCTTGATTCTGATCACTAATCACTAGTTGCGTTTACATGGATCCTAATAATCCGATCGTGACCGGGCTAGTAGAACAATCGGAACAAATACACGTGTAAACACGTCAATCGGAATTAATTGGCCAGATCTGATTCAAATTTAATTTGGATTGTAAAGGGTGGTTTATTCCTTTTGTAATCCGATCGAGAGGATGTATACTGTATAAGCACTTGATCGGATTGAAAACCGATACCGGAGAGCACTGCGCATGTGCTATGATGTAGAAATAGCGTAAAGACGCATGACGCGCAGAACGAGCTGTTCTTCCTGTTGATTAAAGTGTCATAAATGAGTGTCCTGTCATTTTTTTAAATTCTCTCCACTCATCATCTGTGAAGTGGAGCCGAACAACGTCCCGTCAGTCTTTGTTTTGGACTCTTATCCTTAGACCTTGTTTTGGGTGCGGGAATGGCCGTTTTTACTGTTTGATAAATATAAGCAGAACGACATTAACGGTTCATATGCTCGTCGTCACCTAATTAGGACCCGAAATAGATATAATATTAAGTGTGCTTTTTAAAACGAAGGAGGATGGTTAGTATGCAAAAACAGCAGGAAACTCTGTATATTCGTGCAGTGTGCGCATGTCAAAAGATTCAATCCAATCAGAAGCTTGTGACATATAAACGTGCACATCAACCCGATCACTTTATTAAGCGTTAATGTAAACACTACGTTCGGATTCATTAATCGGAATGATTGCAAAAAGCAAAACGTGCCCATGTAAACGTAGTTAGTGTCATTATATGGACGAGCATGATCGGGACTTTTTTGTTTATGCTCGTTTTGTGGTCCGGAGAAAAAGAGAAGGGCATACATTAGAATAACATCAGGGTGAATAAATGATGACTTAATTTTCATTTTAGGGTGAACTATCCCTTTAAGTTTGGAAATATCACTATGACTCATCACTGACTGTTAGGTTTGAAAAGCAAACATTTTATTACCATAAATCAAGTCTCAGTCCATTTTTTTTTCTTTCCAAGTTAGCACACCTCAAACTGAAATCATCCACAAAATGAAGTATGAATGGAGTCATGCACAGCAGGTTGTCCTCATTCATATCAGCTGTTCGATGTGAAAGTATGAATTGCTAATTATATTCTAGCCGACTCTCTTTGATGCCTGTGACTCTGATAGAAGCAAGTCTATTTTTAGCACTGTTAGAAAGAAATAAAGCACAGAAAAACTTCTTTCTTCCCATTCTACACTCTCCCTTACATCCAAAACCTCTGTCGCCTCATCTCACTAACCCTCCCTCCAGCTCCTCGATTGCGTGATCTTTGGAAACCTCTCAATCATACTGAAGATCAAAGTGTTTGGGGAAAAAAATCTCTAATCTCTAAAGTCTCTATTCAAGATAAGAGCCACAAAAACCACTTTGCCACAAAATCACAACTATCACTGTTGCCTTGTTTTGTTTGTCTTTTTGGACCACGTGCTTCTGAGTACACCCGTCTTTTTCACATTTTTGCACTCCTTCACTCACTCCTGTCTCACACTTCAGACTTGTGAAGTGTCTCTTCACCTTCAAGTGTTCTTCAAGTGTTTAATGTTTAAACTAATCTAATATTACCATGGCTTTGAACTGTAGCTGAATTTTTTCAAGGACACGGTAAATTTGTGTATTGACGATGACCGGTGAACAGATATTTAAGAGTTATATTTATATTTAAGAGTTATGTTTAGACCATTTCAAGGTGACATTGTTATAGTGTAATACATACTTCATTATACATAATATACATAACGAAGAGAATGCAAGAAAGATTCTGAATGTTTTTCAATGTTATTCCATATTATTTTATTATGATGTTACAATACTAAATTGGTGCAACAAATACGGACAAACCAAATCGTTGAGTTTAATTAAAAAATGTCATAGTTTTGACTGTTATGGCAATACAGTACATCTCATTTGTTTTATGTGTGAACAACAAATGCAAATAAGAAGTATTTATAGGCGTGACAGTGTTGTGTGTGAGAGTCACAGTGGGGTGTTTTTCTACCTCTCTCGCACACACACACACACACACACACACACACACACACACACACACACACACACACACACACACACAGAGGCTGTGGTTTGGAGTGCTACTATGAGGTAAATTCATCAGCCCTTTGCATCAGCTGACCCTGAGGAGAAAGTGTGTCCCTGTGCTCAAGTGTTTGGATGAACCCTAAACACCTGATGCAACTCCTTCTGTGTGATACCCAACATTACATCACACACACACACTTACAGTACAGCCATACCCGATGACATCAAACAAATGATACGGGGGAATTATGAATGAATCATAATCGACACACCTCGCTCTTTCTCTCTCGCTCTTTACAAAATCATTTAAGATGAAGGAGAGTCTGTGCTTTCTATGAGTTGAAATGAGATTTTTAATTACTGCATGACCTGGGGTATATTAGCAACATATTAATGTGCGTCATTAACCCAGTGGTAACTAACCCCGTCAGCTCATTAACTACATGTGATTGGACCTGAGTGTGCACAGGCGAAGCTCCAGCTCTCATCACAACCACCTGTGATGATAGCACACATCCGCTAATTAGAGAACTTTGAATATGCCCATGCTGTTATCTTGTGGTCATAAGAGCAAAAACACAAGGTCTTTATGAAGCGAGAGTCTTTACTTAATCTACAAGAAAGAAATACTGTTTTTAGACAATAATTATGTTTATTTATGCAGCACTGCAAAAGAGAAGTTGCAGAAGTGTGATATTTGCCGGCATTTCTTTTTGATGTTTTCTACGAATAATGTAAATTCACTTATAAACAATACTACTGCAGATATGGAAATATTAAGTAACACGTTTTTATGAAACCAATATGCCCAACTATTTAAAAGTTTGGGGATTTTCTGTTTTTGAAATAAGTCTCTTATGCTCAGCAAAGCTGCATTTATTTGATCAAAATACAATAAAACATATGTTTTAAAACATATTATTATAATAATATTTGTTTTCTATTTTAACATATTTTTTTAAATGTAATTTATTCCTGTGATGCCAAAGCTGAATTTTAGTGTCAGAAATGAAAATCCTGCAGAAATGATTCTAATATGCTGATTGGGTGCTCTGCTTAATATTTTTGTGGAAAACGTGATACATTTATTTCAGTATCAATTTTTTTATTTTTATAAATAGAAATGTTCCGTAACATCATGAATGTCTTTACTGTCACTTTTGATCATTTGAATGTGTTCTTGCAAAAAAACATGACATTTTGTGTTTTAATGCATTATACTTTTGACAAAACAAAGACATTAAAAACATGTTCATAATTATGAATCATATTTACAGGCTTAATAGAATTTTCAAATATTGTATTTCCCACTTCATGCATCCTTATAAATCCATTTATAATGTAGTCTAATTTAAATAATAATGCAAAGAAGTGTGCTCTCTCTCTCTCTCTCTCTCTCTCTCTCTCTCTCACACACACACACACACACATCGTGAACAGATGGCTGTGTACATTAGTTGATAGGGTGCTTAATAAATGCACCTGCACACCTGATCTCTCTACACTATATCGAGTCATTCTGAACAGCTTTCATGTCAGAATAAACGCACAAGAGACCGTATCTGACCTTGCAAAAGCCAAACAGGGCACAACTTAATAGTCTCCCACAATTCCACCTCACAAACTCACTCTCCAACCAATCCCACAATCAATACTATTCACAGACTGTTTCACCAAAATCAATGCTGTGACCATATAGAAATGATCCTATAGTCTGACACCATAAAGTTAAAAAAATGGTCTTACCTTCTCCTGTCTCCATACTGCAGCAGACAACTTTATATCACCCGTCCATGACAGGAGGACAACATGTCTGTCAGATTGTCTGTCTCATTGATTCATTTACACTAGGAGACACACTTATAGTCTTCACTGTGCTGCTGTCAGTGTCTCACTTCCACAGAGATTTCAGCTAAGAGTGTGGAGCTAAAGGAAACTATCTCTTTATCTCTCTCTCTCTCTCTCTCTCTCTCTCTCTCTCTCTCTCTCTCTCTCTCTCTCTCTCTCTCTCTCTCTCTCTCTCTCTCTCTCTACCTCCTCCTCTCCTCCCTCCCCCTCTCTTGGGTCCAGTTCCTGCATGTTGCTGCCATTAGTAAAGGGTCTCTGTAGGGCCGGGTGGATGCTTTTTATCTGCGTTTGGATGGGGCCAGTCACATCGTGTTTGCGAGGACTTCTCGCGTGCATCAAGGGGTTTTCAAAGGGGCCTTCTTATCCTGCCTTTTTTTGCAGGCTCAACATCTTCTTGTTTTCACATTAGGCTACTTCTTCCAGTGCACCTCCATCCATCTCTCCGAGGAGAGAAGTTGTGAAGACAAGCATCACATTCACACCAGGCTATGTCCTGATAGCAGGCACGGCTACGAAAGCACTTAAGAGAGACGATCTTTGAGCGCTTACGAGGTATAAACACCATACATTAAACAGAGTGCTTTAAATGAGTGCAAGGCCTGAGTGAAGACGAGACGGACAATAATATCTTCAATATTCACCACAAAAGCTCTTCAGGTTCATTCCGCCTAGTCTCAGCCTCAGAAGGCACACCCACTGACCGCCTGATGCATACTGAACACAAATTTGAATGCACTTTCTTGATTCAGCAAGTTCTAATTTGATTGGCTGGCTTGATCTGCCTGGAAACAGAGTTATATTTACCATGGACCAGGCTGATAAAATGACTCTTTTGAACTACTGGATTTGACAAAGTTTGTCCAAGTTAGCGGCAACTAAGATACACTAAATCATCTGCACTTGTTAGAACTAGTCTACACATTTGCTATATTTTGTGGAGATTGCCATACCATTATTTCAATTATGAATAAAAATTATTATTATTATTATTATTATTAGTAGTAGTAGTAGTAGTAGTAGTAGTAGTAGTATTACACTCTAAAAAATGCTGGGTTAAAAACAACCCAAGTTGGGTTGAAAATGGACTAACCCAGCGATTGGGTTGTTTTAAGCAAACATTTAACCCAACCACTGGGTTAAAACAACCCATTTACTGGGTTAAAACAACCCAATCGCCATACCATTATTTCAATTATGAATAAAAATTATTATTATTATTATTAGTAGTAGTAGTAGTAGTAGTAGTATTACACTCTAAAAATGCTGGGTTAAAAACAATCCAAGTTGGGTTGAAAATGGACTAACCTGGGTTGTTTTTAACCCAGCATTTTTAGAGTGTAGTATTTCAATAAGAGTGGCTTTTTCCATGCTGGTCTTGTGATTTTATAATGATTCTTTACCTTTATCATGAAATCTGAAATTGAGTCACAATTTGATCTGATCCAATATGATTACAAATCATATACATTTCCCAAAATATAAAGACATAAGTGTAACTGGAAATGTAACTGAAACTGCTCTCTAGTCAAATATCTTGACAAAATAATTCACCAGGCTCCACACTCCTTCAAATGTGGCCTCTAAAATGCGTCCTTCGCTTCCTGTGAAATGAAGGATACAACAGATGGATCCTTCACGGCCTTGCCTACCCCTGATTTCATTGCGTGCCAATGTCGAGAGGAATTTTTTTTAATTTTTTTAATAAATTGCCAAATTACACTTAAACGTAAGTATGGTGTTTCAACTTTGAACAAATGCTCAAATATCTAATGATACAGATGTAAACATAGAAAAAAAAACAAACAAAAAAAAAACTTTAAAGCAGTTCAAATTTTGACATATCTTACAAAGATATGATTATATATAGTTTATACTCTTATATAGAGAAATGGACCATGGTGAACATATTTAGACAGTTTGTGAACCCCGTTTTGTTTTCAGACACTTTCAAAAAAAGTCTAGTATACAACTGTTACAGTCACACATCAACGGCAGCTGTCAGTTGCTAGGCGACAAAAACAGTCCTCCGTAGGCTAGACCGTCCCATTTAACAATGCTCAGTCCGACCTTTGCGGCCTTCGAAGTCAGAGTCCTTCAAAGGATGCAGTCTCTTAATTGGGAAACAGCCTTTGTCCATATTATGGATTTCCTGGAATTTATTACTCATGAGTTTCACTTGTGGACTTTCTGCATGAGGGCGCCCTCCGGCGTCGAGTATAAATGAAACAAATTATATGTGAGATTACATGTGAGAGTTTAGAGCTCCATAATGCACACTGAGGGATGTAAATATAATAAAACACAGAAAGGTGTCATCAGTTAACAGGTTAATGTAACATTTGCAGTTTCTGGACTAGCAAAATAATGGCAACTTACTCTCTGTACAGTGGCCAAATTTGCAATATAACAGATGTGGAGGTGGGTAAAGAGGTTGGTAGCATTGCCCACTTTTGTGCTCACTGTTGATCGGCAAATCCTGCAGATTGGGCTGATTAATGAGTAATTTTCGAGGATTCCAAAAAAACTCCTACAATGGCAAGCTAACTTTTTTAGAGTGTCTTGTCTGTCATATCTGACGGCACGCTTTTACGCGGCAGTAGCAGCTTCAAGCTGTCTGCTTGTGTTTTATGATAGTGGCAACCAGCGTTAAGGTGCAATACTGCCACCTACTGTACATTGGGATGTCAACAAGATACTGCCGCTGGAAAATTTACGTGCCATTTTATCATAATATGATTGTGATATACCGGTATTGATGATAACCGTAATATTTCAAATTTGAAATATTATGGTTATCATCAATACCGGTATATCACAACACCCCTAGTATCACTTATTTCAGATAAACCCTCCTTTAACAACATATGTTCTCCTCTCCTCTACAACAAACCCTCTAGTATTGTTCGCTTATGTCAGTCAGACACCCTCTTCCTATCTAAGTGGGCGTTTCTTGGCCAGAATAATCAGCAATGTGGACCAGGCCGCCTGCTGTTCAGTCATGCTCTTTCTGCACCACATTCAGCCTCACATTGACTCCAAAGCAAGTCATCCTAACAGAGAAGGAAGTTGTTTTTCAAATCAACTCACATGATGATATTCAACTAGGGAAGGTCTGAGGAGAAAGAGAGCTTTCTCAGCCTCTCGGTGCACAAGGGTAGGGAATGACAGGATCTTGACATCTTTCCAGGGCTTGCCAAACATCTTCCCCCATGCGCCCACATCTCTGCATCCTTCATTGTGCATAAGTGTGTTTGGGCATGCATGTGTGTACCGAGGAGGGAGGGGGCACTTAATTGGCATTCCCTTGTGCGAGGCTGGCAGTATAAAACCAGTGGGATGTCTCTACCTTCATTAGGTTGCGCTGATGATCCAGCTGCACGTTCAGGAACAGGAGTTTTACGCCCCATCTCTTTTACTCTTTCCCCTTTTGTTCTCGGTCTCCTTGCATTTAATTTTTCAATGTGTGCCTCAAAGCATACGTATAACTCTATATAAGAGAACAAGAACTCTGCCGGCGGGAGCAGTCAGCCAAAAGTTGCTTCCAGCTAAATCAACAAAGGGACTTATACTGTACACTTCACCGCCTCCTCTTCCCACCTCAGCCCCCTTTGCTTGCATCTTCCGCTCCATGTGCCAGAATTCCAGCACCCAGCTGGAGGAAACATAGAAAAATGTGTCCAATTATGATACAGAATGCCCAAACTCTGCTAATTAACGCTAATTCAGTGACAAATGGATTCTTCTTTGAATAGTCCTCCACTCAGGCTCAGCTGTATTCACCACAGCAATATGCAGATTGCCTTAAAGTGGCTTATAATAAAACTATGAGCTGCATCTCAATACGGCAAAGTCAGTTCAGACCAAGCCAGTTTGCGAAAACAGACCCCACTTCTACAGTACTGCCACTGAAAACGAGAAAGATTAGGGAGAATTCTGAGAATAACAAGTCCGGAAGATAGGTGGACAGAGAGGAAAAGAGAGCAAGATGAAAGTTATCTGAGGAGTTTTTGGGACATTTAAAGCTATGAATAGAATAATCTCCAGATTCCCATCTGCAAAAAGCACGACTAGGTTTCTCTAGTTGGCATTGGATTTAATTGGGAGTGACAGATAGCGGTCAGGACATCACTGGGATGCTTTTCCAGCAAGGCTCCGGTAATAGACTTTCATCTGCCCTGGACCAGTTCACATAAACATGGCTGGTTCCCTCATGTGCTCGGTAACACATCTGCTCAATGGAGGGAATGGACGGGCAGTTCAGCGTTGATAGACAATCACGCTGTGTGAGTCAGTGGGAGAGTGGATTGGATGGCGGGATGCGCACACGCTAATTACTGTCTGACACGACGGCAAACACAAATGAAGCTGAAATTGAGCTCACTTGTTTGCGAGCAACTTAATCGCAACCCTTCACACACGACTATGATGACAAGCTACACACACTCAAAGTTAATAAACTGGTTTTAAATGAAACGCTGAGGAAGACACAAACAGGATTTTAAGGTAAACAAGGCCTGTGGAGACATTCAAAACTGTAGCTTGTTCAGTTAAGCATAATCTGAAGTAGTTAAACTATAGTCAAGCTACTGTTTTGAAGAAGTTATCTATACTACAAGCTAAAAACTCAAAATAAATCTATAACTATCCAATTATAAAATATATAATATAAGCAGATCCATAACTTTGCTGGCACAAAAACAATGCGTGAGTGCTTTTGAATGAATGAACAATTAGGTTGAGAGTATCAAAACTGAACAGAAAAATAACTAAATAGAACAAAAAACGTCTTTATTCACACAGTGCAGGGATAATGTTTCTGTTCATTTGTGCGAACTGTCTAAAAGAACCCATTCACAAGAAAAATTAGACTTTCTAATGCTACGTATGAGAGAGGATTATTTGGGATGAACTAAATCACTAGAATGAATCAGACTTTCCAATGCAACATATGATATAGGCCCATTTAGGATGAACTTATTCACTAGAGTGAATCAGACTTCCCGATGCTACATGAGGACTGCTTAGGCAAGTGTGTTAGACTATTCCCTCAATGTTCGGTCGTGCTACACCACTACCTTTACAGAAAAAGTAGCAAAACAAAGTGTGGGAAAAAAAACAAAAAACATGCTCGGGACTGGTGTCAGAAAACGTTGCAAAATTGGAAAATTGTATAACTTTCTTCTCAGTTCTTGCACCTTTTATCTCTCCTTCAGTTGGTCTGTATCTTTCCTTTCCTCTGTCATGTTGATGTAGATCATGTTCACATTTCTCCGTAATCTCTTTCTCTCTTCCATCAACATTAGTCGTCATAATACTCTAATACTGCTCCTAATGACAGTCAATACTGATAGCATTATGAGGAGAATGGACATGAGGATGGGAGAGGTGGATGTATTCCCATGCGTCTCTCATTTTGCGTCTCTCTCTCTCTCTCTCTCTCTCTCTCTCTCTCTCTGTGTGTGTGTGTGTAAAGGACGCAATCACAATCGTGTAGCACCCAGCTCTGCACAGAAAGGGAGCCAAGCAGAAAATTGTTTGGGACATTGTGATGAGAGAGACTTTTTTTTTTTTTTTTTTTTTTTTTTTACATTTACATTTACATTTTTAATGCAAGAAAAAGATTGTCTAAGTTTTGCATTTGATTATGCAATGTTCATAAAACGCGCATCTGGCTCTCTCATTACGCCGGCCTTATGGCCCAGTCCTACCGTCTGTGTCTTTAATCAGGGTGTTTGGAAGCAGAGCAGTCACAGCAACTCCGCCAGACATCTCAACATCATCTGTGGGGCTCTAATGTATGCCTGCAGCATCCGGGACACGCAAACAACCCACAGCCTCTTTTTCAGTTCGGTCACTTTATGGGACTTTGGTGTGAGAGAATGGGTTGCGTGGGAGACAATCAGAGCAGAACAGAGACGTGTTATCTACACATATACAGACAGACACACATGAACAGCCACCGAATATATGTCAGCGCTATCGTCAGACGCTCCTGTCTCTGGCTGACTGCAGGAAGCGGTTCTGCGCCGAGCTCGGGTCTCTCTGCGGACACGCTGAGAGAAACCATGCCGACACTGACGTTAATTAACCTCACAGGGCCTTGCGAGAAATTAAAACACTAATTAATAAAGTAAACAATGCAGGGACACATAGGGAGAGTCCACTAGTGAATGTCTATACTCACTTAAGCAAACTAACCTAGGCCATGTTAAAGTCGTGATGAAACTGAAGTAGCGACAGATCTTTAAAAATAATAATAATTAATTAATTAATTAATTAATAAATACATGCATGGATGAAACTTTTATAAAAAGATCTATAACATGCTTTTACAAAATGAATTTTCATTTCAGTTTTCATTAATTTTTCAATACTGTGTAAATAATATATAATGCTTTTTATACAAACACATCTGAATTGAATATACTGGGCCATGAAGAAGGTGCCGGTCTGAATCTGGCTCGCACCATCTCCTGATATCCTGATTATTAAAAGATGTAAAGCAAACTTTCTAATTTAGTTTTTTTGTTTTGTTTGCTGGAGTACAGACCGTATAACCCCCCTCTCCACCATCTTCACCTCCTCAGGTTCTCTAAGCCTTCATTTTCCTTTCTCTTTCATCCCATCTGTCCTCTCCTCCATCAGCTTTCCTTTCTCGTTTCCTCTCCATCTGCTTTTGTCCTCTGTACAGTTTTCTATCCTTGCGAGGTGCAGGCGCCATCGTAGGAACCTGATCAGCACTATATCAGCTCCCTCTCACACCGAGGCACACACTGTGAAAAACGCACACACCGATTCAATGCCTTATTTCAGCACTCCCCCCCCACTTTTCCTCACCTTACAAAAAAGACACGCACTGTAGGAAAGGTCACATAATTAGCACACAAGCTAACACTCTAACACCCCCTTAAAAGACACACACACACACACACACACAAAGATAGACTCGACTCTTAGGGTTGCAATGTATCTCTGGATTCATGAGTTTATGTGATTTGAAGACACAGATCCTCATGTTTTGTCTCCCTCAGCATGGAGAGTGATTTTCCGAACACAATACAGCTGAGCTAATCTCTCTCGGTTTCCCTTTCTTCAACGTTTTCTGCTCTCTCCCTCTCTTGGCTCTTCTTGCTGAGCTTCTTGTTTCTCCTTTACGCAGGTTGAGGGATATTTTGTGCTTACTGACTCACTGCCTTTCTGCTGAGATCTAAAGCAACGTTTCTGTGCCGTGGTCTCCCGCCGTGAACCGCAGCCCCTCTCATTGTGAACAATTTCCCAACCGTGACTCGCCCAGACTCGCATCCACCCATGCCCTGACTCCACAGCTCCACTCTTAATATCTCACCAGCTGTTTTGATGGTGCGCACCGCCTCTAAAAGAGCTCTATTTTACATACAGTGGATGAATGGGAGTCATTAGCCATGCTAAGCTAATGGAGGAGAACTCATCCTGTCCTCTGCTGCGTTAATAGCACGGGCGTCTTTTACAGAGAGAGGGCCAGAGTCTCTCTCAGGACCCATACGGCTTAATGAACTATAACCCCCTGCGCCTCAGAAAACACAAAGCTCTTTGGATTAGTGTGTATCTCAGCAGCAATGGAAATGTGCTGGTTTTGTGTCAAACTCTTGGTTTCCATACGCCTCCCAGGAAGCACACATGCGTTGCTGAGTATTTCACAATGAATGGGTACATCATCTGGAAAGTATTGCATTCTACTTTATAAAACAAATAGTTTTGGCCCTGGATGCTGATCGGTCAATACACCATTCCAGCCATGTTAAAACACATAATATAATAGCCATTGTAAAGTGAAATGACTAGTCACTATTGTATGTCGCTGTGCAGCACCCATAGAAGCACACAGTCTGCTAATCTTAGTTTAAGGACTATTTTTAAGTAGAACTTAATACATATATAACGATATAGAAACCTTAGATATGTAGATAGCATAGATAAAAAAACAAACAAAACAAAACAAACAAAAAAACAACAACTCTTTTTAAGTCTTTTATGCATCTCGTTTGTATATTCATTAATTTATTATGTAATTTACAACAAGCTTACTTTAGAATATAAAGTGGAATAAAAGAATATGCAAATGATAACTGCTGTATACTATTATATTATGTTTTTGGAAGTGTTATTTTGTATTATTTATATACTATTATAGTATTTAATGACATTCTGAATTAGGTTTTTGTTTGTTTTGGTATTTTTGTTATGTGCTTTAGTCATTTTATTAGATTTTTTTTTAATCTTTAAATCATTTTTATATACATTTTTGTACTTCTTTTATTTCAGTTACTTTTAAAGGCAACATTTTTAATTTGTTATGGTTTTTCCATCTAATATATATATTAATTCAGCTTCATTTCAATTAATGAAACATATTATTAATAATTTCAGTTAACAAAAACTTGTTTGTGAAAACTACTTTCACCGCTTTAATTAGAATGAATTCACTGTCAGGTGTTTACGAGCAGATTGCGACCTTTCCAATATGGTGGATATGCAGATTTTCATCAGCAACAGTTGGTGATGAAAATCACATCTTTAAGATAAAACACACACACACACACACACACACACACACACACACACACACACACACACACACACACACACACACACACACACGCGCACACACACACACACACACACACACACACACGCACATGTGCGCGATTCGCTATCTTTTGGGATCTCCATACACTAACCCTACCCATCACACAAAACTTTCTGCATTTTTACAGTTTCAAAAAAAAATAAAAATAAATTCTGTATGATTTATAAGCTTGTTTCGTCATGGGGACCTCAGTGTAGGCCCCCCCTATTCAGTGTGCATTCAGGTAGACGTAAAATATACATTTTATAAATATACATTCAGGTGGATAGAAAAAAAAACATACACACACGCACACGCACACACACGCACGCACGCACGCACGCACATACACACAGTCAGTCAGTCAGTCAAATAACAATAGTAAAAATAAAAGCTTAATTAAAAGCTTTGCAGAAATAAGAACCATAGAAGAACCATTTTTCATTTAAAGAACATTTAAAAAATCTAAAGAATCTTTTCCACTATAAAGAACCTTTCATAGAATAGAAAGGTTACATGCATGTTAAATGTTTTTCATTGAACCATCAATACCAATAAAAAACCTATACTTTTAAGATGTGGTGTAGATAAATAGTTGACTATAGAAAAGATGGCCTGTGGTCCGGTACTTGCAGAGATGGCTTCTGGGTAATGGAGGACAGAGGGAAGGGATGCTGTTCTAAACGTTCTCATCCTATTTGTGTCTGTGTTGCAAGTCTATAAAGAAGCTGTCACTCTTCATTAGCTTTCATTTGGCTGTGGAAGACCTTCTCTGTCCCTGTCTCTATCATGTCCTCTCTCTTTCTCGCTCACTGCAATACCCATCTGTAAGCTGCAACAGGAATAAAGGATTCCTTAGTCACATAGCTTCTATGTCTATCTCTTCCTGAAACAGACACAATTTAAACAAAAAGAAAAAGAGATTGAAGACCACGATCAAAGAACTCACAATAAATACCGCCATCTCTGGTCCTAAAGCGTGGATAAAAACAAAATAATATTACCTTCAGCATCATTCTAAATGAATTTTAAGAATCTTCTCGTTCACATGGACTGTTTTCCATCAATGCAAAAGGAGATTTATAGCTTAAAGTCATTGTTAACGGAGAGAGAGAGAGTGAGAGAGATGGATATTCACAGAAAGAAAGGCATGAAGAAAGAGTGGACAGACAGGCAGAGAGAGATTTTGCTCTTTGTCAGACACACTTAAAGGGATTTGGTATCTGGAATGAAGAGGCACTCCCATCTCAACCAATGACTGCTCTAAGACACTTAACACACACAAATACGCTCAAGCAAATCTCTGATTCATGGCGTGTGCATTCAAGCTGTGCGTGTATTCAAATATATTTAATATACTTGCTGCATGATGGCCAAAATGAGGCTGATATGAATTCAATGAAAATTCATAAAGCAGCTTTACGCTCCTTAGAGGGGCTCTTACTGAAGAACAAACCGCTGAGTGCAGTTATTGTATTATGACTGATCATGTATGAAGTACAACTAATACAATAAACCTATTGTTCAAAAATACATAAGTAACCTCACCCATACATTCACAAAGAAAAATGCATACACAAAAGTATAAATTTACACTATAATAACCAAATTACATGTTCATACAATATATTTTGAATAATATATATTTACATTTATTCATTTAGCATGCACTTTTATCCAAAGCGACTTATAAGCGAGGACCATAAATCAATATGTCACCAATGACCAATATTCATAATATACAATGATGATGACGATAATGCAGGATGGGCTGTGTGGTTCTAGGGCGAATTTCAAATGGCATTTGTGCACCCTTAAAGGGCACTTCGGGAAGGGGACGTCATTTGTAGGGGTGTTCCAAACGAAAGTGAAAAACTGAATCCCTTCACGAAGGGACCTTCCACAAGTCTGTTAGCGAAGGGAACATGTGATGCTCACTTCAAGTAGGGTTCGTACACATGTGTTGGTTTTTAATACATTTCCATGACTTTTGAGGCAAATATTAATGACCTAATGTTCCAAGAAACATCTGTGTATACATGTAAAATAAAAATAAAAATACATGTTCAAAATTTACATCACAGCATATCTTAACTAATTAAAGACAAGCTATGCGGTTTAATACAAAATAAACGCTGACACACCAGTAAGACGGTTAGATAACATACTGTGTCTGACCCTCAGAACTCCGCTGTGTAGCAACAGATTAACAAACATCAATGGGAGGCAATGCTAAATAAGTGAATAAAAGTGTCCAGTAACACTGACAGTAACTTTACAAGGTGGCAGTGCCAGAGACAAGCTTTTGGAATACAAAATTGCAAAAGAACAGCTAAGAACAGCTTTGCCTCCTATTTACCATAAATCTCATTGAATAACCTTTAATCATCACCAAGATAACATCCCTATTTGAATTTCCCAAGTGTATTTAAATATATATATATATATATTTTTTTATTTCTGCAATTTACACCTAAGTACAAACTGCAACTGCCAGATGTTACCGCATGCCCAGGTCAGACAATATTTTTTCCATTAAAGGCCATATTGCAGGTTTTTTTCTTTTTCTTCAAAATTAATATATAAACTTATATAAACATAAGAGCACAAATTTAGTAGATAAACTGGCCATTTCGTTGGCTGTTTGTAAAAAACGCTTTTTTTTTTTTTTCAACATTGCGTCATATTACGTCACGAGAGGGAGTCGTTTGCCGGGCTCTGCGTTGGCTCAGTGCAGGATAGGTTGGTATTCAGTACCAGTCTGTGTATTTTCGGTAGTTTTTCTATTTCAATTTATCATTGTCATGGTAAATTATTGTGTCCAGCCTGTCAGGACATAGAGTCCACAGGTTTCCTAAAAAACAAAAAACAAAAAAAAACCCTCTTTTGTGCCGGTGAAGAGACAGGACTTCACTTCTACATCTGCTTTGAAACACGCAGTGGTGTGTAGCGTTCACTTTAGACCGGAGGATTATCATCCCGGCGATATGATGGAGTTCAACATTGTAATACTCATGCCTCCAGCTAACGCCGTGACGTAATTGGCGCAAAAAGGGTCTATACATCCTCACACTATCAATGAATCGGCACAAAATAAACCCATAACAGAATGAATGAATAAAGGATAACACTATACTGTCTGTGGTTCGGCCGCCGGCGGGAGATGTGACGGTCACGGATCAGTCATGCAGCTAGAAGAAATCATGAACTGTGCACTGTAAGTCTTGTTTTTTAAACATTTGCTAACTACCAAATCAGTCGTGATGAGACACCGCTAACGTTATATCACAAAACGTTTAGTGTGGATGGATATTAACAAGAGTGACTTATGCCTGATGGTCAAAGCTTATTAGTTTCTGTTATTGGTAAGTATCAATACTCCTAGATGACCAATACCAGCTTTGCTATTGCCTGATACATGATAATAATCTGTACAGGATTGTGATCTGAGCACAGTGTTCAAATCATTTGCTAGTGTATATAACGTTATATCATTAGCTAACACTGGTCTCTCACCAAGACACCTGCCCTGTTCTCCACCGTTTCTCCTCACACAACAACTCAATTTGTCTCCTCTAATCATTGTTCTGTCTAATCCTGACATGTCATAATTGTATGGCTGTGGTCTGCCAAATGAGTATTAATACACATTTATAATTTCCTCAGCGTCCGAACTGTCATTGAGATCCATTGTTTTCCTATTAATAATAATAATAATAATAAACTTTATTTTCTATAGCACCTTTAAAAGTAGCATCTCAAAGTGCTTCACAGAAGGGGGAAAAAAAGCATACAATTATACAAACAATACTTTAAAATAAGTGAGATATAAAAAAACTAACCAAATAAGAACATACTATCAAAACATGTCAATTAAAAAAAAAAAAAAAAAAAAAAAAAGTAAATTACAATATTATCAAGTAAAAGCTACCCTAAAGAAATAAGCTTTTAAGGGAGGATTTAAAAACACTAAGGGATTCTGCTTGCCTAATCCGAGCAGGCAAGGAATTCCAAAGTTGACTGAAGAAAATGCCCTATCACCCGTAGATTTTAAACAGGTATGTGGGACGATTAAAAGGCCAGTTTCCGAAGAGCGGAGAGTGGGCACAGGAGAGCACTATTGTTGAAATTCACGGCTTGGGCATTTTTAGATGCGAAAGTAAAATGTTCTCACAAAAACGACTCCAAAAGCTTTATTAGTGTATGTATAAGTATATTTTAAAGACAATCTAGTTCCTACATTATATTTCTATTGACTCACTGGAGTCTCTAACCTGCAATATGCCCTTTAAGGAAAAAATATTGCAATTTCCACAGGCATTTTTACCTACAAGTACAATTCTTATGATTACCTGTGTTGTCTTTTATGTAAAATTCATTACAGGGTCATTATTGTCAATTAATTATCTTGATATTGTAATAATGATTATTAATGTTGATTAACAGAATACATAAAAATGAAACTGTATTTGGGAAACTGCACATCATTTTCTGGCTACACAAGATTAATTTATAAATTATTTGAATGCTTTTACGCATTTGAAAATGAAGACTTCACAATCTTATCAGCATGATGAATAAATGATATTAACTGGAATAAACTGTATACAGGAAGGGAGAAGAGAATGTGACCGATTATGAAGCTGTCCATAACTTGGGTCTAGCGCCAGTTTAAGTCAGGTCATCTTTATTTATATAGTGCTTTTTACAATACAGATTGTTTCAAAGCAGCTTTACAGTGATAACAGGAAAATAATGCAACAAAATTAGTTTTGGCTATACAGCCGCTCTGGAGAAAACAGTGGTGTCATCGTCCAGCTCAGATCAATTCTCATACAATGGTGTCAGTACAGGCAGATCAGTAATATAGTTGAATATTTAGTGTCCCCAACTAAGCAAGCCAAAAGGCAACAGTGGCAAGGAACCAAAACTCTATCAGGTGACAGAGTGGAGAAAAAAAACCTTGGGAGAAACCAGGCTCAGTCAGGGGGCCAGTTCTCCTTTGGCCAATGAACGAACAGTACATAAGCAATCTCACAAACACTCTCGTTAAAATCACACAAGCTGACTACACTGCGACATGAATCTCTTAAATCGAATCTGTACTGTGTTGTTTATGATGGGAGAATTTGCGAGTTTCAGTCAGAATTCAGTCCCCGCACTGAACAAAACTCTTCGTTTCAGTGATGACTAATCTGAATGCCTCTGATTGGCCATCGCATTCATAAGCTCAACAGAAACGTATGATTGGTTATAATGCTCAATGACTATCATCAGAGCATTAAAATATGGTCTCGAGACAGTTCAAGACCGAGTTTCCATGACATTTCCAAAACTTTTCTAGGCCTCAAATTGCCATTTTATTGCCTCTGATTGGTCATCGCATTCATAAGCTCAACAGAAACGTATGATTTGTTATAATGCTCAATGCTGCAAAACGAAATCTGATGGGAATGCGGCAGTCTGATGGATCAAAAGAATGTTAAGTATTGTAGTTTGTTTAACATATATTCTATTATATAAATATTTTTAAACAAATTTCCATGCAGTGTTGTAATTGAGACCAGCTCATTCGAGTCCGAGTCAAGGCCGAGTTCAGAGAGGGCTGAGTCTGAGTCGAGACCGAGTTCAGAGAAAATCCACAAACAACATTAGAACTTAATTTGATTGACTTTATAGTTACGGAGGGTGTGCACAGAGTGACTGCAGAAAAAAAAAATGCTGCCTTTTTAATGCAATGTGAATGTGCCGGAGGGAGAGAGGGCGGGTGGCCTTCTGTCAGACATTTTTTGGGGGAGATGCTGAGACTGTCATCTGTCATCGTATCTGTATTCATTTTATTATCTCGTTAAACAAGATTTGGTTTTCTCTGTGACATTTTTGTCCTACTTTGTAAACGGTAAATATTTTAAAATGACACAGTTGAAACAAACAATGTAGCAATGTGACTTTCAGGAAAGCGGGATCACTACAGGTTGATGGCAGGTGGACACAGTGTAAAAAAGAAGCGAGAGCAGGTGGGTCACAGGTGTGGGAGAGAACGTTAGTCTCAAGTAATGCACAACTGTGCACAAGAAAATCACCAATCATTGGACGTGTCAATCAAACATCAATTTATAGGATTATTAACATACAGTAATAATCATGAAATATTTTGAATGGGACTCTAGTGGACTCGGGAATAAGTCCAATTCCTAATATGTTTGAGTACGAGTCAATACCAAGTCCAAATGCACAGTCCATGACAAGACCAAGACCATTAAAATATGGTCTCGAGACAAAGTTCAAAGTTCGAGACCGAGTCTGAGTCTCGAGTACTGCAACACTGTTTCCATGACATTTCCAAAACTTTTCTAGGCCTGCAAATTGCTATTTTAGAATTCCATGAATTCCATGAACCTTGTTTAAGGAAGTAATTTAATTTTTAATCTAGATATGGTGGAAG
This sequence comes from Paracanthobrama guichenoti, assembly GCA_018749465.1. Classification (NCBI taxonomy): domain Eukaryota; kingdom Metazoa; phylum Chordata; class Actinopteri; order Cypriniformes; family Gobionidae; genus Paracanthobrama; species Paracanthobrama guichenoti. The sequence goes on along the minus strand of CM031956.1, from coordinate 14,533,115 downwards.
TTGGAGTTAATAAACAGAATCATTCAACTTATTTGGTTTTGTTGTTACATACATACATTATGTAATAATAAATTATATATATTACATTTATATTACTACTAGTTAAGAGCAGATCAGGAACGTGCACAAAACGTAATTATTATAAATGTATGTTTATTTCTATCATATTAACAGCAATAAGATATTCCTGTAAAAAATATTAAAAAAGCAAAAATGTTACCTTTAGGGGTACAACAGCTTGTCACTGGGGCAGTACCCTTAAAATGTTTATAGTAGTACATTACGGTATGTATTGCTACTCTAAGGTACTAATATGCACCCTTTAAGGGTAAAATAAAAAACAATACAAAAAAATACAAAGATGTCATTTTAAGGGTATTGTCCCAGTGACAAGCTGTTGTACTCCTAAAGGTACAATTTTTACAAAACCAATTCTGAGAGTGTTGTAACATTCCTTGTGAGGCTAATGAGGAAATTACATGGTCTTCCTTCGATCTCTTTGCCAAGTGTGTTCCAAATGGCTTCATTATGACACACAAGTGCCCTGCTCCCTCCAAAGTCCCCACTTCAAGGGCCCTGCCCTTTGGAGTGAGTAGGGCATAGGGATGCTCACTTCTGATTTTCCCCTAGAATGTGTGTGGTCATGCATTGGCAAAGTTTTCTTTCAGCTCACCCAAAGATGTTTAAAAAAAAAAAAAAAATTTCTTTAATAAACTGCTAGTGAACAAAAACATTTTCAAGAGCTTCACTGGAATCCAGTTGTAGTCGTTATTGTTAAATGAAGGTTTTATAAATGTCGCTTTTAGAGCTGCAGCTCAGATATTAGAAAACTCCTTTTGTGTCTAACAAAAAATGAAACACTTATGATTACAGGATGAGTGAATTCATTCATTTTAACATTTTAAAGTTTACCCTGGGTAAAGTGATGGAATCCAGCTGAATACGGCACACGTGATTTTTTTTACATTTGTTACTAAGTGAAATTTTGGTGGTGCAGGATAAAACTAGTGACATTTCCTTTGAGAGTGTGTTGCACCATCAACACAAAATATACCTTCAAGTCAAGAATAGTGCATCCATATACCTGGAGGAGACAGTCAGCTGACCATGAGAAAAAAACAAAAACAAAGCAAAAGTAACGTAATAACGTTATTTCCATATTAACCAACAACACAGCTTTTATAATGATACTGCACTGTTACTGTTGAAAGTAATGTTACATAAGACTACATGCTACAAAACATAAACGCAAATGGATGCACACATGCATGCAAAGGACAGAAACAAATGCATGCATGCATACACCGAAAAGGCAACAACTCCAACAAATGACGCACTCTCCCAAGCGTATGCGATGTATGTATGTATACAAACCAGCGGGTGATTCTTACTGACATACAGTAAAAGAATTGGATTACTGCTTCTCTCTCCCTCTTTCTATCTCTACTTCTCTCTTGACGAGGACGGCTGGGGAATAATCCCATTAGGGCGATACTATGGGCTGCTGAGCATCCTTTTTCTCCTGCAATTACAAACCGCCAGAGACACGCGAGAGCCCATTGCTTTCACAGCTTGTCCCATCCATCATCTGTTTAGTTCTTCAGCGAGGCCCACCGCTTCCAGCTTTGTTTGGGTTAGCACGGCCCTTCTCACTGCGCCATGAGCGAGAATGAGTCTACCTTTATACAATGTATTTGCCATACATGAGTGATTATGTATGCCGAGGAAATGAGGAGATTTTAAACCACATTGAGCTGTTAACACAAATTGAACTACAAGCCTAAGTGCATAATTTTTAAATACTTTCTTTTATCTTTTTTCTTTTATCTTATTTTGCTTATACGCAGACATGACTAAAAGTAAACTGCTTTCCCTGAAACACGTGAACACTCTGACTCTGCGGCACTATCAGAACATTGATATTTTAAATTGTATTTGACACAGCAACACTGTCCAATGGGGTTTGGGCCAAAATTTAGGAACTTTTTTTCCCCCATTGACTTTCATAGCAGGAGAAAAAAAATACTATGGAAATCAATGGTGTACATCAACTGTTATCAACATTCCTTAAAAAAATATTCTTTTGTGTTCAGCAGAACAAGGAAATTCATTTGGAACAACTTGAGGATGAGTAAATGATGACAGGATTTTCTTTTTGGGTGAACTATCCCTTTAAGTACTTAGTGAAATAAGGTTAATTAATGATACACAGCTGAACTGACATAACTAATCATACCAGAAACCACGACAACTAAAGAGTGGCAGGAAAACTGAACAAAGGAAAACACAAACTAATGAATACAAACTAAAAGTCCATGTAAACAAAACTAAATGACACACATAACTGATAATCCGTTACAGCCATAGTATATAAATGGTAACACTTATTAGTTAATGCATTAATTAACATGAATTAACCAGGAACAACATTAGTTAGTTGTTCAGCATGTTAATCTTTGTTAACGTTAGTTAATAAAAATACAGCTGTTCCTGGTTTGTTCATGTTAGTTCACAGTGCATTAACTAATGTTAAAGGGATACTTCAGCGATTAGCATTAAGCTTTGTATCAGTAGAAACTTGGTAGTACATTCAAATGATCATGCTCCCCCTCATATCCCCCTGAGATGAGAGATTTATGTATTTTATTTCTGGAAAAAGTCCTCAAATGACGCAAATATCGTCATTTTGCGTCATCAGATGATTTTTTGGCCAGAGGCTAAAGACTACAAGCCAGTAGTAGGAGCTAGTTCCGCATGTTTCCAACCCGCCCACGGGGGGTGGGATCTCACTCACAGCGCTCGACTCGGGCAGCTGCGGGCATTCATGTAAACGGAGCGGAGCAAAGTGAGTGCTTCAACTTTTCAAATTAATTCCTATGAAAGTTAAGCTTCCATAGGCATGAACTGAAAACGCACAAGACTGGAGACGTACCGTGAATGACTGCCGTGCTTAGCTCAGCTCAGCTCTTCGCTCTCGTGATGAATGTAATCTGACTCCTGCTGCGTTTGTGCTGCGACTCTCATTCGGCTCACTCACATTATATTGAACAGACACGTTCAGTTTTTAATTGCCGTGTCTGTTCTCTAACTGAACTAAATGATATTATTACTATAAAAATGAAATCGATGGTGGAGACGGTGCCGCGGTGGGCAAGAGATGTAACCGGTAGGCGTGGCTTGGGAGTGGCCTTGTAGGGCAACGAAGCAAGTGCATTCTGGGAGTTGTTGTCTTTCATCCACATGAGCTAAAGATACATTTTCTGTCTTTTCTCAGTCTAGAAGGCATCAACTTCTAAAATAATTTCACATTTCTACTATATAAATGACCCAATTTAAATACACGTTCATCTTCCCAGTGCTGAAGTACCCCTTTAACAAGATTTTAATAATGCATTAGTAAATGTTGAAATTAACATTAACTACATTAGTTAACATGAACTAATAATGAACTGCACTTATAAAGCATTTATTTATCTTTGTTAATGTTAACTAATGAAACCTTATTGTAAAGTGTTACCATATAAATAATACTAAAATTAAACATTATAAAAACTAAATTATAAATTAATTTGAACTGTTTGGTGAAAAAAAAAAAAAAAAAAAAAAAATATATATATATATATATATATATATATATATATTATGAAAAAATCTAAAACTGTGAGAATGAACCTGTTTAATAGATAATCAAATTTAATTTTAATGATTTTTTAAATTCATTTTTGAATATTCAACAACTAATCAGCTAAGCATTTGTTTACTTATTAATTAAAGCACTTTTAAAGTGTTCCCAGAGCATAATATACATTTGCATGATTGCAAGATGCTAAAAAAAAAAAAAAAAAAAAACTCTATGCAATTACAAGGCCCTACTTTCCACTTAGAGCACCAGCAGGTGCAGCTGCACACAATATAAGTCCAGATGAAATTGGCATGACATAATTCGACAGAAATGTTTTCGTTAACGAATACTCTTAAGCACGCACGCACACACACATACAAGCACATTGGCAGTGTGTGAGAGAGTTGGGTGACATTGAGAGGTGCAAGACTGCAGTGCTGATGAGATGAGACGTGATATGCCCTCACCAGCGGTGGCACTTTAATTAAAACCCCCAGCCACAGCTACACCACATCGTTATAGAGAGAAGAGATAGAGACAACAATAATGCTAGGAAGAAATGGTGAGAGGCACCGTATTCCCTCTCTCTAATCAGGCAGACGAGGACGAGGTCATTGTCTTCACAGTCTACATAAGTTTGAGGATGGCTTGCACTTCCTGTTCTCATAGAGATGGCAGGGCCGATCCAGGTAATGAACGGCTGGTCGCATGGCTTGCTAGGCTGGCAAGGATGCCGATGTTTGACGACACCTGTTTGAGGTTGTCTATGGTTATATGTTTAATATCATTATTAAAAGACGAGGTTGAAAAGTTGGCGCTGTGGACTAGTGGTTAGTCAATGCGTTCTAGCTGTGGTGCTCATGTTTAACCCTTTATGGTACACCCATATGGCAACAATTAATTTCCACTCATTTCCTTGTTATTCAGAATAAAGGGCATTAATTGCATTATGGGAATTTGAATGACATGTGATGTGCTGTTTTTAATTAAAATGACATTTGAATTTGAATTTCCCCCGGTCACCCTCACACGGAAGACACCTGTTGTGCTCCAGAAACTGAAACAGAAACATCTCTTCTCAAAGGGGACTTTTTAGAAGCATCTTTCATAAGTAAATTAGATCATTTTAAATCACAAATCAACTTTGAATTACTTTGTCTAACATAGTTTTACTGTAAATTGAGAAAATATCAATGTTTCCATATGGCAATGCTGCACCACTATGGAGAAATAGGTATGTTGCCAATTGGCATTTGGCAGTTCCACAGTGGAATTGCAGTAATGTATTTCCCCATTGGGATTTTTTATAGATAGTATAAAATGTATTTATTTAAAGTGTTTATTGTAGTATAGTTGTTTATGTATAAGTATCAAAATAATTTCTTCTTTTCAGAAAATGAATACGGCAATATTTTACATAAAGTGCAATATAAAGAGTGCAGAGTTAGCTCGTCCATGTGATAAGAGTGAGGATGAGCTAGCCAAATTATAGGGAATGATAGGGATTAAATGGTAGGGATCTACACTGTAAAAAAATATTGTTGGTTTAACTTAAAAAAGTAAGTAACCTGGTTGACTTAAAATGTTGAGTTCATTGAAATTACAAATTTGAGTTAATACAATTAACATACATTTCTGAACCACAAACAATTTGGCATGTTTCACTGTAAATAAAACATAATTATGCAATATGCTTACAAAATCTTTTAACACTATTTGAATAAAGGGTGAAGTCAATTCTCAAAAATGTTCATTGTATTAACTCAAATTTTTAATTTCAATGAACTCAAAATTTAAAGGCAACCAGGTAACTTAGTTTTTAAATATTTTTTTACAGTGTACTTATTTTTGGTTTCCATGAGTCCCAAGTATATAAATCTATCAATTTCTAAAAGAAATGTGCATTAAAATAGAAAAGAAAATCATAATTTTATATTTCCATTGTGGTACAACGTTTCCCAAAGAGGAAACCCTGGTTGCATGATTGAAGCTATTTCATGTAATAAAAACCTGTTTGAAAAAAAATATATATGTTTCATGGTTAGAACATAATGCGTCCCATAGAGGGTTAAGGGGTCAAACAGACAAAAAAGTTTGAACATCTTCTCTGCAACTGTGTCATTACACCCTGTTTGGCGATACCATTGATATCGTCCTTGCATGGAAACCAGCACACGTGTCCCGCAGGAGACGGGGGGACTCAGCGGACCGCCGCACCCCATGTGTCTGTCGTGTATTTTGGGGAGAAATCCAAATTCAATCACGGCGACAATGTCCGTCAAATTCTCCCAGTCCCCTTGCTAAATCCCACCACATCCTAAAAACCCACATTCTGGAGGAAAAAAGGAAGTTGACAGGAGTACAGGGAGCGCTGAAGAGAACGAGAATAACTTCCACTCAGTTAAAGTCGGTAAAAACTCCCTTCAGATTACAGAAATGAGGAAGAGCTCCCTATTTGTTTATGAACCTCGATAAAATGACACATAGTTAATGTTGTTTCTTCTTGAAAGCTCCCGAGTGACTCCATCTCAGTCTGAAATATTACAACAGTTTAGATTTACTATCACACTATTTAAAAATTTTAATGTCTCCGTAAATTTCACATTCTTATTCAACAGCACAAAATTACTGGGATGAAAAAAGTGCAAGACAAGACAAGCAGATACATTTATAAAGTATTACTTTAGAATGTGTTAACCCGATATTTAACATGTACAACTACATGTGCAAGTGAAAATAATTTTAGAGCATGTATTAATCTTGGTTAATGTATAAATATTTTGAAAAGAATTATGTCATTACTTTATACATTAACATTATTTAATGCATTATGAACATGATCAACAATATTAATCAATGTGCTTGTTAACATCAGTTAATAGTAAACAACTAGTTTATACATTACAATTTTTACAACATTCATTAATGTACATGTAATGTAATTTATTATCATACAATTGTTCATTGTTGATTAATTTTGTACATAATGGATTCATATTAATTACAAAACTTGTATAATAAATACTTTGAATGTATTATTCATTCTTAGTTTGTGAATCCTAATGCATTAACTGATTGAACCTTATTGTATAGTTTTACAATAACTGCTGTAAAATAAATAGCATTTGTTGCTATTTTACAAAACCTAATGCAATAACTAATGTAATATACAGCAGAACCTCATCATAAATAATCCTGTAACCTATAATCCGGAGTATTTGGTTTGATCTTCCAGCACCTGTTAGATCATCATCTCTCTCTTCCTGACCCTCGGCATCAATTATTCAGTCTGACAGCACCAAAAACACAAACAACGGCATCTAACACCCCCCACACACACACACACACACACACACACACACACACACACACACACACACACACACACACACACGTTACAATCAGTGTGACAACTAAACCCGCAGGCACATGTACAGCTAGAATGAATGAAAACACAAAGAATGAAGAGATGATATGATAATGATGTGAACTTAGCAAAAGAATAGAACAGGAAAAAACGGGATCTGTGCTTTAGCCTGGTGGGGTGTTGGTAGGAGGGCGTATCATGAATGATAGAGTGATGGGTGGTCGAGGGAGGAGGAAAGGCCAGAGTTCATCTAAATTGTGGGGAGATTGAAGCAAGCAAAGAAAAACTGAGCGCAGAAGCCAAGCACAGCCAATGAGTGACGGGGTCTAATAAGACGTGTGACCTATCGATCGCCAGCAGAGATGGAAAACAGCAAAGCCTGATTGGCTTCCAGCCACCACAGACATAGAGCGGGATCACAATAACTCACAAAGCTCACACAGACACTGCACACGAAACTGTCACAAACACATCCATTTCCTGACAGTGTTTCGCTAACAAAGACAACCGGACAGAGCGGCCAATTTCGGCTAATACAAAGAGTCAGAAATACAAGTCTTTTGTTAGAGGTGCTCTACTTTGACAAGAAAAGCCTTAAGCCAACTGACAGATCTCACACAATCAGACTATAGTATAGGACTGCAAGGTGAAGATGGAAAGGCTTCACCTAAGCTTTATCTGTAAGTTAAGCTGTATATCTCATGTCTTCCCTTGTTCTATAAAAGCATTCAGCATGAGAAATAGCAACACTATGCTGCTAGATCTAACAGTCTAGACATTTTTTTGTCTGTCTGTCTATCTATTTATTAGGGGTGGCACAGTACATGAAAAAACATCCGAACCGTTCGGTTTGCGTGTCGGTCGACGCATACGCAATTTAGCCTTGTGCCCGTATGTTACCTCAGACAGTGGGTGTCCTTTTCGCGCGAAATAAGAGGTGTATGTGTGGACATACAGTAAAAGACAGTAAAAGTGGAGTGCTGCAGGTCACGTCACGTGTAGAAATGGCAAGTGGGAGAGATAAGGAAGGCTGCCCGGAGTTGGAGGATGCGCCAGCGTCGTATAACGCCGGCTTCACACCACACGCGCGAGCAGTGCGTTGACAGGGCAGAAGCAGTGCGTATGGAGAGCGGGAGCCGCGCGTTGTGCATTCACACCGGCAGCGTTTGTCTCGCGCAGCTGAACCGCGGCTCATGTATTGCAAATACAGACGAATATCGTCCATTCTGTCACATTCTCCGGTGTTCTGCTCCGACCCCTGTCTGTCTCGTTTGATTTATGATGGGCAGCATATATCTGCTGCAAATGCGACCGTGTTCCCCTCTGTCCCAAACACACATGCATATAACATTGTATATACGCAGTTCACATGATAAATGTAACATTACAGTTAAGATATGCTTATAGTTTTAATAATTTAAACAGGCCTTTGAAGTTTGGGCAAAAAGTTGCTCACACTGAATTAAAGCCACAGTGCATTGTTCGGATCAATATTGACATGATTAACATGAAAAATGTTACTCCAATGTGTTGGAGTCGGTAGACAGTGTAAGCAGGAGACAGCCGGTTAGGAAACAACTTCTACATGATATAACAATTTTTTTTTTTAATACTGTATCATAAATTGTGTATATTTTAGCTATATATCATATGCTGAAGTGAATTTCTAGAGTGTTAGTGGTTAAAAGAAAAAAACAACAAGAACCATACAGAACCGAAAACCGTGATACGAACCGAACCGTGGGTTTTGTGAACCGTGCCACCCCTACTATTTATCCATCCATCCATCCATCCATCCATCCATCCACATACATGCAGTTATTTATGCATACTTATATGAATTTTTATGTATTTATAAATAGCATTTCTAAAACTAAAACAATATAAGACCATACATACTGGTAATACCCAATTGCAGAGTCATTGAATTTCTTGATACATCATAATCTGAGCCTCGTACATGAGATATAAAGTAGGAATATCCCACATCTGACTCTGTGTAACAGATATCTGGGCAAGCAGCACAGCACATATTACGAGACTACTGTATTTCCCTGTAGGCCAGACAGGTTAATGACTTTTTTAAGGAAGATGATTTCTAGAGCACATATGGTGCGCACACACACACACACACACACACACACACACACACAACATCTCCAAAATGCACAGATTTTCCACTTGCACCTCATTAAGTGCTTCTCATTTTGAGTAAAGAGCATTTTTCATAGCAAACACTCATGGCTATACTGTCTGAGAGGGAACAAATACTCCTGATGACACTCGCACCACCAACACCCTACGAGAGCTCTAGAACAGACCTGGCATGCCGTCTTACACCATGAGGTGCCGGGCTCCGGGCAGGACTGACCCCATGGCCCCCCTGCTACGGCGGGAGCCACTCAACAGCCCTTTAGAGCCAACGTGCACCTGCGGCTACTTACTGTTTAATCTCTGTAAAATACCCAGGAGCTTTACAACACTGCTGAGCGAGGGAGAAACTGTGTGAGTGTGTGTGTGTGTGATTCCTGTAGACAGTCAGTCTATGTTGGCCAGCTCTCTGATTGATTAAGGCTGGGATGTCTAAACCTAGTTTCACGTCTAAAGAGATTGATGTTGGCTGCCCTTGATGGGCTATGATCGAGAGCACACCTCTAACAGATGTGGGGCAATTAGCCCATAAGAACTCGGCGCAAGAGGAGGGGGAACTGGAAAATCGATGAATGAATGACAGTTAGACTGTGGGTGAACTAAATATTTGTTTGTTTAGCGCTTAAGGCCGAGAGTAAACACGCTCGCAAACGCACACTAAAGGGAAAGTGTTGTCTAACAGTACTGTAACGTAATGCTGAATGATAGATAACATGCAGTCTTTGAGAAAGGGACGGCACTTGTCCCAATGCCAGCGATAACTGCTTCGTTTATGGCTCCATGGCTGCCTAATGAATTATTGAGAGAGTGCTTGGTATTCAGCAAAAGGAGCTGGCAAGGGAATCAGTGTCAACTCTCCCTCTCTCTATTTGTCTTTCGCTCGTGCACTTTATAACACACAGCTCGCTAACTCCCCTCCTCCATTTAATATTCAAATTAGAGTGATTTGCATTGATGCTCTAATCTGTTAGTGCCAAAAACGCCATTAATAAGTCTTGATGGCCGACGGGCTAGAAAACAGCCGCAACCCTCCATTTCACTCGTGCCGCAGCCTGAGTCTGAACATGAAAATCGCATCACTCTCTCCTCCTCTTCTCCAAGTGATGGATGGACGGATGAGCCGAGGCGATGTCAGCCTGCTTCCCTGACACCTGTCATACCACACCACATGTGCTGCAGCTAATGGTGTGCTTCCGTACGGAAAAGTCCACAGTGGGATAACAAGCGGGCCTGAGAGGGGAAGTCGCTGTCTCTCTCTATATCTCGCTGTAATCTCAGTCTCTCTCGCGGGTGAGACAAGGGCAGGGATGAGCTTCTACAGCAGACACGCAGATGAAGTCGTTTAAATGGGATCGTTGTCATGTGTGTGAGAGCGGGTATGCAGGCTGCTGGGACTGTCCGACGCAAAATGCAGGTCACCGCTTTGTGTCATGGCATTCTAAATGGCATTCTACATTTTTGCGCCCTTAAGAGGCACAATGGGAAGTATGGGCTATTATTAGGGTTGTCCAAAATGAAAGCAAATGGAATCGCTTTGAAAGGATGCTAGCAAAATGTACAGACAGGAAGTAATTTTCCTGTCTTTGTTCATGTGATCATGGTTTTGAGTTTTTTTTTTTTTTTTTTTACTTACTTTTTATTTATTACTGTGCAAAATTTTGTAATAAGTAAATAAATAAAAAAAATCACCTTGTCTCAGGGCTTCCATAGACTGGAGGTTGCTGGGAAAAATTTACAACAAAGGTCTAGAAATGATGGAAAAGACAGAAATTGTTAGTAGGTAGAAAAAGCAAAGACAAAACAAAAAAAAACATGCCAAATCAGATGATAAATGACACTGTTTTGGTGGCAGGATTTATGTACTGTCAACATTACCTAAGCTATCAGAGTGGACGCAATTATTCAGTGTTTTTTAGTCGAGGGAGAGATACACAGAAATGCACTATAGTGAGAGACACAGCAGGACCATCACTCCCTGTAGGTTTAAATGCATGCACCTCACTTTAAGTGCCAATAAATTATACATGAGGACTACAAAGATAATAATTATCAACATTTCCAGTCCAGAGAGAGGCATAAAAAGAAAGAGAGGGCTAAAAAAAAAAAAAAATGCAACAGATAAAAAGAAGAAAAATAAATAAATAAGGCACAAAATGCTCAGATAATGGTATAGAGATAATTAATAAACAACTAAAAACAAATGAACTGTAAAATAGTTTTATTAGCCTGACAAAAATATTATTTGAAAGAAAATGTCCATTTAAAGGCTTTTGCATCTGAATATTATATATATATATAGGATTATTAGGAACACCTATCAATATATATATATATATATATATATATATATATATATATATATATATATATATATATATATATATATATATATATATATATATGGGCGTAAAAATATAGGTATATATATATATGTATCAGAGCATTCAGCAAAAGCCTCTAAAAGCCACTTCAATTTGGTCAAAAAAATTAGATAACCATACTGAGTGAATGCTCTGAGACATATAGTATAAGTTCATAAAATACTTTCACATCAAACCCACTAAATCCCAGCCACCTCAGCCCATTCAGAATCCATATATATACACACACACAACGGTTTCAAATATTGATAATAATAAGAAATGCATAAAATCAGCATATTAGAATGATTTCTGAAGGATCATGTGACACTGAAGACTTAAGTAGTGATGCTGAAAATTCAGCTTTGCATGACAGGAACAATAACATTTTAAAATATATTCAAATAGAAAATAGTTATTTTTATAAGTTTATTTTAATTAGGTATTTTAAATTGTAATAATATTTCACAATAATACTGTTTTAACTGCATTTTTTTATTAAACATATGCAGCCTTGGTGAAGCATAATATTACACATTATTCAAAATGTTTCAACTTTTTTTCAACACAATTTTAGTTAGAATATTGTTTTTAAATTCCAAAAACATGAATGGCAATCATTAATTTGTGTCAGTTATTTTGATTTGTATTTCAAGCATGTATTGAAATCTTCTCAAATATTGTATTTTTCATCAGTCCGCATGGAATCAAATTTTGTTAACAAGGTACTGGGTTGATGCAAAAAAAAAAAAAAAAAAACTAGTGAAGCCTAACTGAAAACCCCCATTCACGACTGAAAGAGAAACCCATCTCACCTGCCTAATTGTGATTAATAAAGATTACTGAGCCACACGTGGGCCAATTGCATTCACTGCACATATAGCAGAGAGGAAGAAATTGGAGAATGAGCACAGGAGATGCAACGTATCTGTGACCTCCACTCTAAGCAAGGTCATGTAAATGAAGGCTTTAACTGACAGAGAGCTGCAGAGTCTGGCCTGAGGGGAATGTTTGATGTGGCTTGTGTCATCCGGTGAAGACGCAGCACTGTGAAGCTCACACGATCATTCCTCTCAGATGGGCTCCGTCTCAAGGTCACATGTGTTCAAATGCTGCTAAATAATGGAATGTGTTCAAAGTTCGATTCTAGTCAACACAGACGGGATTTTTTCCTCACAGCGCTCTGGGACTCAAACAGAAACAGAAGTACAAACACTTGAGAGGTAAAACTGTCTCAGTCATTGAAATACTTTCAGTGCTTTACAGTATATGCTTTGTTCTGCTGGTTTTCAGTGAATCCTCACCTGCACTCAAATCCTACAGATAAGTAGACAACAAAACAAAGAAGACGGTGGCGATCTTGCCCTATTTTGTTGTGTATGTGTGCTCCGTTCAGACAGAGAAAATCTCTCTTTCCAATGAGATGGACCAGATGAATCAATACGTGCCATGTCCATTGCCTGCCATCAATCTTCATCCGTTTCTCCCAAGAAGGAGAGAGAGAGAGAGAGAGAGAGAGAGAGAGAGAGAGAGAGAGAGAGACCAGCCCACCATGAAGGACCTACATGAGCCCTGTCATTTAAGTTTAATTATGACACTAAAAAAAATTAGTTGACCTTGCTTAAAAAATTTTAAAAAATAATAATCCTTAATACTGGAACATTAATTCACCCCTATATTCTTTTTCAAAATACTAATGGGATTAAAGCACACCAACTAACACCAGTGAAATGGTAATATGGTAAAATGTGTAGACTTGATCACAATGCACAAAAATGATTTTATCACTTTCTTGGGATACTAAAAACGGTGTAATAGAGTACAATGTGCTGTCATCAGGTGTTACAAACTCAGCATGCTATAGCAAGATACAAATCCACTGTGACTGATAAAAAGCCGGAAACCAAATACAAATGACTCAAAAATGAGCCCAAAAAATAATGGCGGCCACAAGATAAACACATTTATACAAATAAAACTGAGATGAAACTGCATTTCCTGACTGAATGCATAAAATATGAAGAAATTCATAAATGCTAATCAATAACATTTCACCGACACACCTTCAATTTGACAGTATGCAAAACCACCAATCTGTCTGATCCCCAAAGGATGGAAAATTATTCAACTTTTATTTTATTAGAGGAACACAAGTGCAAGAACAAAAGAAATTCAACTAAGAAAAAAGAAAAGAAACAAGAAGGTAAAGGAGACAAAAAGCGGCCTCCAATGCTAGTCTTAGCTGGTCTATCAGGCTTAATTTAATTGGTCTATCAACCATAACAGCAAAGCAGATGAGCTTAACTAGTTTTTTTTCTTCTTTTTTTTTTCCCCCTCCAGCAGGAAAATCTTCACCTTCTCTGTGAATTAGGCTACGTTCACACTGCCAGCAACCCGCAGCGACAAAGCACCATGATACCATTCATTTCAATGGAGAGCTGGCGATTTCCAGCGACACGAGCGACGGTGATTGTTGACGACTGGATGTAGGCGTGACAAGTTGATATATGTTGAACTTTATTCAAATGAAGAGTGACTTATGGGGAGTGTCCACCAATAGGAGTGTCACTGGAGTCACATGATCCATCACTACATCCTGTAGTGGCGTGTCGGCAACGTGATGGAGAAAAAGTAATTTTAACGGTCAGAAACTTAAACTTTAACGGTTTATAATTCAAATTATGTCTCGTGCACATACAGGGGTACTCGCCGAGCTGACTCCGAGCCTAAATGGTTTCGTGAACCAAGATAGACCGGGGCTTGTGCTTTTGCTGCAAATAAATACCCGTGATGGCAAAGAGCACTCACTGTTTCTCGCTCATCTTTAATACTAAGCATTTTATGTACTGATTCAATTCATATTTAGTCTTTTCCCTCCAAAAATGTGTTTGTTTTTAGCGACAAGAAAACTCTGTTTACAACATGGAATAACATCCATGAACATCATTCATAAATGTTACTAGGCAACCAGTAGTGGGAACGCCCACTAGCCACCTCACTGTTCAGACAGTGCTGCCAGTGTGAACGTTCATTCTCTAATAATTCTTCTCAAACTGCTCTTTATTATAACAATAGTTTGCTACTGATATGGTCATTAAAATATAATATTATTTGATGTGATAATATAGATAAATGAACTTGAAACAGAAATAGAGAGAGTCTAGTGACATTCAAGAGACTGATATATGTGGTTCAAACCTCAAAGTCATATATTTAACTGCAGGTTTGTAGAAGAGCTTGTTTTTCTCTGCTATCTGCACAGATAAGAAGCGATGTGAGCTTGCCCTGGGAGGATAGCATGTTTCAGATGTCTACTCCTGCCCATATCTACTTTTTACAGCCGCAGAGTTGCTGGGCTCAGCCGTTACGAGGCCCGCCGTTATTCTTCCTGTCTGGCTGAACAATAAAGGTCAATTTCTTGCTAAGCCACTGGTCCAGCCAAAAACCTTGAGTGATCGATATGACTCATTGACCCATGGAGCATGCTCTTTAAAACGAGGGACGGTAGCAGTCCTCTTTTCAACAGAGATGCCTAACATGAGATATTCACAGGATGCCCGACAGTTGTGGACAAGATTCTTCTTCGACGGAAATCATCTTTATCTGCAATTGTACAGGTAAAAGTTTCAGAAGGGCATTCAGAGTTGAAAATAGTTTGAATCACATTCATAGTGGACCTTCAATTCATGGGATTTACTATTCAAAGTCCTCATTACTGTATGTAGGCCATTATTAAACACATATTCCTAATAAATCTAAGTTTGATTTCACGTTACACTCTGAAATGTCTCCAAGTGCAACAAAAAGAGCTGGACAAATCTCATTCACAATGTTTAAGTAAATGTTAAATAAACTGTCAATGAGACCTAAGTTCATTTACATCATTATATTGATAAGCCTTCTGAGCCTTGAGAATGTATTAAAAGCTCAAGCCACAGATCTAGATGGAGCGAGACAGCAGAAAATGACACTGCGTGCACCCTTCTCTTCGGATAAAGTCCTCACATTACCATGAGGACGTGAGATATTGCCATATCCTACTGAGAGAGCTGCTCGATGGAGCCACCTGTGTATTAGATGTTTATTCTATTATTTGAAGTGTTAGATCAATCTAGCAGCGCCCCTCCAGAGCTGTAGCACTCTCAGGGACGACAGACTCATTATTCACTGGACCGTTGTTGAGGGAGTGGAAAAACACACAAAGGGAAGAGGAAAAATAGGGGAGGTATAGTGAAAGAACTGGGCCATTTCTGTTATTTCTATGGTTTGTAATTATGTAGGTCATTTTATACCCCAGAGAAAGGAATTTGTAAATCTGACATAATAACACATTTAGCCCCGGTGATGCTACCGTGGTGTTTCTCATCTTGGTTAGCATTGTGCTGATACATACGAATAAAGCAGCATCTCAGCAGAGAAGTGCAGAAGTGGGCCAGGCAGGTGTTTTGAGTAAAATAAAGAACCAACAAGGTCTTCTCTCCTTCCCACAGTTCAATGAGTCTCTCAGCGGCTAATCAGCTCGGATAAATCAATATGGGAACGATTAAAGGCGATGTGAAATCAAGACTGACCCTTGCTTTATTAATAAATGTCCCTGGGCTTATTGTATACCACTCATCAGTGCATGTTATTCTACAGGAAAAACAAACAAATGTTTGTTTTCATAATCTTTCATCAAAATGTAATAACTCTCTCCGCCTCTGAAACGACTTTTCTGCTGATGTAACCAAGGCTGTGCAGGCAGGGAAAATGAATATTAACCAATAGCATCATGGTCCATCAATCACAATTTAATCCAACTCCAATGGATAAGATTGCATCCTGAATTATTTCCCACTGAAATGTTCCATTTCAGAAATACATCACAATGAGTACATATGCGGAATGAATAAATGCTGCTTCATGTTGTTTGAAAACATGATGAGTTAGCATACTCTCAAACAACGTCTAAAATAAGCATTTTGACAATAGTGGGTGAACTGACACTATTTACTGGCCATGAAACTACAAACCAGATTCCAAAAAAGTTGGGACACTGTACAAATTGTGAATAAAAAAGAATGCAATAATTTACTAATCTCATAAACTTATATTTTATTCACAATATAATATAGATAACATATCAAATGTTGAAAGTGAGACATTTTGAAATGTCATGCCAAATATTGGCTCATTTTGGATTTCATGAGAGCTACACATTCCAAAAAAGTTGGGACAGGTAGCAATAAGAGGCCGGAAAAGTTAAATGTACATATAAGGAACAGCTGGAGGACCAATTTGCAACTTATTAGGTCAATTGGCAACATGATTGGGTATAAAAAGAACCTCTCAGAGTGGCAGTGTCTCTCAGAAGTCAAGATGGGCAGAGGATCACCAATTCCCCCAATGCTGCGGCCAAAAATAGTGGAGCAATATCAGAAAAGAGTTTCTCAGAGAAAAACTGCAAAGAGTTTGAAGTTATCATCATCTACAGTGCATAATATCATCCAAAGATTCAGAGAATCTGGAACAATCTCTGTGCGTAAGGGTCAAGGCCGGAAAACCATACTGGATGCCGTGATCTTCGGGTCCTTAGACGGCACTACATCACATACAGGAATGCTACTGTAATGGAAATCACAACATGGGCTCAGGAATACTTCCAGAAAACATTGTCGGTGAACACAATCCACCGTGCCATTCGCCGTTGCCGGCTAAAACTCTATAGATCAGAAAAGAAGCCAAACCTAAACATGATCCAGAAGTGCAGGCGTTTTATTTAAAATGGACTGTGGCAAAGTGGAAAACTGTTCTGTGGTCAGACGAATCAAAATTTGACAAGGACAACCCAAGTTGTTATCAGCTCTCAGTTCAGAAGCCTGCATCTCTGATGGTATGGGGTTGCATGAGTGCGTGTGGCATGGGCAGCTTACACATCTGGAAAGGCACCATCTTTGGCTTTTGGCTTGCTCAGTTGGGGACACCTAAATTTCAACTATATTGCCGATCTGCCCGCATTGACACTATATGATAATTGAAATTAGCTGGATAACATCACCGTTTTCACCAGAGCGGCTGTACAGCTGAATCAAATTCTGTTGCATTATTTTCCTGTTAACACTGTGAAGCTGCTTTGAAACAATTGGACTTGTAAAAAGCGCTATATAAATTAAGGTGAATTAAGGTGACAATGCCAGACCACATACTGCATCAATTACAACATCATGGCTGCGTAGAAGAAGGATCCGGGTACTGAAATGGCCAGCCTGCAGTCCAGATCTTTCACCCATAGAAAACATTTGGCGCATCATAAAGAGGAAGCTGCGACAAAGAAGACCTAAGACAGTTGAGCAACTAGAAGCCTGTATTAGACAAGAATGGGGCAACATTCCTATTCCTAAACTTGAGCAACTTGTCTCCTCAGTCCCCAGACGTTTGCAGACTGTTATAAAAAGAAGAGGGGATGCCACACAGTGGTAAACATGGCCTTGTCCCAACTTTTGAGATGTGTTGATGCCATGAAATTTAAAATCAACTTATTTTTCCCTTAAAATTACACATTTTCTCAGTTTAAACATTTGATATGTCATCTATGTTGTATTCTGGATAAAATATTGAAATTTGAAACTTCCACATCATTGCATTCTGTTTTTATTCACAATTAGTGTCTCAACTTTTTTGGAATCGGGTTTGTATGATCTGCATTATTTAAAAAAAACACACACAATATATATGTAGTTATGGAAGCTTGTTTTCCGTCACAGAATAATACATTTTAAAAGATAATTGCAAAAATTATAGTAAATACATTTATAATGTAAAAAAAAAAAAGATCTGGTTCTGTTCTGGGCATGAACTCCATGCGCATCCATGCAGCCTAGCATGGATAAGAGCAGGGAGAGCAGAGATAACCCCACTAGGGTAAACAGAACAGAACCAACATAATGTATTGCAGATATCATTAATGTCGATATTAAATATACAAAATAATTCAGGAATTTAGTCTGATTCAAGGGGAATTAGAATACCAAATCCTGACTGGACGAGAGGAGGAGCTGGGGATGGAGGAGGGTAAATGATCTCTGGAGAATGTGATAGCTGCTGATAGTTCCGATGGAGCTTATATATATGTATGCGATAGACGTCGTATTCCTATAGGTAGACGTGATCAGCTGATGTGAGTTTGACTGACTTGACCTGCCAGAACTGACGCTATACGCTTGATTTTTGACTTAATTTAGCATTTGATGAGAATTAATTTTGGGCCACGATCCCAAGCATTCATTCCCAAGATGAGGCAAATCTATGAGTGCTTGAGTGTCCCAGGCCCTCTATCATTTCATCCCTCTTTATCAATCCCCCATCTCTAACTGAGAAGTTGTATACAGAACTCTGATCACATTCAGCAAAGTAGCAGGATGAAAAAGCGTCAGATTCTGAAAGACTCTTAGAGTACGCTGTGCAGGAACTCATTCATCAATTATTCACGACTCGGGCAGAACATTCAGAGCTAGGATATCAAAGCTTCCTCCTGGTGTAAACGTCCCATGCACTTTGAATAAAAGCAGAAATCAGTGCCCGCGGCTCCAGCCCTTATGTTTTCAAACGACGGAAACAGCAGTCGGTAATCAGATATGACACTTGAACCGCTGCAGATCTCCTGCATGACTTTGAAAGAGTCTACTGCATGTGACCTCTGGAGGCAGACGGTGGTGCATGGAGATTGATGTTCTGTGCGTCTGTCCCTGCAAAAAGAACCAAAACTCAAAAGCAGGGCCAGTGCTGAAGCTCTCAGGAGTGCCACTAAAAGCTCTAAAAGTGGACCGAAAAAAGCTCACCAGGAGAGAAGAAAAAGTGAAGGATGCAAATGGAAGGAGAGCAAAAGAGTGAAGGATGTAATACTGCCAGGTTTAGCAAAAGGACAGGGGAGAAGAGCGGAAAGGCAGTGGAGAAATGGCTCTTGCCGAAACATCACCATCCAGTTCCAAAGCCTATTGAGCTGCCTATTTGCATATTTGTATGTTTATTGGATTAATATTATCAAACTCTACTCAAATCAATCGAGTCTTCGGTTCTCTATTTGTGTGGCATTCTTGTGATGGCAAAGCTGAATTTCCAGCATCATTGCTCCAGTCTTCAGTTGCACATGATCCTTTGGAAATCATTCTAATATGCTGAGTTGGTGATAAAAAAATTATAAAGTACTATTAAAAATGTTGAAAACAGTTGTGATGCTTGATATTTTTGTAAAATTCATGATTTTTTGGTAACATTTTATTTGAACGTGAGAGTTACACGTTACTACATACACTCACCTAAAGGATTATTAGGAACACCTGTTCAATTTCTCATTAATGCAATTATCTAATCAACCAATCACATGGCAGCTGCTTCAATGCATTTAGAGGTGTGGTCCTGGTCAAGACAATCTCCTGAACTCCAAACTGAATGTCAGAATGGGAAAGAAAGGTGATTTAAGCAATTTTGAGCGTGGCATGGTTGTTGGTGCCAGACGGGCCGGTCTGAGTATTTCACAATCTGCTCAGTTACTGGGATTTTCACGCACAACCATTTCTAGGGTTTACAAAGAATGGTGTGAAAAGGGAAAAACATCCAGTATGCGGCAGTCCTGTGGGCGAAAATGCCTTGTTGATGCTAGAGGTCAGAGGAGAATGGGCCAACTGATTCAAGCTGATAGAAGAGCAACTTTGACTGAAATAACCACTCGTTACAACCGAGGTATGCAGCAAAGCATTTGTGAAGCCACAACACGCACAACCTTGAGGCGGATGGGCTACAACAGCAGAAGACCCCACCGGGTACCACTCATCTCCACTACAAATAGGAAAAAGAGGCTACAATTTGCACAAGCTCACCAAAATTGGACAGTTGAAGACTGGAAAAATGTTGCCTCGTCTGATTTCGAATTTATATTACTCAGTACTTATTTGAGTAAGTACAATGTAACTATGTCACCTTAAAATAAAGTGTAACCATTTGTTTCAGCATTCTTTGTTGAATAGTAAGGTCAATTTATTAGATTTTTTTGTGTAAAAATTCAAAAGTCTTTAGTGTCACGTTTAATGTATTTAATGTCACTTTTGATCCATTTAATGGGTTCTTACTGAAATAAAAGTATAATTTTCTTTAAAAAAACAAAACAAAAACAAAAAACAGAGCTATTAGCTAGCGAAGCACAGCAATGACATCATGAGAGAAGCCAGGCTGCTCTCGGCCAATGAAATCTCTTTCTTCCAAGCTGTTTGACTTTGAGATAAGTTTTGTGTAATTAATCCATTGATTAACACCGGTACGAGCACTGTAGTATTTGATTATTCTTTCTTCCAGCATTAATTAAAAAAGTGATAGCACGCTGCTCTGAGAGTGATAAATATTGTTATTAAAATTTACAAGTGAAAACTGTGTTTAAGTCCTGATAACCCCTCTTTAAAGCTGGGTCATGAGGAAATAAAATCTAGTATTCCTCCGCATGCATTCAGACTGAATGACAGGCAAATCATAAAATACATGGATTTTAAAAGCCTCTTATTAAATTTTTAATACAACATCAGCAAAGAACAAGCTACGCAGTAAATAAATAGCATCAAAATTTCATGTGCAATACAAATTCAGGCATGAGCATTCCCTGTGATTTAGGTTTTCAGCTGCTTGGAGGCAGAGCGTAAAAAGCATGTCGAAGTGTCCGCTGTCAATTCCACTCCCTGACACGCGCACAGCTCTCACACTCCCTGAATGTGCTAGAACTAAACATCCCTTCAGCACCATTATGCTGTCAAGGCACAGCGTTCCATCCCTACGAGATGGTTTCTTCTCCTATCGCTTGTTTCCAACATGTATTCAGTGAGCGTGCCAGCGCTAAAACACCATGAGAATTTCATCTCCAGGATTTCCTTCTCCACCACTAACAAGTCTAACGATGATGGGAAGAAAGTCAGCCTTGATCTACCAGTCTCCTTGGCGTTCTCATTAGCGCTAGAGTTGGTGAAGACCTGCTGCTGGATCTATCCATCCCCACACCAGCCGGACTGATTATCCACGAGGCTACAGATCTCTCTCCTCCAGTCCGTCGTTCTAATTACCACCAATATTCCCCAACGGTGGATGAGCTGATGTGTAAACCTGCAGTCCTCCCTCGACAAAAAATAATGATGAAACTTTCCAAAACATCTACTCAGCTTTAAAACATACCTGTTGCCCATTTCACTAGAAGTAGAAAAGTTTTCACTGGAGGTAGAAATCTTTGGGCCCTATCATACACCCAGCGCAATGTTTTTCGCTAGTTTCAGCTTGACGTAGTTATTATTTTCACATCCATTGCCAAGTTGCTTAAATGGCAAATGCACTTGCGCCCATCTTTTTGCCCATGGGAGTGCTGGTCTGAAAAAGAGGAGTGTTCAGTCGCATCGTTGGAGCGTTGCTATTTTGAGGCAACTGAAAGTAAAGTCAATAGCGTGGTATTTTTTGTGTTATTTAAAGGGCACATTAGTAATATGCGCCTATAGGCAGGTGCACAACGTGCATACACTCTGCTTATTACACACACATGGATGCGCAGCAGCACACAAACATTTTAAATATTAAAAATAAAAGTATTTCTCTCTAGAGAAGCGTTCAGTCTTTCTGCTTGCAAATTCCGCCATGTAAATAGTGGACATACACATTGGGCAACTGACTTTTACAGGGTATGGGAGATGAGACTCTGATTGGTTTATTGCATGTTATGCCCAAAACACATTCATGACTCATTAAAAGATTATGTACAAATCTTTTGGACCATGTGCCTGGTACGCTGACTGTTTTTTCCGTTGTTAAACTAGCAAAAGTGGACTCAGACATGGCCTAAGTGCACCTGCTTCATTCCACCCAGATCTTTAGGTACCTGCAATTCACAGACTCTATTTGACTACAAAATGAATATTGAGTCTGATTTTCTAGCATCAGCTCAATCAAATTGAAATATTCTTCCACTCCGGTGCTGACCAGACTGTGGTTCCAGCTCTTTTGAGATGTTTACCTCAAACTGGCTTGGTACCTGACCCAGCACCACTAACACATCACATTTCGATGAGCTGGTACCCGACCAACCACCTTGCAACTTCAGAGAAGCCCATCTATTAGGGGTGGGTTGAGCTTCCTGTGGTGCAAGGAGACCAGCAGAAGTGGACGTGGTAAAACAAACAGGAGAGTTGCTGTCAGAACAGTTTAGTCTTGGCCTCAGATCAATAATCTATTTTCACCCTGCCTGTGATGTCCTGTTTGTCTGGCTTACTCCTGCTTTCAGCTGACCCAGATGGAGAGAAGGCAAACACTTTCAAATGAGGCTCTCGTCAAGTGCTAATAAAACACAATCAACAATAACAACAACACAGCCTTTGATACCGCTGCCTTGGACTTTACATATTTATGCACTTATTGACGTCAACATTTATTTAAGAGCTAAAAGAATTTTTTTTTTTTTTTTTTTTCTTCTTCAATATGTTACCCATATCTTGATAATTTGATTGTTTGAGAAACAGAGGAAATAAAATTTAGGTTTCAAATAGCCAGATTCCAGCACATCCAAATTACTTTCCAGTTGCTGGCCTGATTCTTTTAAAAAGCTTTGTTGTGCGCATTCGAGATCAATACTTAAAATTCTCCCATTGCAATTGGCTCTAATTGAGATCCGTAACAAAGCAGCAGTGTCTTGTGATCCTGTCACTTTCATTTCCTGTCCCTCTGTCTGCAAAGAGAATTCAAATTACACCTGCTTTCACGTTGATCTCGCCTTCACCGCCGTGTAATTGTTTCAAGAGCAAAGAGAGCACCTTGAGAGCCGAGGGGAGAGAAAGAAATAACTCAACAAACTTTACACCTTTGATTAGCAGCCAAATTGAGGTAACAACATGTCTCCTTCTGCATGGTAAATAAAGTGCAATAACCTAATCTCATTTGGGTCTGACTGACTACTCAGAGACAAATCATGCTGTATACTATGACTATAATATGACTTTTGGCATTCCTTGGCTGCTATTTAATAATGTAAACTGAGATGATAAATATTCAAATCATCAATCTAGCCAAATTTGTACATATTCGATATAAAGCATCACTACTACTTTTTCATATTTAGATTTAGGATACTCATCAAATATTACAATCTGCATTCAATTAGATTTTATTACTATAGGTGTCCTATGCACTTTTCTAAGATACTGGATTTCTGACATTTGGCTGGTGGATGTTAAATCGTCCTATGACCCATGTATTAATATGGGGACTGGGGGCAAGATTCACAAAATATAAATAAATTATTATATTTACACATATATTTTTCTTACTTTTTAACTAAAAAAAAAAACAAAAAACAAGCTAAAGAGTAGGCTAGTAAAAACAGTAATATTACACAATAATCAGTAGTTTTCAGCAGTCATTACTCCAGTGTTCACTGTCACATAATCCTTTAGAATTCATTCTAAAAATTTTGTGGACACCGTCATACATTTTTTAGAATTGTTTGTAACTTCGCAATTACCTCTTTGACATTTCAAAAATTTCATAAAGAGATCGTAAAATTAAGCTGGACAGCGGTTTAGTCCAAAATTGTCTGAAGAGACACAATAATATGATGAACAGATTTTAGGCTTTTACTCACGTATAAATATTAATCAACGCACACATCAGATCTGGTAAACGGACTCAAACACGTTCGCTTGACGTGAGAGAACCAATAAGGTTCATTAATTCGTGTGTTACACAGCAATTTTTTAGCTTCTGCAATAACCAATGAGGTTTGTTCTCAAGCAGGTTCGGTTGAGCTTCTGTTTATGTTCTCTGATGAATGTTTAAATGTGAATAAAAGCCTAAATTCAGACTGTTCATCATATATATATACATATACACTCACCTAAAGGATTATTAGGAACACCTGTTCAATTTCTCATTAATGCAATTATCTAATCAACCAATCACATGGCAGTTGTTTCAATGCATTTAGGGGTGTGGTCCTGGTCAAGACAATCTCCTGAACTCCAATCTGAATGTCAGAATGGGAAAGAAAGGTGATTTAAGCAATTTTGAGTGTGGCATGGTTGTTGGTGCCAGACAGGCCGATCTGAGTATTTCACAATCTGCTCAGTTACTGGGATTTTCACGCACAAACCATTTCTGGGGTTTACAAAGAATGGTGTGAAAAGGGAAAAACATCCAGTATGCGGCAGTCCTGTGGGCGAAAATGCCTTGTTGATGCTAGAGGTCAGAGGAGAATGGGCCGACTGATTCAAGCTGATAGAAGAGCAACTTTGACTGAAATAACCACTCGTTACAACCGAGGTATGCTGCAAAGCATTTGTGAAGCCACAACACGCACAACCTTGAGGCGGATGGGCTACAACAGCAGAAGACCCCACCGGGTACCACTCATCTCCACTACAAATAGGAAAAAGAGGCTACAATTTGCACGAGCGCACCAAAATTGGACAGTTGAAGACTGGAAAAATGTTGCCTGGTCTGATGTGTCTCGATTTCTGTTGAGACATTCAGATGGTAGAGTCAGAATTTGGCGTAAACAGAATGAGAACATGGATCCATCATGCCTTGTTACCACTGTGCAGGCTGGTGGTGGTGGTGTAATGGTGTGGGGGATGTTTTCTTGGCACACTTTAGGCCCCTTAGTGCCAATTGGGCATTGTTTAAATGCCACGGCCTACCTGAGCATTGTTTCTGACCATGTCCATCCCTTTATGACCACCATGTACCCATTCTCTGATGGCTACTTCCAACAGGATAATGCACCATGCCACAAAGCTCGAATCATTTCAAATTGGTTTCTTGAACATGACAATGAGTTCACTGTACTAAAATGGCCCCCACAGTCACCAGATCTCAACCCTATAGAGCATCTTTGGGATGTGGTGGAACGGGAACTTCATGCCCTAGATGTGCATCCCACAAATCTCTATCAACTGCAAGATGCTATCCTATCAATATGGGCCAACATTTCTAAAGAATGCTTTCAGCACCTTGTTGAATCAATGCCACGTAGAATTAAGGCAGTTCTGAAGGTGAAAGGAGGTCAAACACAGTATTAGTATGGTGTTCCTAATAATCCTTTAGGTGAGTGTACATGTGTACACACATACATATATATATATATATATATATATATATATATATATATATATATATATATATATATATATACACACACTGGACTGTCAATTGGGGGACAGAAATCTCATATTTAATTTGAAATATCTTCATTTGCATTTTGACAAATATATCGACATAAAGGTGAGTAATTAATGACTTTTTTCTTATTTTTTTTTTTTGGGGGGTGGCCTAAGCCTTCAACACCCAAGCAACTGCATAGCAACACTAAAAACCACCTCAGGACACCTCAGCATCCACTGAGATAACATTGTGGTAATGACTTTTATGTGATTAAGTACCATACATGTTCTTCAGGAATCTCCGGACAGATATTCACAAAGAGTAGCTCGTACCGAAGCTGAACTCCCTTCCCTGAGATTTAATGACACACTCTCCACACCCCGTCCTCTTCTCATCAGCCAGACAGAAAGCGTTTTGGGCGCTGTAATTAACCAGACAAAATCTCTTTCTCTAATAGTGCTATGAAAAACATTATGACTAATTACAACATTTGCACAAAGATTGTAGGACACTGATTTGCTGGATTTCTGCTACATTTGAAAGAAATAAAATCTTTGACGGCGTCTGATAAAAACCCGGGTGCACCTTTTGAAGATCAAAAACACTTTCCATAGGTGTAATATCAGAGAGAGCAGTCTATTCCCATGGGGCCATTGAGCATCATCTTCAAACGGACTTCCTAATGACTGTAGAGAGTTCGGTATTGCGAGAAACGTCTGTTGTACTGCTGATCAGTAGCAACATGACATGGCTCTAATGCGTTATCACAGCCTTGCACAGCGTAAGTCCGCAAAGAGGTAAAATGAAGCTTACATGCTGACAGTTGCTCTTGTTTGAGGTTCTTGTGGCATATATCTACGAGCCCCGAAAACTATGCTCCAGGCAAAAGGTATGGGAGTGCTAAACCTGCGGTCTGAAACACACAATCATGTATTCAGCTGCTGTCACAAGCTGAGAAATAGGACAGGAGAGTGAGCAGGTGTGTGCGGTAGAGACGCTTGGGGCATTAGCATTCTCTCTGTTAGGAAGAGAGGAGAAACAGCACTATTATGCAGCGATAGCCTGCCAATTACACTAGTTTACACACTGCACAGCCCATCAATATATATGTCAGCCATTAGGAGCTCTTCATCATGGCCAAACACTCATCCACAAACAATATTCACTGTAAAATTCCTTTAAAATCATGGAGCACCCTGCTGATATGACAGGTCAAAACCTGAATATTAGCCATGAACAAGTAATGTGTGTTTCAGATAAACTGTTTCTTGGATCTAATCAATGATAACACTGATTCTATCAGCCACTCCCTAGGGACGCCAGGAAGGAGATACGGTTCTAAAAATAGATACAAACCTTCTCAACTCACCACAGTTCTTCCATCCCTCTCGCACATATACACTCTAATAACATGGTACATGACCTGTTAGGGCCTGGTAACAATCACACGAATCAGAATCGTAGTAAGTTGGCATGGAAACATAGCAGTCCATAAGACCCTTGTTTCTCAGAATCTGTATTTTCAACAAAATTTCCACTTTCTCGCTAACATGCCATTCTTCTGAGAATTAAACATGCCAGTGGATTCTGATGGCAAGGCTGATATAGGTTATTAGTTTGTCAAACATTCATTGTGCAGGTTGAATTTTTTAATAGCCTTCTACAAAACTGAATGAGTTCAAAGGAAGAAAGACGAGCGAATTCAGCTTTAGTGCAGTGATATGGTTAATGGATCATGCTTTGTACTATAGGAACACAATTTTCACTGCTTATTCTCTGACAGCTTAGATGTGTTGCCTGGTTTCTGCATCTCTTCCTCGGTCCGCTGTGCTATTGAGGTCATACTTATATAATTTTCTCTTTAGGTTTTCAGAAGATATTTAGGTGAAAGTTAAATCTGGATGACATAACAGGACTTTGATCAAGGATATCTGCAGCATCATGTCAAACCAACCCTGAGGTGCATCAGCATGCTCTTTAACGTAAAATGAAAGTGAAGGGACGCTGGAGCTCTAGAAAATGACAAAAAAAAGTATAATCTTCATAAACACAATAAAAGTGTTCCCATATCCCAAGTCTTTTGATGTGAACTACGCAACTTATTGTTCATAACAATAAAAAATAAATAAGTCTTTATTCAGCAAGGATGCATTCAACTGATCAAAAGTGACAGAATTCCTTTGTAGCATTATAAAAGTTTTTACTATTTCAAATAAAAGCTTTTCGTTTTAACTTTCTATTCATCAAAGAACATTAAACTTTGCCATCACATGAATAAATTACATTTTAAAATATATCACGAGAGAGCATAGTGTTAATTGTACAAACAAACAAACAAAAACAGTTATTTTAAATAGTAATCATATTTCTCAATAGAAATGTACTGTATTTTTGATCAAATAAATTAATAGATGGACTTCTTTCCAAATGTATGTATATATGTATGTATGTATTTAAAAGTGTAAATGAAAATCCATCACAATATATCACACTATATAAAAGAACCAAAACAGTTTGACATTACTGATGATTCAATGTAATGTACAAATATGAGATTTAAGAGCCAGAAATAGCTACATGTCATTTTTGGGGGTGAACTACACCTTTAACAGCATGCCCAGAAAACGAGAGACAGATGACAGGAGAGACCGAGAGAGAAATTAAGGAAGGCCACCAAGTGTAAAATGGTGGGAATGAATATAAAGCGAGGGTCAATTTCTCTCCTAATGACTCCTTGATTACATGAGTGCGGTGTCGAATCTTCAAGGGTTTAGAAATCACCTCTCAAATCTGAGGGGAATGGAAATTACAGAGCAGGACATCTCACAGCCCATTTCTAACGATGGAACAAACTGCTTCGTAGATGCTCGAGAGAAAAATATAAAAATTGTGTGTGTGTGTGTGTGTGTGTGTTTGTATCAGTGTCTGTGTGCGTGAGAGAGACAACAATCACTGTCCACTTTATTGAGCTTTACTAACCACTCAAGCACTTCACTAACCTTTTGACTTAAAGGCACCAAAAGAAAATATGAATTTATACCTTTATCAGGCCACGTCAGACTGTGGCTGGACTGTTAAAGGCGCTAAAAACAGCAACATCACCCCGGGTCTAAAGGTCCATCCTCGTGTAAACAGTGTACTCACGGAACGGCCTTATCTTGAAGTATGTGTGAGGAAAGAGAGAGAGAGTAAGAGACGGAAAATGTGAAGGAGAGGATGGGAGAAGAGTAATGATGTGGAGGGCAGGCCAGGCTGTGTTTAATGAGACAGAGGGAGAATGATTCATCCCCATCAGCAGACCAGCCTGCGATCGATGGCCACAGTCAGCCCAGAGCGCTAATGCCCCGAGCCTCCGTACCGCACTCACCCACACATTTACCACCCCTCCTCCTCCTCATTCATTTACTTTATGCTATGAACGCATCTGAGTGCGTGTTTCCATTTTGTGTGTGTGTAGGATCGTATGAGGCGTACATTGTAATTAATTTGGGAATTTTGGAAATAAAAGGCTTTTTAAAATGACACAGCATGCAATGCATCCTCTATAAGTATATACAGCTATTTATAAAAAAATAAAAATAAATGTCAGTATTTAATATGAATTTAAAATATAAATAAATATAATATGTTTATCTTAATTATAATTTTAATAATATAATCCATTAATGTTTTATATTTACATTTCACATACAAAATTAGTTTATTTACACTTGTAGTTCTGTATAATGCATTATGCATTTATACATTTAGATTTATTCATCCATTATTTTTAGATTTATAATTTCATTAAAACATTCATTTCTGCACTCGTAATTTCTGTATAAATGCATTAACGCCACATATTTGTTAAAATAATGTTTTCATGAATTAGTGCTTGACATTGAAAGATAGCCAAGGACCATCTAGTTAATAGGTTAAATAAATGCATTGAATGTAAATGTTAAATACAAACTTTACATACAATATACTATATATTTAGTGGAAAAATAGAAGAGTTTAGCAAGATACAACTCCGGTGCTGCCGTCACTGTGCAAAAACTGTGATATTTAAGATTAAATTAGCAAGTTTGTGACATTGATCATGTGGACTTCCATTGAACCTCAAGATGCTCTATGGATCAGTTTCAAATCATGCTGGAGAACATGATCATCAGATTTTACACAAACTCGTGGAGTTAATGCATCTCTGCTGTCATTAAAGCAAAAGTGGGCCATTCCTCTCCGACCCCTCGTCTTGTGCTCCCTGCTGGAGGAGAGGTGATCAGGAGAAGTCGTGGAGTCTACCTGCAGGATTAGACAGCATTACACTCTTAATCCTCCTGCCCACGTCCTCACCGAGAGAAAGAGAGAGAGAGAGAGAGAGAGAGAGAGAGAGAGAGAGAGAGAGAGAGGAGAAGGATATGCAAATGATAGTGATATGCTTGCACCACACTGATAACACACATTTACCATGTGCCAAGCAGACGGTCGGCAAGACCTCACACACACACGCACACATAAAACCCTACCACTCAAACAATTCTGCATGTAAATGGCCTGCGATGTACCAGTAGAAATGCAGGTCATGAACCAAATTCATGGTATTACAGGGACATGCATGATCTGTACAATTCCAAACACTTGGACCAAATGGATTCTGTCTGACAGTTTGATTTCCTGTGTAATATAGAGCACGACTGCTGACGGCTTTCCTCATTAGCATTCCATAACAATAACTCTGATCTCTCCGAGTGAAAAACACCCAGCTTTGACAAGATTTTTGTCAAAAGTCAACATGAAAGTGCATTTACAACCTATTTTACTTCCGTAATGTGAAGCACAGTGATGTGTGTGTGTGTGGGTGGGGTGGGGGTGGGGGGTGGGGGTGGGGGGTTGTGTGGGCGGTAAGTAGGATAGGACTGTATATATCAGTAATCATAAAATCAGTGAAGGACTGAATATAAGTTTGCTGTTTCTTATGGAGTACTACTGAAATGTATTTATTCTTGGTTTTTCATTTATTTTTATCAAACATATTTTGTCTGCCAGAAATAATATACAGGTACATATCTACATTTAATATTCTACATATGATATTTAAATAATATTAAATTATGTTTACTTTGTGTGCCACTTGCTTTTGGGTCTTATAGAGAATCTGAGCAATTTTGACTGTAGTTTCTTACCAGCAACTGTGCAATAAAGAATAAACTATATTAACTTATTTTAGATAAAGGATATAGGTTAGAGTTATTTCAATGGTCCATTTTAGACATTCTACTAACTAAGTAACTTTGCAACTACATGTCAACTAACTCTCATTAGAGTATTAGTAGACTGTCTGCGTAATATCTGCTAACACTTTATTTTGATGGTTCTCAAACAGACATTCTACTAACTATAAGTAATTTTGCAAGAACATGTCAACTTATTCTACCTGAACCCGAACACCTAACCCTAATCTAACAGTCTACTACAGTCTAACACTCCAATGAGAGTTAGTTGGCATGTTACTTAGCTGACCATTAAAATAAAGTGTAACCAGTACATATATTCAATAAGCTGGGAATACCAATGAGTGGCCTAAAACAATGCCTTAAAAGCTATTTGTTTACAGGTTAACATTAGCCAGAAAATAAGTAATTAAGTAAACAAGTAAGTATGTAAATAAAGTCAATTTTGATATCTCATTGGTTTCAGAATTTGCTATTCCACAGCTCTGGTTCAAAAGGTGTATTGTGTCAAGCAACCGTGCACACACAAAGGTCTGAGATCAGCCATCACAACCGCTCTAAATCAAAGCCAGAGAGCCACACTCTTGCATGGAGCTAGCGAGAAGCAGCTCTGCCCAAATCCATGTCTCAGTGAGCTGGACTGCACTTCCTATGGCTTTGACAGCACTTACCAGCAGGGCTCGTAGAGAGACCACTGTACCAACACACACAGTGACTGCATGGATGTGGCAGAACTTGAGTACATGGTGTGTGCACGGGCCGTAATGTGGACAGCAGGGTGTTGGGCCGTCACAATAGCAGAGGAAGAAAGGAGGGATGTGGACATTCATCCAGAGAAAGTCACTAGGCTCAGGCCTCTGCTTCTACCCATTGATCTGATTCAAATTCAAAGCCCTGCCATTGACAAACTTTAAACTCAGGATCGGGACACAAGCCACACACACCAGCTCCCGGGAGAACGTAGCACAGAAAATAAATAGTCCCCTTCCCCCACCGCAGCACTTAAAGGATTTTTCTTCTTTTTTTGTGTGTGTTGATATTCGATAAGTCTGTGCGCCATCTGTGCCCACACCTGCCAGGTTTAAGAGAGTAAGGTGGCGAGAGAGCGTATTTGAGATCCACAGGAAACAGCACTCTGAAAACAAAGCTCTCGTATTCAGCAAGTTCCGATAGGGGGATGGTGTTTATTGAATGCGACCGAGGCACACGTATGGGGGCTTAGCATGTGAATGAATCTACGGACACACCTGTTAATACACTGTGCCAGTACGTGTGTGGATGTTTGCAGGGGCAGGTGTATTGGCGTGCGCTGCTGAGAGAATTGGCAATGAATAGAGCGGATGGCAGATCAATACCAATCTGGAGTCAGCGCGAGGAATGCTAATAGCACACTGCTTCAGGTGGCATAAGGCCAAGTGTGGCCCCATGTTACGTTTGTGCAATCCACATGCCAAATAAACATGTGATACAAACTACACATACATGCACAACAGTAAGGAATTTGTATACATATATATGTTACCAGCAATGTGTGACAAGCAGGTATTGTATAGAATGCCTAGGGAATATATAGAATGCGTGAAGTTTGTAGGCATAAGTATGAGATTTTTGTGTTTACTTTGCATACTTTTCCTAGGCCTTCTATACATTACCTAGGTGTTATACAGAATGACAAGTACACTGTAGGCAAAGTATCAAAACACGCCTTTATTGGCATTGAACATGCTTTTGAAAATGAACGAAGAACTACGACAAAGTCAAGGACGTTCTTACCAGAAAAACACGAAAGCAGAAGTGCCGTTGAACTACTTGTTGAAGCAATGAAGGCTAGAATGGCATTTTGAATGGCACTACACTTTCTTCCTGTTCCGACATCGTGACACAGCAACCGTCCGGGAACAATGGGGGTGAGCCTCTGTACCGGGAGTGGAAGCTCACGTGTTTCGCTACCGGCACGCCGCCGGCGAACAAAGACCCAAGTGTGAGTAACGAGAGTATTCTATACTCTGCCGGCTTGACCTTTGGCATTGTATAGAATGTCTCAAATGTGTGAAATATAAAACATCTCATACTTTGCCTACAAACTTCGGACATTCTATATATTCCCTAGGCATTCTACACAATGCCAGATTTCACACATTGCCTGTAACATATACACATCCATCCATCCATCCATCTACACACACAAATATGCAGGCCATCCTTATTACTGGTACATAATGCAGCTACACAAGAAAATCCCCAGAAAATGCATCTGAGTGAGTGTGTACGCGTGTGCGGGCAGAATGACAGATGCGCTCCATGTTGAGAGGTGGCGTCACTGGGTGATCAAGAATGATGGATGAAAATGCTACACTGCCCTCTCGTCTCCAAGCCTCTTTGCCCATTTAACTGACTGCCATTCCTCAGAGCCAAATACACACACACACAGATGCATGGGGCTGGATTTCATGCTGTTGTTGTCCCCAAGGCAAGGTCACATTGCCGTCGCCCCTCTCCCCATCATTAGTGTCTGCTCAGATAATAGCTCAATACACAATTTTACACAGATCTCCTTTCTCCGGCATCTGCCTCCCGAATACACACACGCACGTGTGTGGTTGTCCGTGTGCTTCAAACACATGTATACACAGGGGTGCAAGACTCTGAGGCATAAACTGTCTCTCATGTCAATCTCTTTCACGACAAATAGGCTAAAATCTATTTCCTGAATTCTCTACTCATTCACACATCCTTTCTCGTCCGCGTGACCTTTCTCACAAGGCGGAGAGCCACTCAATCTTTCTGACAGTCAAACCTGCATCTTGCGCACATCAAAGGATGTCGATCTCGGGAAGCGGAGGGCAAACAAGCGTTAGCGACTAACCCGCTCCCGCACCTCACGCCGCCAGCCATAGACAGGGTGGGAACGGCTTCAGTTGAGTGTCATTTTCACCTGCGCTTGCGTTCAGGTGTGTCTTCTCGAGTTTAGGTTCAGGTGAACTTGGCGTTCGCGTTTGGGTGGGGAGACTTGCCGCTGACAGCTAGCTCTAACCGAAGTTCTCACTCTCACTGTAGAAAGCGATCTTTAGGTCGATGTGCACTGACAGCCAAGCTGACAGACGCACCAAGAGGCTTTCCTTTACACAGATGTGACAGTGCTAGCTACCTGAATAGCCACACAAAAAGCTTAATGAGTGTTGGCCAGGGGGCTTCGTTCCTCTTGGCACCAAGGGACCGCTGTGCTACTGAGTCTAGCAGTCTCAAGACACTCGATATATCTGGAACACAATGAGAGTTTAATATATGACAATGAGCAATCGCACCACCCAGATTACATCACCCGCAACAGCACAGAGGACAGGAGGAGAGAGATTAGGTGAAGGAGACAGAGGGTCCATGGGACATAGGGAGGTGTAGAAATGCTGGTTTGTGAGATGCGTAGCTGGTTCACATGCGGCAGCAGCGCTCGAGCGAGCAGCCAAGGAAGTGATGCGTGAAACTGGCCAGCTTGCCAGACAGTCAAACACACACACACGGAAGCACATACACACACACACACACACACACACACACAAAATCAGCGGCCAAATTACTGCAGAGAAAATGAATACCTCCATCCATCCATAGCAACAGGCCAGTCCCACTAAACACACATACTTAAACACACACACAGCACACTAATATCGACATGCCTAATCAAATAAACACACACTAGGGCTGGGTGGTGTGACAGTGTTTACCATGTGACACTAGACATGCCAGTTGGAAAAGGGTTTGCTATACTGTTAATACCGTAGTAGATATAGTTGTGTGAATGTTTATATGATGGGCTGCTTTATGCTTCTCATACGTAATAATTAGAATGAAGAAGAAATTATGTGAATATACACAGCCAGATTTGTTTACAGGTACGAGTGACATAACAACCAAACTAAAATACATGGTATTTTACAACACAATTAAATGTGGTTCATCCAATAAAAAATGTAGTCAAAACTGTCTTGATTTGTTGTTTGTTTTTTATTGTTTTCCTGCATAATCTTTCATCTTGAGTTTTTTTACACTGATGACAGGCGTATTAAATGATTTGGATAATCTTATGGTTTGTGTCTATTGAGTTGCAAATAAAAAGATAAAAGAATCGAATTGCTCATATTGCCCACTTCTAGCAGACTCTCACAAACCCTTTCCCTTTATGCTGCACATCTGTGGAAGTGCTGTACACATGGAGAAGATGATGACAGGTGAACCAATGATGGGTTTAAACACTTAAATCTCAAGATTGTCTCTCCGAGGCCTCACCATGCTAATTTTCCCCTCATTCATCTGGCTGTAACAGCACCTGATTACAGCAGAACAAATGCTGTTTACAGCAGTTGGCCGTGTCTGCTGTGTGTGTCACAAAGGGATATTAGGCGGTTGAGTTTAACTGAGCTAATTATTCAACTGTCGAGGCACCTCACTTGACTGTGAATTCCACATATGAATCAACTGCACATTTACAGTGTGCCATTATGTGGGCAGAGGGAGCAATTCATATGGCATTTTCAGCCATTTAATATTCAAGTGTTAGAGACTAATCACACATTGTTATCGTGACTATTGAAGTACATCAATGTGTGTGTGTTGACAGGCTCTAAACAGATCTGCTTTACAACACTGCTTAATACTGAATATCTTTATATATACACACTTGATTTCTCTATATCTAGTTCAAGATAACACGAGAAGAGAAGAGAAAACAAGAAATAATGAGACAAGAGAACAGAGACAAGATCAGAAAAGAAAAAGAGACACGACAAACTGAAATGGTTTGAAGATAGACACTGTGCATTGAGACAAAGTTAGAAAAAGAGGCACATTTTGAGACAAGGAGCAACAATGCGAGACAAAATAAAGCAAGACGAGACCAAACTAAGAAGAGAAGATGAGTAAAAGAAGACAAGGTAAGTTAAGGAAAGAAAACAATGAGATAAGACGAAATGAAAAATAAGAGATCTGTTAAATCAGAATGAGGCAAGGAAAAAAAGAAAAGCTCATACGAGAATTGACGAGATGAAGCAAAATGAAACTAGAGAAGCAACAAGTCGATGTGTTTTAAGACAAGAAGAGTAAACAAGATGAGACACAATGAAGCTAGACGGGACGAAATGGGATGAGAGAAGATATGAGACAAGTCATGAAAAAATTTGATGCGAAAAGTTGCAACAACATGTTTTGAGACAAAAAAGAGAAAATTAAATGAGACGAGAACAAAAAGGACAAGAAGAGAAAGTACAAGAAGAGACGAGACGAGATGAAATGCACACGCACAGTCACATTCTCCCTCTCTCCCTCTCGTTCTCAGTTTCAGTTTAATGTGCTTTATTGGCACAATAAGTAATTGTACATTGGTGTTGCCAAAGAATTAGTAGCTTAGCTGCATATCTGCGTTCTCTCTTTCTGCCGCTGATGCAGGGAGTTTGGGGCGTCTGATTTACAACAATGCTTGTCCTTCATCCACCCAGACACCTCCACAGAGACACGGGAGGCTGGATTCAATCTCCCACTGACCTTCATTGTGAAGGACGGAGTGCTAGAGGTGCAAAGAGGCAAAATGCATAATCTAAAAAACACACAAATGCTTTCAGTGTGATTGAGGACGTGTCGTCCTAACAGATCGCCCCAAAAGCGTGAGGAACCTAAGTAGATCAGTCATCTCTTTCCTAAAACAACTCCGCTCTGGCTCAAACCGAATGGAAGAGCAGCAGAAGTTAATAGAAGGTGTTGAAAAATGAGTAAAAGTGTGAAGAGGTGACAGAGTGAAGGAGTGAGGCTGCAAAAACAGCATGTGCTATGGAGGAGCCGAGGGAGCTGCAGCTACAGAGGATGTGATTAAGTTGTAAATACTGTCAGTGTAAAGGTCAATCACTGAGTTTACAACCGTCAGTTGATCGAGAAAGAGGCAGAGATGAGAAAGAGACAGAGGGAATGAATGAGAACCCGAGAGAGGACGTGTGGGCTTCGTGTTGCTGAGATGGAAATCAAGCGGCACCCACATCACACAGAGCTTTACAACCATCTGCTCACACACATGCTTAATAGCGTGCACATGACACACACGTACACACATTCTCTTCAAGAGCTACGTCTCCAAGCCCACGGGGACTTTGTCATACTGCCCCCATTAGGGATGTGCAAAACGACATATTTTCATAAACCACTAGTCGGCAAGTTGTCTGAAAGGCGTGATGACCTTAAGGAAGGCCTGTATAATTACGCTGATTTAGAGGCTGAAAGCTAAAACTGTTGATTAAGCGCTTTCCAAAGTTTTTCAACTATATTTAAGACAAAATGTCTTAAAAAAGGCATTTAAAAAAATAAAAAATAAAATAAAATAAAAAATTTAAATAGTTACGCAGCTAAATAATAAATACTAACACAACCATATAAAAGTCTGTGGTCAGTAAGATTTGAACTATACATATATACATACATTATATATATAAACAAACAGGGCTGCATTTATTTGAGTAAGAACATTAATATTGTGAAATATTACAAAATTAAAATAATTGTGTTCTATGTTAATATATGTTAAAATGAAATGGAATGCTGTAATGGCAAAGCTGAATTTTCAGCTTCATTACTTCATTACAGTCTTCAGTGTCACATGATCCTTCAGAAATCATTCTGCTATGCTGATTTGGTGCTTGAGAAACAAATCAAATATATTAATTCAAATATATAAATCAATTTAATGCATTTAATTGATCCTTGCTGAATAAAAGTATTCATTTCTTAGAAAAACAAAACAACCCCCAAACTTCTGAATGGTAGTGTTATCCCATTGCCATAGTGAACAAATATATTTTGTCTATTTTTTGTTAATTGCAAATAAAAAAATATATAATTACAAATTATACATAAATAAATATAATAAACTATATACCTATAATTGGTAAATATAGCATCTGGGCCTATATCATAAAACTGACAAATTGATGAAACCATACATTGACACTAAACCCACAGACCTTTCAAAAGATGTATAATTTGTGAACATTATTAATATTTTTGACAGTAGACTATATATGGTAAATGTAAACAAAGGTGAAAACAAAGTGATGTCAAGCCCAAGGTTAGGTCAGTATACGTCAAGAGGTTAATGCAAAAAAAAAAAAATAAATAAATAAATAATAAATGATAATAATGCATAATAATGGGAACATCACCTACAGCGGGCGATTTGAGGTCCGACAGCAATTTGTTTTATTACTCAATTAGTATTTTGATGGTATTTTGAAGTAGAGGTGTTTTGAATTTAAGGACAACTGACTAAATTAGTCGACCTCACCAAACTATCTTGACTCATTCAAAGCCCCCTACACACACGCCAACACACACCCTCTAACTCAATTTAACTCATTACTCATCATACAAACATTATGAAAGAATGTTTACAACCAGCATATGTAAATTAGATCAGAATCATGAATCACATGTGTTGGCTGATGATTTGCTCCTGTGACACACACAATAAAAAGAGAGCAGAGCGGAACAAACACTTAAGAGCGTCTCAATTTTCGCACATCTGTGTCATCACAAAAGCTTGGGAAGCGTGGATGCTGCTCTGGGGTTAAACGTGCTGTGTCTCGCCCACCTGCGCTGCTGGTGCCTGCCTGAGTGTGCGTGCGGTACCTCAAGTGTCCAGCAGGGGGGGCTGGTGACTGAGTTACAGAGAGCAGAGAGGGGGGGGTAGGGGGAGGATGTCAAGCAGAGCTGGAAACCAGAGGAGGGAAAATGACGGGATATATTTTTGCTTTAGAATTCAGATTTTTCTGATGGCTTTGGTAGAGGGGGGTGAGCTTTTTAGAGACTCAGACGAGCAGGGAGGTCTGTCGACCGCCAGGCGTGCGGATGACTGCAGGAGTCTTGTACACTGTCTCTTCTCCTCTTTTCTCCTCTCCACAAGCCTCCCAGCATGCCCTGCATGTGTGCATGGCCTCTGGCTAATAAAAAAATCGACCCGAAATGACCATAGAGAATGCCTAAATACACACACACACACACACACACACACACACACACACACACACACACACACATACACATACACACACACATACTTGTTATGTACACATAATGGCAATCAGATCAGGTGTAGGTGTGCATATTTACTGTAAAGTTAGACGTGATATTTAACAGCACACAATTACGCATATTGCATGTTTATTTTCTGACATGTTGTGGCTTGATTTTCCATCGAGAGTTTCTATTGACCCCATGTGTTTGTGACAGAGCAAGTGGCTGCATTTACACTCTGGACCTTGTAAATGAAAAATCGCCACCTATTGCAACAATAATAGAATTTGTTCCTTACCTTTCCTCCACACTAATGAGATGCTAATGAGAGCCCTGGGCGGCAGGGTTAATAGAATCCATATTTTCAATTAAAATCTCCCTCTCTCTCTATTCCTGATGGACAGCGTCCTCGTCGCTACAAACAGGCCCCAACTAAGCGAGGTAAACAGAGCCAATTAAGTTTCGCCATCTCTTGATTACTCTATCACTCTCACAGTTAGTTTTGTGTGATCAAGTGAGCTGTCATCAGACATATGGCTCCATAACAGACCCAGGGCCCATTAAACTAGCTCACTACAGGAAGAAAGAGATGGAAAGCGAGGGAACACTTAAGCCACTCTTGCTTCTTCCAAAGCTGAGATTCTGTTTTTTAATTCTACATCGGCTTGCAGTGTGAGAAGCGTTGTGTGTGTGTGTTTCGCTGAGGTCAGCAGTGAATGTGTGTGCCCCTGGACTAAAAATCCTTAAAATTCACCGTTATCAGTTCAGTCTGGCCTAGAAGTGATTTAGGGGTCTTGATCAGTGGCCGCTCAGTGCTTTGTAGCTACATGTAGTCACTGTGTATTTAACCAAAAGCACACACTTTCAGTTAAATTCAGTTGTATCTATCATCAGGTATGCCATTATTATCTTTTCACTCTTTCATTCTTTCTCACAGTATTCTTCACCTCTCTAGTCAGGTTTGTTTACACAATCTTCGAGGCGCATATGGAGCAGAAATAAACAGATATCAAAGTGCCTTGCGCTTCCGCAAGCATAAGTGTTTGCGTATGAGAGAGAACAAATAAAAAATAGTGGAAGTTCTATATATGTTTTGCGTTTCATTTCTTTGTTATTTCACAAATTTAAACAAAAAGCATGATGATTCACACACAACTAGGTTTCACACACAGTGAAATGACATTTCACATCTTAACTGTCACTGTGGAAACTTGATCAACAGAACACTAAATCAGACCAATAGCACAATCCCAATATGCCACAAGCTCACCAAACATCTCACTTATGGGTACTAGCAGGCACATACGATCATCTGAGACATCAGTTTCAGTTAGACAGCTGCAAACAACCTGCCTCAGGCACTCCCACCCTGAAAGTGGTCTGCATTTAACCAAAAAAAAAAAAAAATCATTAAAAAGCAGTAAAAACACAGCAAATTTCTAATTTACTTCACAATTCCCTGGAGACATAGCACCCCAACCCCCAAACTAAACATTCCTCAATTACTCAGCAACAACGCAAGTGCTCACTTTGTTTTTATCGGCAAAATGCAAATTTGATCAAATTTGGCAATTTAGTCAGTTTACTCTGGGAGGTAAATTAGGCTAAACTGCAGGCTTGTAAATATTGAAACTCACACATGCATGAATAATTAAGTGAGAGGGAGGAAACGCATCAACCAGAGGCGCATCCATTCGCCACCCTAAGCCGAACGTCACTCATCCAAACTACCGTCAAGCCACATCAATCTAAAGTGCCAAGCGTGTCTACCGAGACCTACAAACCAACACGTAGACAAGACGTTAGTGGCTAAAAGGAATAAACAGAAGAAACATGAGCTCTCAGATGAATGGATGCCCGTTATCTGTGATTTCCCGACTGCTAGAGGCACACAAGCGAGAATGATTGACGTTGTTTGACGTCCCTGTTGAAATGCCCAGCGTGAATTTTCACGTTGTCTGGTTTGGTTGCTGGTCCAATTTGTGGAGCAGCACTTCCATGATGTTCACCAGAAAAACTTGGTCCTTCTGGAGAAGCCGGTTGACCAAAGAAGTTTTTAGCTAGCTAAAAAGCCTCCAGCAACCAAAACACAACTGAAGTAGTTTCTTCTGCAACCTTTCTCACACACACACGGTTCTGCAGAGCTCTTACCGGTCTCTTGAGAGAGGGTTTTAGCTCTGCTGCTGGTGCTGCCTGAGTGATGCATTGCTCCTAGCGTGAGTCTTCCCCTCGTATCTCCTCCTCTCCTCTTCTCCGAACCGTCAGACGCGGTCCCCTGGCGATCTCTCTCTCTCCGGGAGGCAAGGGTGAGGGGCTTCAGAAGCCACGTACGAGAAGCAGTTGTTCCCTCTCTGTCTCCGTACGCCCTCTCTCACACAACTTCACACACGCGTGCATACGGCATGCAGCCACTTTCCCCTTCCTGGTCGCACGGCGCTCTAGTCCACAAACCGATGGGAAAGGTCTTAAAGTATGGAAGAGATAGACGGATGAGGGAATGAATGCCGGAGAAAGGAAACAGAGTTGCTGTCAACCTCTCTGCGAGTGCGGAGAAAAGAATGCAAAGGGCTGTTCCATCCTACATCTGCACATGACTGGAGCTCCGCACAGACTCTGAGCTCTGAGAATTATACAGCATCGCTGCGGAGCATGAGAGAGAGAGAGGTGCGGGAGAGAACAAGAGTGCGGGGGAGCACAAAAAGAGAGAGAGAGAGAGAGAGAGAGAGAGGAGGGGTGAGGATGGGGGAATGTGACAAAGCATGTTCATCAAAGAGAGAGGAGGAGAGAAAACGAGATAGATCGCGCATGTTTCCTCCGTCTAGCCGAGATGAGAACGTGTCAAGCCGTGTTACAGAGAAAACAGTCAGTATTTGTCCTTTAACGTGCACAGACAGACAGATTTTCACTTCTTTACATGCACAAGAGTGTCCCTTTGGAGAGGAGGGCTTTCAGCATCAAAGGCGCTGACACAACACGCTGAACTAAAAAGCATTGGCGTGGCTAAAAATACATAACCTTGTACCGCCACGCTTTCACGCAAACAACACTGGATATGTGAATATTAGATTGGGGATCTGGCAGTCGCTCGGGGTCTGGAGCGCAGAACATGATCTGATACTGAAACACGCTGAGCCAGAGTGCTGTAATACACAAGCAGGAGAGGCAAGCTTTCTTACGCCTCGCACACACCTCTGACAGAACACACACTTGAAATTACCTCCCAAAAAAAATCCAAACACTGCCTCCGTGATGATATTCTTTATTTGCGTTAGATGTCGCCACAAACAACTGCATGTGATGTATAATCAGAAGCGCGGTGTGGGAATACAATGCGATTTAGCCCAAAAAGTTAAAGTCACCATAAAATGGCCTTCTCATTTACTGAGTAGTAAAATATTTAACAGGGCATTCAATGAGAGACAAAACTTGGCTGCATTTACACCGTAGGCTTAAAATACGTTAGTCGTTTTATCTCCGGGTCATTAGATTTAGAATTCTGAAGTGACAAAAAATTTAGCACAGTGAGATTACATTTATTTAAATTAATTTCAGAAATAGACTGTGTGAATTATCTTTCTCTGTGCAGCATCTCTATATAGTGAAGCTGTGAGAGGAATTCGTTCAAAAACGGCTACAATATCACCTAGTTGCAGAAAAAAATAAAGTAGCTTTCAGTAACAAGGCCGTATTTTATATTTTACTTAAAATAAAATATTAGGACTGCCCTCGACTAAAGATTTTTTTAGTCGACTAGTTGTCATTCATTTAAGCCATTAGTTGACTAATCGTGTGTTTATATTAATAAGCCATAATCATATAATAATCCTTTAACTGCCTATATATAAAACGCTCAAACGCACGTATAAAGATCGCCACAGTGCACTGGCAAATGTAATGATTATGAATGTGGCATGAAAAAACAGCAAGGAGACTGTTTAAACATTTTAATAATTATTGAATGTTTTATGTGTTTTTGGCTGCAGAGATTAAGGGCCCTATTTTAATGATCTGAGCGCATGGTCTGAAGCGCAGGTGCACTTAGGGCATGTCTGAATCCACTTTTGCTAGTTTAATGACGGGAAAAAACGGTCTGCGCGCCAGGTGCATGGTCTAAAAGGGTTGTACTAGTCTCTTAATGAGTAATGGGTGTGTTTTGGGCGTAATATGTAATAAACCAATCATAGTCTCATCTCCCATTCCCTTTAAAAGCCAGATGCTCTTGCACCATAGTGGATTCGCTATTTACATGGCGGAATTTGCGAGCGGAAAAACATACATGAACACTTCTCCAGAGATGAATCGTTTTATTTTTAATATTAAAA
This sequence comes from Paracanthobrama guichenoti, assembly GCA_018749465.1. Lineage (NCBI taxonomy): Eukaryota > Metazoa > Chordata > Actinopteri > Cypriniformes > Gobionidae > Paracanthobrama > Paracanthobrama guichenoti. The sequence continues at coordinate 14,489,883 of CM031956.1, read as the reverse complement.
AATGTTTGTGTGCTGCTGCACGTCCTTGTGTGTGTAACAAGCAGATTGTATGTGCATTGTGCACCCGCCTATAGGTGCATATTACTAACTTGCCCTTTAAATAACACAAAAAAAAAAAGTTTTTGGGCAGTACTGCAGGTTTCAGTTGGTTAATGGCACAGTCTATTTCAGTTGCCTCAAAATAGCAACGCGCCAACAATGCCTGAACACACTTCGTTTTCAGACCAGCACGCCCATGGGTGAACAGATGGGGTTGTGTCGGTCAGAATCGCGTTTCAGGTGGGGTCCCCCTCGGTAGAAATCACATTTTCAGGGGCACCGCAGCGCGATCAAAAAGGGCACTTTCACTTTCAAAGGGCTCCCCCCTCTTGTGCACGCCACTGTCTCTTCTAGTCGACTAACGGTTAATTGACTATTAGGGGGCAGCCCTATAAAATATATAATACAATTTACACCACAAAAGAAGGGAGCTGTGAGTTTTTGTGCAAGCAGGTCTGCTTCATAATCTGACATTAAGAAAAGTTATGAATAAGTGGAAATTTGTGGGTAAATGTGTTTCCCTCAGATTTGTGGTGGCTTGGAATACCAATGGGAATCAGATATATGCGTTTAGACGTAGGTCAGATGTCCAGATATTAGATATGTATCTGACTTAAAACCACAGTTGGAAGTGACTCACAACGGATGCGAACAAATCTGATCTTGTGCGGATTTTTGTGTTTACATGTGTGTAACAATATCTGATCTCTGTCAGATGATAGCAAAAATCGTATTTGTTTGTGCCAGTGTAAACACAGCCCAGTAATTCACTGAATCATGAAAAGTGTCCATTGCATACTGGAATTAGGAGTATGCAGTGGACCTCCCTAGCACCCCACTTTTGACTAAGCGGAGGTTAAAGGTCAACCTTGAGAAGATGTTGATGAATCCCAATGGTTATGTTTCACTTTCAAATCATTGTTTGCCATTATAGCTGTAACCTTTATTATATTTTTCTGATAACCTTTAACACCTTTATGATGTTAACTACTAGATAGGCTATTACCCAAAAAATGAAAAGTGACCTAAACATGATGGCGAAATTTTAAAATTATGTCATCATTTACAAGTGGCTTGCTTTCCCTGGTATTCAAACCCTTGTTGTAGCTAGTGCCATGCTTGACTATGTGAGCTTACAGGAATGATTTGCAGCTGAAACAGAATTAAATCAGCACATTAAATAATGGTAAGTTTGTAAAAGGTTGGTATTGCCAACAACACCACAAAAAAAAAAAAAAAAAAAAAAAAAATGCATATAAAACCTTTTGGTTATTGACTAAAATTATTAAAGGCAAACTGCACCCCAAAATTCTGTCATCATTTTCATTATGCTTTTAATGTCTTACAGTAGATGACATCAGTTAAAAAGGAAGATTGTTTCATTCAGAGGCAAAGGAAGTGATTGCATTTTGATGAAAGGTTATGAAGACAAATAAAAACAATAAAACTAGGAATGTGTATTAAGAAAGAAAATAGGTTCAATTTTGATTTCATATTGACTTTACAGCTGCCCAGCTCAAAGTTCAGACCGCAGACAAGAAATACAATTATGTATAGTTTAGTATGGAAATGGCATTCAGAAAGAAGCCGGCCATGGCTCTTCTTGCTCTGTCCAACAGAGGGCAGGGTTACAGATCAGCATCCACCTCATGTGATTCAGCCCGGCTAGAATGCATCCTGGTTTCAATCTTGCCTGCTTCCTGTGTGAGTTACCCACACACATACACACTCCTGCAGAAGTGGCTATATTTGCAACGCCTCTATATTTAGAGCTGTTTGACCCTTCTAGATTGGACAAAGAGCCAATCTACTCAAATGACTCTCTCTCCTGCCCTCTCTGGGCTCACAGTACCGTAGGGAGGGACTGGATCCTGTACATATAATAAGCAATCTGGCCGCACACAAACATGAACCCACCCATAGCGAGAGCTCTAATGAAGAGAGCAGTTTTGGAAGGCCACACTGCTAGAAGTGCAGACAGCTGGATGGATTCATCTGTGCTCGGTCCATATCAGACTCCCCTCACATTGTGTTCGTAATTACAGAGAACTTATCAAACAGTGTTTTATCAGTGTCCACTCTTCATTAGTGCTATTGCAATCACTGTTAAGTATCATGAAAGATGAAGCCTGAAACAAATTTACTATGGAAATGCATAGGGTTCAATACCAGTTGAGCTCAATCAACAACATGTGTGGCATAATGCTGATCACCAAAAGAAAACAGTACAGTTACAGTGAACAGTGAATGGGGGCACATTCAAATTAAAATACATTAACATTTTAACATTAAAATACTCAGTTTTGGTAGGCTAGTATAGCCAATTTGAAAACAAAAAGAGTTTAGTATGGAGTTATATTTTAAAACTTTTACAATGACAACGTAATGTCCCAAACCCCAAAATTATGGTTCTCAACCTTTTTGACTTGAAGGCCCCACCATTGTCCAACACAATATTCAATGGCTCCTCAAATAAGATATCGTAGGCTATTTCCTGCTGTATCTTCTGCAGTAATTATGACAAAGCTGCTTATTTTGAACTTTTTTTTTTTTTAAATAAACCAGGAGTCATATATTAAAGGCATCAATATATTAAATTAATTAACCACAATTATATCTGTGATTTCAGAACTTTCAAGAACTGTATGTTCTTAAACAATAAACCAACAGTTGAGGGGAAAAAAGAAGAAAGAAATTCTTTAAATTTTATACATTAATTTTATATTTTATTAGCATTTTAATTAAGTTAGTTTATTTAAAAATAACTTATTGTAAATCATTTTAAGTCATTCTGTGGCCCCCTTAGAGGTGTGCTGGCCCCCAAGTGGTTGAACTAGTAGGTTGTGGTTGTGAACCACTACCCAAAAAATATTAATTATTTCAATGTTATATTGCTTCACATTTCTGCTTTTAAATGTTTCAAATTTGGCCCAATTTATTTCCATTGTAAGTGCTCATCGTAACCTTGATTTGTGCTTTATTGCAAACAAAAAGAAAAGAAAAAAAGATAATCAAAAATATGCTACAAATGTTGCCGACTGAACTTAACTAGTATTGAATGTAGAATATTTCTTTATATGGGTTAAAAAAGATTCAATGCCAAACTATTGAATTTCCAGAAGAAACAGATTCAAGCAGAAGAAAATGCACTAAAGAGGAAGAATTTCTTTGTATAATCGTTTCTTCTGACCTCAGTAGAACAGCACCTGTCTTCCCTGAGCTGTGATGCGGAGCAGCGACTGGTGTGAGGAGCAGTAGATATGGACGATGTTGGCGTCCAGTCTGAGGCTCTGTAATCAATGCAGACACAGCCTTCCTACAGTATTAAAGGCTATTCAGCCTAAAGGCCTCCGACCTGCTGAGCTGAAAAAGAGCACCGCACTTACACCTCTCAGCTTAAATATACAAAACGAATGCAGCACTCAAACACACGCATACAACCTTCCGCCTGACGGCTCCAAAGACCGCGCCATCCATCATTATCAACAGACGTGGATGCACACACTTACTCATTTGCATGTACACATGCTTACAGCACACCTAACTTGTTTCTAAAAGAACTTCGACAAGTATTGCAGACCTATGATTACATTCATAATGTCTTATAACCAAAATTCTGCATTGTCTGGTGACGTTTCATTCGGTTTTGCTCCTTTCTCTTTCCTGTCTCGCCATCATTCAAATGACTGGATCAGCCTCATTTAATACCTTCCTGTGATTGGCAAGCAAGAGATAGGAGTATTAAAAAAGGATTACTGTGCCTAAACTGCGACTTCCTGTTGCTACCATTGCGACTGGTCGAGGTCTGCCTAGATTAAATAGTCTGTTTAAGACTTATTGAAGTTTTTTGGCTTAACAGGTCATTTTGACTTTCAGTGATGACTATAAGGTTTTAATAATCATTCTAATTCTATGAAAAATAGGTAAGTCAACACCACAACTATAACGATAATGCGATAGAGCTTGAGCATTTACAGTGAAAGATGAAATAACTGCCGTACACACTTATGATAAACAGAACGTTAAACAGAAAGTTTTTGTAATAGTTATCATTCTTAGAGCCCTATCATACACCCAGCGCAATGCGATGCCAGGCGCAACTCAAGTGTTTTTTGCTAGTTTTAGCCTGACGCAGTTATCGTTTGCACCTCCAGCATCACGTTGTTTAAATAGCAAATGCACTCGCGCCCATCTGTTCGCCCATGGGTGTGCTGGTCTGAAAACAAGGTGTGTTCAGGCGCATCGTTGCTATTTTGAGGCAACAGAAAACGCACGCACACTCTGCTTATTACACACACAGGGCCTGACGCAGCAGCAAACATTTTTAAATATTAAAAATAAAACGATTCCTCTCTGGAGAAGCTTTCAGTCTTTCCTCTCGCAAATTCCACCATGTAAATATCGGATCCGCAATGGTGCAAGCGCAACTGGCTTTTGAAGGGAATGGGAGATGAGACTCTGATTGGTTTATTGCATGTTATGCCCAAATCACACCCATGTGATTACGAGACTAGGTACAACCCTTTTAGACCATGCGGCTGGCACGCTGACCGTTTTCTTCCATTGTTAAACTAGCAAAAGTGGATTCGAACACACCCTAAGTGCACCTGCGCCATGCACTTCAGACCATGCGTTCAGAAAATAGGGCCCTTAGTGTATAGGCTAAACTATAAAGTCTGAATAATTGTTCTAGTTCTGTAAGAATAGGAAAGCACATACCATAGCTATAACAATAACAACACAAAAGGAACGATATCACTGAAATCACTTAACGATTTTTTTTTTTTTTTTTAAATGTACGATAAAAACCTTGACAGTCAATTAAAATCCTTCTGACTTTAAAGGTCTAAAGCTGGAGTTAAAGCTGCAGATGACATTACGCTTATAATAAACATGTTAATGTAACAGTTATCATTATAGGGTCACACTTTCTTACTATTAATTACGACTTTTGCCTCAATAAACTCCTAATTCATGCTTATTAATAGTTAGTATGGTATTTGTTAAGTTTATGCATTGGGTAGGATTAAGAGATGTACTGTAGAATATGGTCATGCAGAATAATTAATATGTTCTTTATAAGTATTAATAAACAGCCAATGTCCTGGTAATATGAATGCTAATAAGCAACTAGTTAATAGTGAGAATTGGACCCTAAACTAAAGTGTTATCTTTCATAGTGCAAACAGGATTTGGGCCCATTAAAAATAATGTTAAATGTACGTTTTTATAGAATATATGGACATGTACATAGAAAAGTAGTTACTCATTAAAGCAACATGCATAAACTGCTTAACAGCAGCACTACAGTTGTGTTCTCTTTTCCCATGATTTTAAACACACACAGACACACACACACAAAAAAGATTACAAAATAATTTTTTAATCACTCAAAGCATGCTGAGAACTACAAATCCACTGCTCAGTTTGTTCATACAAAATGTTTTCATGCAGTCCCAAAACAAACTGATTAGGTGCATTTAAGTGGATTGAAGAAAATTAAATCCATTTAAACGTACTTAAATTGTGACAGAACGTTCAGGAATCAATCAGTGATGAAAGTGTTTTGACAAAATAAATTATTTAAAAGTCAAATATTTTATTACATTATAGCAGTAGATTTACCAGTATCCAATTATTTTTGAAAGAATCTTAAAAGGATGTAATGGACTTTTATTTTACCGTGAACATTACATACTTTTGAAAATGCAGTGTTTAGGTGGTTATCCTGATAAGCGCTCATTCTCACAGTTACAAACACAACAGCTTGCTTCTTCCATAAGTGGGTTTAGCGTTATAGCATCTTTGTTTCCAGTGGGCCGTTAAAGTATGCGACACACACACCTCCTCGAAATTCTGTACAATTCAACTAATCAGATGATGACTTCAAAACTGTTCCAATTCTGTGTGCCATATGCATCAGACGTTCAGCCAACAGTTCATGGGCGTGATGTCTGAGCCTGAGACTAGCTCAACCACTGATGTTGAGCTTCTACTATGTTTTATGTAAAAATAAAAATAAAATAAAAAAGATTAAAAAAAAAAAAGTCAATAAGATAATTGGTTCTGCATTCCAGTGTACATAGCAGCCTCATCCTAGACAGGGTCATGACAGCATGTACTCATTTGTGGCACCATTCCACAGTGATATGGTGTGAAAGTCACACAAGCAAATGGCTCCAGCCCTGGTCATGTGGTGATAAAAAAAGAAAAAGCAGAGAATCCACATACACTAAATTTAGTTGAAAACAGAATGGGTAGTGACTAGTATCTATGGCTGCTGAGTAAGAGCAGGACAAGGTCAGACAACTAAGGGTGGAACAATTCTGTGAGCTCCATCACACTACGTTTACATCACACCCATCCCACTATCTCACTGTTCTTTCATCTCTCCATTCATCTCTCACCCTTTTTCCTCTAGCCCAGGATGAGAGGAAGTGAATGTGAATGAGCTAAAGGAGGTCTGGGATGGGCAGTGAAAGGACCCGTGGGTTGAACACAGCCATTTGTCATCTGTTGAAGGCTTAAGAAAAGACTAGTTAACCTTTCCTGGGAAGCCCCATGGGAGCCTACCGGCAATGAAAAAACCCAGAAAAAGTATCAACCAAGAAAAATATTCTTGGGGAAAATAGATGGCCGATGCTCAGAGACCCATGTACCTTGCAAAATGCTGCACTAGGCACTTTTGACATCTGGGTCGCCTCTACTCATGAGCAAGGACAGAAAGACTGATTGCAGCCGTTGCACTATATGTAGATATGTAGAGATTACAGAAAACATATTTCCGAATATAACTGTGAATTTATTGGCGTCGCTTCAATGTATTTATGTATACTGGTATTATTAGTGTATGGACTTCATAGAATGCCATATTTGCACTGCACAAAAGCATTAATGTCTAAAAGTGTATGCGACAAACCTACTAAAGATGTCTTAAACCAGCTTAAGCTAGTTTGCTGGTCTCCCAGGCTGGTCTGGCTGGTTCTAGAAGAGTGTTGGGCACTTTAGCAGCTAAGATCAGCACAGCATGCTGATTTTCACACAGCATTTACACAAGCTTTGATTTGAACAAACACAGCAGACAAACACATCAACACTCTCATTTCAAATGACTTATGGGTCATGTAGTCCTGACAGTCTAGTCAGGTAGTGGTATACTAACGTGGAGGTCATCATTGAGAAACCAGTTAGTAATAGTGGCTAGCTTTAATCGTCATTTGCCAAATCTGCCTCCGAGCCTGTCACTCAAGGCAGCATTGCCATGGCAACAATGCAAGTCGGCCAATCATGTGCACACAGCAGCAGGAAGCTAGTCCCGAACAATTATGAGAATGACACTGAGTCAAAACAATATGCACATATGACTGGAGGCAGACCATCTTCTGTTGTGAAGCGTCATGTTAGTAAGAAATATTGATACAGACAAACAGATGGTGATAAAGAATTAAGATACACAATCATTCATAATCACGGCTTTCAAATTTCATAACCAAACATAACATAACGGACAGAAATGGTTGACTTGCCATTCCGGTTCACCAATGTTGGATACACACTATGTCATTTTTGCTGTCCTTTATGATTGTTGCTTGTCAGATTGTATAATGTGAACCAATGAGATGCAGCATGTCAGACTGTACAATATACAACTTAATTAAGATTTCAGTCATAATTGACAGCATTGTCTGGGTGTTTTAACTCACCAGTCTGAGTCTGTCCTATCATGCTCATTTACAAATTAAATTAAAATGATGCCACAAAAACAAAATCAAACCACTGTAGAAGTTATGTCTGGTACACTAAAAAAATGCTGGGTTAAAAACAACCCAAGTTGGGTTGAAAATGGACAAACCCAGCAACTGGGTTGCTTTAACCCAGCGATTGGGTTAAATGTTTGCCCAACATGCTGGGTAGTTAAATTTAACTCAACTATTGTTAAAATGAACCCAGAGTATGTTGGAAATTAACATTTATTAATATGTTTAATAAATTAGCATTATTGATAAGTTTAATGAATAATAATTAAACAATAAACATTTATTAAATTACTTTAATGTTCACTTTTTGATTATTATTGTTGCCTCTAGCAATTATGTGTCTGATTTAAAATTTTGGGTTAATTTTAAGCCAACCATATAATTTTTTTAAATTTATTTTTAATTTTTTTAACAATAATTGGGTTAAATAAAACTGCCCAGCATGTTGGGCAAACATTGAACCCAACTGCTGGGTTAAAACAACCCAATCACTGGGTTTGTCCATTTTCAACCCAACTTGGGTTGTTTTTAACCCAGCATTTTGTGTATATGTGAAGGCCCCCTTCCTAAAACATAAAGACAGTTACAATATACACCTATCAGGCATAACATTATGACCACTGACATGTGAAGTGAATAACACTTATTATCTCTTCATCATGCACCTGTTAGTGGGTGGGATATATTAGGCAGCCATTGAACATTTTGTCCTCAAAGTTGATGTGTTAGAAGCAGGAAAAATGGGCATAAGGATTTGAACGAGTTTGACAAGGGCCAAATTGTGATGGCTAGACGACTGAGTCAGAGCATCTCCAAAACTGCAGCTCTTGGGTGTTCCCGGTCTGCAGTGGTCAGTATCTATCAAAAGTGGTCCAAGGAAGGAACAGTGTTGAACCGGTGACAGGGTCATGGGCGGCCAGGGCTCATTGATGTACGTGGGGAGCGAAGGCTGGCCCATGCGGTCTGATCAAACAGATGAGCTACTGTAGCTCAGATTGCTCAAGAAGTTAATGCTGGTTTTGATAGAAAGGTGTCAGAATACACAGTGCATCACAGTTTGTTGCGTATGGGGCTGCATAGCCGCAGAACAGTCAGGGTACCCATGCTGACCCCTGTCCACCGCCAAAAGCGGCAACAGTGGTGCAGCACATGAGCATCAGAACTGGACCACAGAGAAAATGAAAGGAGGTGGCCTGGTCTGATGAATCATGTTTTCTTTTACATCACATGGATGGCCGGGTATCCACGTGGATGTATTACCTGGGGAACACATGGCACCAGGATGCACTATGGGAAGAATAGTGCCACAATGTTATGCCTGATTGGTGTATATGTTCATGTTCAAAAAGAGTGTGCTAAAAACTCATTTATACTGTGAGAGAGGAAAAAAAAGGTGAGATATTGCAAATACTAATTAAAGTTAAATAATTATCATTATACTAAAGTAAAATGTAAAAATATTCTCTTAAACATATTTCATTAATAATAACATGATAACTTTGACTGCTCTAAAAATTATAATTTTGTCAAATCTTTTTCTGATTTTTCAAATAATTTTCTCTCAAATGTTTTGCAGATCCCCGAGAGTCTTCAGGCCTCAGTTTGAAAACCCCAACCCATCTGATTGCACTAAGCAATCAAAACACAATTTTTCCTTGACAAAATGGATCTTTTACAATCAGATGGCTAAAAATCACAGTGTGCACTGGGCGTAACCCTATACAAGCACACAGTAACTCATAAATGCTAACAGGCTACTGCTCCTAAAGCTTGGAATGAGGTGGATGACGTCTTGCAGATTAAGACATAGATTAATGGATGGCCTTCTGTGACATTAGAGGAGGCAGAATTATGAGTCTGTAATTGAGGATCCTTCAGCAGGAGCAGAAGGACTAGATGATATGAGACCAGAGGGATGAAGCAGCTGTATGAAGCTTCTACCCTTAACAAGGAGAGAGAGAGTGTGAGAGAGACAGTCACAGGGGGAATCAACTTCTCTATGCAACTATCTTTGGCTGTAGCTTTCAGCTTTTCCCCGTTTCTCTGAATCCATCTCTCTCCTTCACTTCCTTTGTCTTTGTCCCATGAACACAGGTTATAGCACTCTTCTTTACACATACCAATCTTTAGGGAAGGTGAGGGTTACATGAGAAAGAAAAGGCTGAAAAAAAAACAAGTAGCAAGAAGAGAGAGAATATGTGAGGAGGAAAAATATATGATCTAGCTGGAGGTGGAGAACACAGGATCAATCACAATGGCATCTCATTGAGCACTCCCTCTGGTTTCACAAGAGCTTGGGTTTGAAGGAAAGCCAGGTCTGTTTGAATCAGGTCATACACTTCTGCTCTTAAAAAAAAAAACATATTAGGGTGGTACCATGGTACCATACAGTGATGTATGAGATACAGTAGTACAACTATGATATGTAAATATATACTAAGGAAGTCTATACTACCACTATGATATGTAAATATATACTAAGGAAGTCTATACTACCTGTAGAAAGCTATTTGTTGGCATTCCCAGTCATTTGAATGTTTGTTTCGCAGATGTGAATTTCCTGAAAAAAAAAAAAAAAAAAAAAAAAAAAAAAGAAAGATAAATGTACATAAGTATTCACAGCCTTTGCTCAATACTTTGTTAAAGCACCTTTGGCATCAATTACAGCCTCAAGTCTTTTGGAGTATGATGCTACCTCGCTTGGAACACCTATTTTTGGGCATCCCATTCTTCTTTGCAGGACCTCTCAAGCTCCATCAGGTTGGATGGGGGGAGTCGGTGCACAGCCATTTTCAGATCTCTCCAGTGATGTTTAATCAGTTTCAAGTCTGAGCTCTGGCTGGGCCACTCAATGACATTCACAGAGTTGTCCTGTAGCCACTCCTTTGTTATCATGGCTGTGTGCTTAGGTTCATCTTCCAAGAGGATAATGACCCTTCACCCCAGTCTGAGGTCCGAGCATTCTGGAGCAGGTTCTCATCAAGGATGCCTCTGTACATTGCTGCATTTATCTTTCCCTAGAACCTGACTAGTCTCCCAGTTTCTGCCACTGAAAAATATCCCCACAGCATGATGCTGCCACCACCATGCTTCACTGTAGGGATGGTATTGGGACAGGCGATGAGCAATGCCTGGTTTCCTTTAGCCATTCGGGCCAAAGAGTTCAATCTTTGTTTCATCAGACCAGAGAATTGTGTTTCTCATGGTCTGAGAGTCCTTCAGGTGCCTTTTAGCAAACTCCAGACGACCTTTTACTGAAGAGTGGCTTCCGTCTGGCCACTCTACCATACAGGACTGTTTGGTGAAGTGCTGCAGAGATGGTTGTTCTTTTAAAACAGGGGTGGGGAACGTTGATAGTGGGGGGCCACTCTCTTGCAGAATTTAGCTCCAACCCTGACAAAAACACTACCTGTAACTTTAGCAATCCTGAAGACCTTGATTAGCTTCAGGTGTGTTTGGTAAGGGTTGGAGGTGAACTCTGCAGGACACTGGCCCTCAATGTTCCCCACCCATATTCCATCGGGTTCTTGCTCACCTCCCTGACTAAAGCCCTTCTCCCCGGTTCGCTCAGTTTGGCCGGGCGGCCAGCTCTAGGAAGAGTCCTGGTGACTCCAAACTTCTTCCATTTACGGATGATAGAGGTCACTGTGCTCATTGGGACCTTCATTGCTGCATAAATGTTTCTGTACCCTTCCCCAGATCTGTGCCTCGATACAATCCTGTCTCGGAGGTCTACAGACAATTCCTTGGACTTCATGGCTTGGTTTGTGCTCTGACATGCACTGTTAACTGTGAGACCTTATATAACCAGGTGTGTGCCTTTCCAAATCATGTCCAATCTACTGAATTTACCACAGGTGGACTCCAATCAAGTTGTAGAAACATTTCAAGGATGATCAGTGGAAACAGGATGCACCTGAGCTCAATTTTGATGTCATGGCAAAGGCTGTGAATACTTATATACATGTGATCTTTTTGTTTTTTATTTTTAATAAATTTGCTAAGATTTCAAACAGAATACTTTCACGTTGTCATTATGGGGTATTGTTTGTAGACTTGAGGAATCCATTTTGGAATAAGGCTGTAATATAACAAAACGTGGAAAAAGTGGAAAAGTGTGAATACTTTTCGGGATGCACTGCATAAGGATGACGCATACACACACTTTCATGATGAGTCGAATTTAACTTATTTTGGAAGAAAACCTTGTCTTGAATTAAGAACACAGCTCCTTTGCTCTTTCATTAACCCGTATCCCTTGACTTCTTAACACTGCTCTTAAGTGAAATTAAAGTCACACACACACACACACACACACACACACACACACACACACACACACACACACACACACACACACACACACACACACACACACACACACATAAGCAAACAGCATTTCAGCAGCCTGTCACCCACAGCCCCTTCCAGTGAGTGATTAATCACCTCATGCTAATGAGTTATTTACTAATTAGAGTCTGACGTGAGAGGAGATGTGGGGAACAGGACCACCACGATGACACGGGTAGCTGAGACACTTAGTGTGGGCTCAACCCAACTGTTCACCAGTGATTAAGAAAGAGAGAGGTGTGTGTGTGTGTGGGTCTCTAAGTGTGTCTGAGTATCATTTAAAATCAGTTAGTGCCAAAACTTCTGCATAATACAATAACACATTAGCCAGACAGGCCACTTCTAGTTCTAAGTGAAACTTAGAACAGGACTTATACCTAAACAAAGATGCCGCCCATTGAGCGTTCAGCAGGGAATGTCAGCCACACATTAATGTCTCACTCTGTCAGCCCTCTGAGAAAGGGAAGCCTGCCCATTAAAGAAGCCTGACTGTCAATCAAACCTGGCCACGCCCCAAGCCAACAGAGAGATCAGTCACAGGCTTTCAGCTACCTGACAGCTACCTCGCTTTCAATCAAAGAGTTTAAGCGGAGAAGGCCTCTAATTCCTATGCTCACAATGGCCCTTGCATAGGTGCAAGGCAACAGGTCTGAATCAATCTCCTGCCTATCTCTCCCACACACTCAGCACAAAAGCAGCTGAAGCCACCGAGTGTGTGCAGTGACAAAGCAGCCGCATTCATCCACGTGGCCTTTCAGTGCTCAGCTTTTGAGCCGTCGTTCCTATAGACGGGTTCGTATCCAGCGCGGGCCTTTATATAATGCTCAATTTTACCTTTAATCGGAGATTGACCTCTGAATGTGGGTGTTTTTATCTAGTGGGTGTGAAAGTGGGCACCTGAGTGTGTGGACCAATGGGACACACACATTAAGCTTTTCATCTTATCTTTATGTTGTGCACATCTATAAGTATGTCTTTTATGCTTGAATAAAAATGTGAAGAGAAGAAAAAAAAAAAAATTAATTAAATAAAAATAAAACAAGAAATTCCATATAAATGAGGAAAAAAAATACATTTTAATAAAAATAAATACTTAAGAAATTATTCACAATGTGTAAGACTAATAAAAATACATATTTTAAATAAATTATTTCAATAAAACAAGAAATTATTGATAATAAATACAACTAATAAAAAGAATAAATGTAATTTTAAATAAAATCATTCAAAAGAAGACAAAGAAGAACCACCACCAATAATTACAACTACATACGAGTCTTTCAGTTTAAAGAGGGAGAAAAATGCAGGCCGAATTCAAACCCATATTTCCCATATAAGAACCAAGGAACATGTTCAGTGTATGTGCACTGCTAAGCCACAACACCATCTAAACTTCTGTGTGTGTCCGTATTCTTATTTATTTGTGTGTGCGTCACCATCGAACACTGGCGGCCTGAGGTGTGTCAGGTGAGTGATTTTGGCACTGTGTATGAGTCAGACATCCAGAGGTCCTGTGGGTGCAGGGCCCTCAGGTGTCTGTCTCTGCCCATCAAAGAGATCTTCACTGGGCCTGAGGCATGGCGAAAGAACAGCTGAACCTCATGGAGAGGTGCCACTCTCCAACTCTCTAGGGCCTGTAGACCCAACCCTGGGCACCTGGGACCTGTCAACCCATGGTCTTATGCCGTGAGATGCATATTGCTACAGATGTATGCGTGTGTTCGTGTATATTTTCCATATAGTCAGAATATTATGGAGCTGTTGGAATGTGGCTGTTTGTAAAGACTGATTAGATTAGAATGGACAAAGTGTTGGAGTCCAGGGGCCCACCGGAGATCAGGTTGCCCTGAATAAAATAACCCAGAAAATTCAATGTGCACCGATCTCTCAGTGTAGTTGTACAACATGTATAAGCTTTGTTAAAAGGTCTGCAGAAGGCTAGAAGACAAGAATAAAGGCCCTTTCATCTCCGTTCAACACAAGGAGAGCAAAGCATCAAGCTTTTTATTTAAATAATAATAATAATAATAATAATAATAAAGTTGGATACCAATGAAAAACAGAAGCCTTTTTAGACTTTTAAAATTCACTTTCCTTGTTCCACCTCCTGCTGTGCATCTGTGCACTTCCTCCACACATGCACACGTCATCTGCAGGAGTACAAGAATAAACATGCTCAACCTTTAGATTACAACTTGTACTTTCATTGCCCAATTCATACGTACACGCATACCTGACAACGTGCATCTTTTCATCTCAAAGCCAAGTGCCTGTGCGCTATGAAGTGTGCTATGAAGGAATTCTTTCAGAGCAAAGATTTCAGCTCTTTGCACCCTCACAAGTTAATTCCATAGAAATGAACATGGTTGGTTGCCAAGTGTAACATTTATCTTATTTTCTGAAAGTCACAGCAAAGCTTTCAAAAGAAAAAACAACTTCTCAAGCTCCTTTTTAATTTGTCCTGAATATGCGTTGTAAAGAATGGAAAAAAAGTAAAAGATAAGTCACAAACAATGCAACAGGAAGATGGCATGTATAAGACTACATCAACAACATGTTTAACAAAGCAAAAAGAGGCAGTGTGTAACAGTTTTTTAGATATGGTTAAAGGGTATACCTGTGTGATTAATGGAAGAGGGTGATGTGGAATCCCCTTAAACTGGATGACCTTGAGTGGTTTGTTACATGCATAAAATAGCAAATTAATATGATAAAATTCAACAGCATTCAAAATAAATCTTTTCACTACAAAACTCACAATAAGAATTTTTTTGTTTTTGTTTTTTTGACACGTAAACTATTTCATAAATGTAAATGTAGGTAATAATGCAACTATAAAGACTATAAATTGAGGCCAGTCACAGTGCGTGTATGTGTGTATTCAGGTATTCCCTACAATTTGGGGACAAAATGTTCCCACAAAAATGGCAATATCAAAAATCCTTGTCCTTGTGGAGACATGTTTTTTAAAAATGTACAAGTTTTCTGTGATGGGTAGGGGATGGAATATACATTTTGCACAGTATAATGTCTATGAAAACTCCCCATAAAGCATGAAAACCCAATGTGTGTGTGTGTGTGTGTGTGTGTGCGTGTGTGTAACAGCTGCTGTACAGGGCTTCAACCGTTGCTTATCCAATAAGATTTCAGATTTGCTAAAGATATTTTAAAAACACAATTCAGTCATCTTTCACTGAAAATGCAAGATCGTAAGCCTCTTCATCATTAACATAATGTGCTTCAACATGCTTTCATCTAAGTGACTGAAATAACATCATTAAGGATATGCTGAAAGATTTACTATTAGTCACACACACATTCATGCACCTTTGCTGAAAGTCATGCCAGATCTACTTAACAAAATGGCAGGTACACACATAGAAGCACACGCACCCATGCATGCACACACACCCACAAAGGCAAAGTGAACGATATAAAGCAGGTCTACAGTGACAACTGGCCTCTGCAGGTTTGCGTGTGTCATCATGGTTGCTGGAGTGTATCATTTCTCTATGCAGACAAGCCTATTATTGCTAGCATATTTACACCTATGTGCCAGCACAGCAGCATGTGATAAACACAGAGTGATGAGTGCTGTGTTGATCAGTCAGTGGTGGGGTGATAATGAAATCTGAAGTATGAGCAAATCCACTAATCGGAAATGTCAGCTATCAGCGGCTTTTCATCACTATATAAAAACACACACTCTCGACATATTCTCACCTTTAAAAAGCAATCAAGACAAAGCAAAATGCATGTTTGTATTATCTGTATTGTATAATAATAATAATCATAATAATAATCATAATAATAACAAAATATTATAAGGAGTAATTATAACGAGTTTGTATAATCTTAAGATATTTAGGTTAAGCTTATTTGGCTTGCTGTCTACTGATGAGGGGCTCGATGAAGCAGCTTCAACTAAATGATTATGTAGGGCAAGGTACCTAAGATAAAGGTGGAGTTTGGGGAGGTGGTGGGATGCTGGAACATCTGAGACTGAGGAGAGGTAAGCAGCTGTTTATATACTCTGGCTGTTGGCTGTTGATTGGAAGATTAGATGGGCTCGCTCCTCCCTAAATTACATTTAGAACTTCACTAATTAATATACAATATTCATTTTTATAACATTAACAATATAGTAATAATGTATGTATATTTTTTAAAGAGAATATTATAAAATGTATTATGAAACACACAGTTTTCTAATCTATAACCCAAACAAAAGATTCCACATATACACATTATTATTATTATTATTATTATTATTATTATTATTATTATTATTATTATTATTATTATTACAGTAGTAGTAGTAGTAGTAGAAGTATGTTAATTTTATGAAAATTAATACTGTATATAATAAATATCAAAGTGTGTGTGTGTGTGTGTGTGTGTGTATGTGTGTGTGTATATATATAAATCATTATTATCAAATATACACTTTAATATTTATTTCATATTCACTTTTCATATTCAAATATATTATTATTATTATTATTAGTAGTAGTAGTAGTAGTAATAATACATTGTTAAATGTTATGAAAATTAATAAATTCTATTATATATATACTCTCTCTATATATATATATATATATATATATATATATATATATATATATATATATATATATATATATATACACATACACACATTAATATTTGTAGTTTATTTATTTCCATAACATTAAAAATTCAGTTAATTTACCATTTATAATAAAATACACTGAAATATTGCAAGTATAATCATATTTAGCTTAATGTGCAATGAGAGCGAGAGAAAAGAGAGAGACTAATAATGGGATGGGTTTAAGACGGGCTAATGGGATAAGTGTAATACAGTGGACAGACAAGGGGAAGTACACAACATTCTGAAGGAGGGATAACAGAAGGATCATAATCTAAGCAGCGTTTAGAGTGGTCTGGATGTCCCAGATAGGCTCACAGTGGTTCGCACTCATGGCACTTGCCCAGATCCCCATTCCACTCTCACAAAGCCCCACCAGATCAAAACACTTCCTTCATTTTTTCCTGATAAATTCAGCTGTTTGTGGCTGGCCTTGGTAGTGTTTCTAACACCCTCTCCGTGTCCCAAGAAGAACGCTGATCCTCATTCCAGCACTGATGGCGTGCTCACCATTTGTCCAAGTGCAAGCTGGCACCAGCCCCGGGATTCTTCCCGGAACAGGGCAGCACATTAACATAGGCATTGATTTCCCCATGCCTCCTACATGCCTGCAAACATGAGTTGAAATCATTCATTAAATCTGCCTCTTTGGAAAACTGAATAGATTACATTGCTTATCTCAGCTGGATCAATAAATGTAAGCAATGGCCAGATTAATTGCTTGTGACAGGAAAAAGCAAGCTCCGATGTTTGTGTAGACGGCAGGGAGGAGAGAAACAGATATGGCGGGTACAGAGAGTGCCTTTGTAAATCTTAATTCAAATACTTTGTCTTGGCTCATGGTCAGTCGTACCCCTGGATGATCCATTACACTTCTATCACTAAATATGAGGGTGAATCAAGTGAATAGTGCACTTGAAATACCCGGATGATGCACTTAATTAACTGAAAATAACGAAGTGTGGAATGTCAACTGTCACAGCTTTAATTACGTAGCAGAGGGGGAAGGGCATCAGACTCCAATGTTGAATGACAAAATAACTTTATAAAATTCATACACTATACGGTTGAGTACATAGTCTCAGCCTCAGATGTCACAACCACGGACCGTTGGCTGAACATCTGATGCATATGGCACACTTATCTGGAAACATTTTGGGAGTTTCGAAGTCACCATGGCGCGGTACAAAACGAAATGTGAATGGTTGCAGTCAAATGTCCCCTTGACCAATGAAAGTTGTGATAGAGTTCAGACCTTCTGCCATCAGTCTGAAGGCCTGGCTATGGGAGACTAAGTACATAGTGCACAAGTACATAGTGTATAGTGTGCATAGTGTTGAAAATAACTTAGCCAATATGGGAGGCACAATAAACATTATCTTCTGACTAGGGCTGCAACAACTAACCGATAAAATCAATTATTATGAATAATAAAAATAATCAACAACGAATTTGATTAGTGGCGTCTAAAAGCTGTGCCCGGGAAATCATCAGCCAGTCACGTCACTTTACAGTTGTGAATAACACTGGACAAAACACACTGTTGCGGGAAATGTACATGATCCAAGTTGTCTGAAACATGAGAATGCTTTACATTTATAAGCGCTTTAAACAAAAGCATAAGCGTTTACCGCGTCTTGCCCTGTCGTGCTTCGACGGATGTGTGTGCTGTTTAATACCTCTGACATGTGCGTCAACCAGACGGAGCACAGTAGAATAGGAGCACAATAACTAAAATACACATTTTGCTAAAATATGTTTTATTAGATAGTAAGTGTAGGTTTAAAAATATACATGTAACACAAGTAATCGTATTTATGAGAGCAGTAACAGTAAAGGCACTATTGTTGGAATAGCCCCTTAATATAATATGATTACTATGTTCATATGAGTGAATGTGTGTGTGTTCTTCATGCCTCGTACAAGTTAACATTTTGAGCTCTTGTTTTTATTTGTTACCACTTTTAATTGAGTAGTTTTAATTTCTGCTTTAAAATAGTAAGCAATTGATTGTTTTTAGGTTTAGAATGTATTTTAACCCGATGGCATGTGTGGCGTGCAGGGATCAGGATGTAGTAAAGAGGGTGAGGAGAGACAGAGAGAGAGAACAAGCAAATACAAATAGAGTATCTGCGCTCTCAGTGTCTCAGTGTGTGCACAGTGTTAAGATGGATAACGGTATGCCACAGGGGCTCCCTGTAGAGAGCTGTAAAAATAGCAGCCCTCTCTTCCTCTTCTTTCCCACTCTGCTCTCGAACCCTCTCATCTCCCTCTCTCTCATCCTTATCCCTCTTTTATCCTCTACTCTGTCTCACCTCTGCCCTCCTCCTCTTTATCTTTCCTAATCTTTTATTCACTTCTGCTCTCTTGGTTACATGTGCAAACACAGACAATACTCGGCCAATGCCACGTTCACCTCTCGTACCACCAGAGCAAGTGTTCAAACAGGGAAAAGGAAAAGCAAGCTGGGGAAAGGAGTTTTGGGTCGGAGAGGACAGGCCAGGACGGGATGGGGCGTGTTTATGTGGGAGAGCTGTAACCCTGGCGCAGGTGTCTAAGACAGCAGAACAGCAGGAATTGTGAGAGGAGAGAAGTGAAAACAGTGGAGGACTAGAGCACTTCTACAGCAGGAAGAGGGGCCCAGAGTGATGCCTGCGGCGCTGTGCATGAGGTCACTTATGAGATGGAAAGAATATGGATTTCATTGAACTCTGAGTCATGCATTTCAGCTGATAGTGACTGATGACTTTTTGATGGACAGGTAAACCAGTCAATAAAACACTAGCGTTGCATCAAGGACCGTATAAGAATACATAGGAGTGAGTGAGTGAGTGAGTGAGTGAGTGAGTGAGTGAGTGAGTGAGTCAGTGAATGAGTGAGTCAGTGAGTGAGTGAGTGAGTCAGTGAGTGAGTGAGTCAGTGAGTGAGCGAGTGAGTCAGTGAGCGAGTGAGTCAGTGAGCGAGTGAGTCAGTGAGTGAGTCAGTGAGCGAGTTAGTGAGTGAGTGAGTCAGTGAGTGAGTCAGTGAATGAGTGAGTTAGTGAGTGAGTGAGTGAGTGAGTGAGTGGTGAGTGGTGGTGAGTGGTGGTGAGCGAGTGAGTCAGTGAATGAGTGAGTCAGTGAGCGAGTGAGTCAGTGAGTGAGTTAGTGAGTGAGTCAGTGAGTGAGTCAGTGAGTGAGTCAGTGAGTGAGTGAGTCAGTGAGTGAGTCAGTGAGTGAGTTAGTGAGTGAGTGAGTCAGTGAGTGAGTCAGTGAATGAGTGAGTTAGTGAGTGAGTGAGTGAGTGAGTGAGTGGGCGAGTGAGTCAGTGAATGAGTGAGTCAGTGAGCGAGTGAGTCAGTGAGTGAGTTAGTGAGTGAGTCAGTGAGTGAGTCAGTGAGTGAGTCAGTGAGTGAGTGAGTCAGTGAGTGAGTTAATGAGTGAGTGAGTCAATTAATGAGTGAGTCAGTGAGTGAGTTAGTGAGTGAGTCAGTGAGTGAGTCAGTGAGTGAGTCAGTGAGTGAGTCAGTGAGTGAGTCAATTAATGAGTGAGTCAGTGAGTGAGTCAGTGAGTGAGTGAGTGAGTCAATGAATGAGTGAGTCAGTGAGTGAGTGAGTGAGTGAGTCAGTGAATCAGTGAGTGGTGAGTGAGTGAGTGAGTGAGTGAGTGAGTGAGCGAGTGAGTGAGTGAATGAGTTAGTGAGTGAGTCAGTAAGTGAGTGAGTGAGCGAGTGAGTCAGTGAATGAGTCAGTGAGTGAGTGAGTCAAAAAGTGAGTGAGTGAGTGAGTGAGGTCCATTATGCAGTTATTTTGTTCTCTCAGGAGTGAATCACAGCATTATTCATGTTCACATATAGGGTTTGTAAACAAAAAGTGTCTTAGAAAATTTAAATCAATATATTGTTTTATGTGAATGAGTAGGCATCAGTTTGAAGCAAAAACTCTAGGCAACAACATCCGTTAGTCTTGTGGACACATATCTAGTGTGTGTTTTGTGGCCTTATTTCAGTGTCTTAATTTTATTTATTTACTTTTTTTTTTCCTCTGCATAAACATTATTCTCTCAAGAATACAAGCACGCACATACATGTTGCTCACCTATTATGGTAGCCCAGTTTGTGATAAATACAATGTAATGACACTTAATTGCCATTAATATGTTTAGAAGCAACTTCTAAAGGGCCCCAAAACTGTGCAGACTTGTAAGAGTTAATTGTGATATATTTATGAATAATATGGACATAAATGTTTTATTTTCCTTTTAGAGAGAGAGAGAGAGAGAGAGAGAGAGAGAGAGAGAGAGAGAGAGAGAGAGAGAGCGAGAGAGAGAGAGAGAGAGAGAGAGAGAGAGAGAGAGAGAGAGAGAGAGAGAGAGAGAGAGAGAGAGAGAGAGAGGTTAAGGACATTGTGAGTTGTGAGCTCTGGTCAGTGTGAGAGAAGAGTTGTGAATCAATAATGCATATGCACAGATCAGATCTCAGCCTAGTCCTCTGACAAGGTGAAAACAGAAAAGAACAGGACAGAGAGAGAAGGATGGAGAATGACATGGTTTGTATGGCTGAAAACAAGAGTCTTTGCTCTGCATAGTTAAAAACATTCTGTGCACGTCCAAAGTTTGAAAAAAAGATGCAATGTTGCATAAATGCTGCAGTAAAATTGTCAGCTCTGACCTGCTCATTCAGTATCAGCTTGGATGCAGCTTGGATGCGTTCTGTTGTTTTTCTTAAAAACCAGGGCAGGTTATGGTGTTCATGCAGTGAGTTCACACAACATATTATTAAAAAGAGTAAAGGTTATGTGTATTTGGCATGCTGTCCAAGGGGAGGGCTCCTCCATCCCAAGCTGGGATAGGAATAGTAAGAAGTGCGGAGATATGGTGGTGGAGGGATTCTGGAAAACTCTCATAGAACTCTTAGAACTCGTTAATTGAGTTGATTAACTGAATGTGCTCCTCCCGTGTTAATTAGGTTAATTATCTGAACATGCTCCTTCCAAACTTTGTTCATAAAACATCATTTTGAGTATGGTTAACTAGCTAATCAAATCTGATTAGGTCTACTAGTGCTAGCAACGCTGCCTAAGATTGTCTACCATAATAAGCTAAATCAATGGACTAGCTAATGCTCAGCTAGACAGTTCTGGATTCACTTTGAAATAGAGTTAAACAAGTCCCCAACAACTTATCCAAACTGGTATCCAGCTCTCTTCCGTTCTCTGTTTGCCTTTTTTTTTTTTTTTTATGGGTGGCTCCATGGTCAACCTTTCTCACTTGTTGTGACAACCAACCTACGGCACTCCCTCAGCATACACGTCAAAGTAGCCGGAGCAACTTTTCTCTATTTACAGATATGACGATACAGGCACGGGCGAGTGACCTATGTAAGCAATTTCACCTCCCAAAAAATATATATAATCCTGCTAGGTCTAAAATATAAACACTCATAATATGCTTACCATTGTAAATCAGGGTAGGATTGATGATGTATTGACTCAAAACTCAAACAATTACATAGTGTACCTTTAAATTATTATTTATAAATATTAATAAAAGGACCTAAAGTAATGAATGCTGTGAGAAAAAGAATCATAAGAGTGAAAAATAATCGTCTCGGCACAACCCTGCTACAGCCGCGGCTTCTTATCAGACTTTAAGATAGTAGAAGAAAAAAAAAAAAAAAACAAAGAGGACCAAAGCATGAGACGGCATGTGAGATGCTGGGTTCTGACTGATGGCTGATCAGCATGGCCCCGCACGGCACTCCACTCCACTAACTGACTGCACTACTACCATTACACAGGCCCCACAAAAGCCGGAGTGGTTACCATGGCAACGGGAATGACAAAACTCTTGAATTCACATTGTCTGCTCTTTAAAACATTACAGTTGAGAGCGAGCCCGCAAGGCATAGAGTGAGAAAGATAGAGAGCTATCAATACTCATAAAGGAGTATGAGAATCCAGAGCACTCCACAGCCATTTACAATGGAGAACCATGAAAATGAGGGCAAAACAGGACACATGTTCTCTTCATCTTTCTCCCACTACACGATACAATGTGATTGCTTAGACACGATTCAAATAGAACATGGGGTGCAACCTCTCTCTGCTCTCTGAAAGAGGCCAAGTTTTCAGCTATTAGCTACAGTAGCATATTCTCCAGTGCATACATACATGTATAGTTCCAAAGCCTAGTAAGCTACCCACCGCGGGACCATCACAGGTGTGCCCCAGATGTGAAGTTTGTTCCCAATGCAAAATTATACAGCATATGCATATCCTTCACGAAAATCCCAGAACACACTGTAATAAGTACAATTCAATTAAAACACCACTTTGGTGTGCTACATATTTTATATATCGGTTAAGAAAAAAGTGTCATGAAACCCCCCTGTTCTAGCCTGGTCATTCACACCTCAGAGTTGCAAAAAGTCTCTAGAAATGGGCGTGTAAAGCTGTGGAAAAGTGGGAGTGTAGAGGGGGGAAAAGGATAGCCAACAACAAATAAAACACAGACCTACAAAACGCTCATTATACAGACACATGAATATTAAAATATGACCACAGAGAGAAAATAAAGTGTTGTGCAAGTTGAAGACACCTTGATCAGGGTGCGAATTATGGGGCGGTTTGGGGGAGTCTGACCCCCCCTTGTCCTTTGGGATGGGGGTGTCGAAGGAAGTAGTCTACCCGTAATATAAAGCTTTACCTGTAAATATGAAGATGTCTAGCTCAGACTGATTTTAAATCGTAATTTTGGTCACCATTTAAATAAGTCATACCATTAACATTACTGTTCAATTAAATAAGCTATAAAACCACGCTCATTCAGGGACGTGATTTTCTTGTATGGACGAAGAACATCTGCCCCCCTGAAGGCCGTTGTGTAATTCGCACCCTGCATTTTAAAAATCTAACCCTATATAACATCAAACTGCCAAAACGAGGGAGAAACGTGGAAGAACATTTAAATGTCTAATACTATTTTCAGTCCATTTAAGAGCACTACAGTCTCTAAACAAACGACACATGTCTGTTTAACACAGAAAGAATAAAGGCATAGTTACTTTTTTGCCCATTCTTCTTTCATATCAGAATAATCCATTGTGTCATCACGTTCATGATCATACGTGCGGCTGTATCAGTATCCTTAATTGCACATATATTTCATTTGAAGAAGACATGATTAAATATGTGCTCATACACGGTGCTGGTCCATGTTTAGCGCACTAGTAGAGTATATGAAATATGTCCATACAAAATTTAAACGCGCTCACTCCGGTCTGTATCTGATCTATATGATCCACGTGGTGAGCATTAAACTCATCACGGCAGTCCACGCAGAAACCGCTCACATGTGTACTCCGCATGTTGTTTGAATTCTCCGCTGTAATGCGTAATGTGCGTAATACAGCTCAGTGATTGGGTTAAAATAGTTCATACTTATGAATAAACACAGAAGATCGGCTGACGTAGAAACATGCTGGCAGCCAGTCACGCACTCCGAAGGCATGCTTCTACCTAACATTCCGTGACGTTGCTTCGACTTTGTGTTTTAACCCGGAAGAACGAAATTTCCACTTCTTGGGTTTTAGTGTTTTCAGCGATGCGCAGCCTGTACATATCTGTTCACAGTTGGGCATTTTTTTAAATGCATAAATAGCACAAAAATGTTAAATAAATTAATAATAATAATAATAATAATAATAGTAATAATAATAAGTGAGAAACACAGCTGCTTTATTCTATTCACAGCTATTCACAGTATATTTCACTTCAGGTTTGAATGTTCAAATTAATAAAATGTTTCACAGACAATATTTGACTATGAAAGTCTGTAAAATATGTTTTGTGGCATTAAATTGGTCTGTATACATAGAAATACAGAGTTGCCTTGATATTTTTTTGGGATATTTTTCCTCAAATCAAGCCACTGAAACAAGTATAATGTGAACAATGTAACAATGTTGTCATGCTTGTGTGAAAACATGAAGAAATTCAAATGTAATTTGGACTATTATTTTAATAAAAAATAAACACAGCTACATACAGTTTTTGGCTGGTCATTTTCTCAATTCACTTGGCATTGGCAGGTCTGGAAAAAGTTAATTTGGGACCCTGCTTGTGAGCTTCCATTTCTGTTAGGATGCTGCCTTAGAAGGTAGCTGGCTATGTGGACAGCAGACAGCTCATTGGGTTTTGGAACAGAGCCTATGTGTGCATCTTTATGTGCGTGTGTGCAGGAAGGTCTCAGGTGCAGCAAGCATGATTTCACCCTCATCACTTCACAGAGACAGGTGGATTGGAGAGCCAGGGGGTTTAGGAGACAGTCTGTTGCACCAGTGACCCCCAAAGAGCCTACCTGTCCATTGAGCCAAACCTCATGTCCAACACACAGACGCACATACACACACATTAGACATTCACATAGATTGATGGAAACAGCAGTTGTGCTGCTGGACAACAGTCTATAATACAATCTGTGACCATCGCCGATGCTCTAAGGGTTTCGCCTGTCTGCTGAAATGCTCTTTTGAGGGTCACAGCGGTAGACGAGACTAACAGATGGTCTCCCAGCCCACACTCAATGAGCAAAGTGACCACCAGCAGGACCAGCTACAGAGAGGAGAATGAACGAGCGGCATTCAGTCCCAATATACCACCCCAAACCGCCACATGAACATGAATTATTTACAACATGAACATGAATCTGAATATATTATAAAAGACACATATACATATATGTATATATATATATATATATATATATATATATATATATATATATATATATACACACACACACACACTAAAAAGAAGATCAGATAAATAAATAAATAAAACTCCCACATCTGAAATGACTCTGCACAGTTAAATAAATCAGGCTAGGTGCTGATTAATATTTAATATTTCTGATATTATTTTTTTCTATGAAACGCGTTAAGTTGCACAGAAGAAAGCCCGATCTAGGACCTGCCCTGTACAGTTTAAGAAGCGGTAGTCTACTGCTGCTATAGAGGACTATTATTTTGTTGAACAGACCTGGGGAACGACAGATGACGTCACATGATCAGATTTGCTTGACCAATCGGCGATTTGTAAACCACAGACGAAAAATTAGAAATCTAGCCAAAATCTCATTTTCAGCGCATTAATCTAAACAACAAAAAAAGAATAAACAGGCTGTCTTATCTTTTCTCGTTATTCCATTCCGAATAGGAAATGAAATGATCAGATGATGCTCCGTTCGACTTTTCTGTCATCCTTAACTCTTCCCTGATGATGACCTCTGACCTACTTTCTGTAAGACCTGAATTCTGCGAATTTTAGAATATTGAATTTGATTTTATGATTTGTTTTTCTTCATCTGAAATCTTGAATCTGTATTTTCAAAAACTGAATATTTCCAGTCTATTAATTCAGAACAAAATATCTGCTGTTTGAAAATACATGTCTATACAATTTCGACATGAAAACATTTCAGATGTTTTAAATTTCAAATGTTCTATATTCAAGATTTAAAAATTCAAATTCAGAACTGTGTAAAATTCAACATAATTCAATTTTGTTAGATTACACTTACATGTCAATAATTCAGATTTACACAATTCAAATTCAGATCATTGTCATATGTTTAGCTCCATATATAGGTAGATGTGATCAGCTGATGCGAGCTTGACTGACGTGACCTGCCAGAACTAACACTATACGCTTGATTGTCCAACAGTGACACCCGCAAGTGAAGTTACAGAGGGAGGCATGCCTCCTCTCTTCCCATTGACTTCATATTGAACCCTAAAGCGTGCACTGAGTTTTGTGTGGGGTAATTGAAATGAATGGGAAAAGTCACGTGAGAGGAGGCAATTGCTCCATTGAGCTATTATTGGATATGATCGGTTATGATTGGATATGATTGGTTTGTGAGATAAATCCCACACTCTCATGCGAGTTCTGGTATCAGCCCTAATGAAGACGAGGATGGCGTTAATGGAAAGACTAATTAGGTAATAAGTAAGTAAACAACACAGCCGCTTTGATATTGCTGCTTTATGTCACGTCAAAATCAAACTTGAAATGGCCTGAAAACATGATGACTGTATGTTTATTGAACCAAACGACAATTAAGTTTATATTTGTATACCAAATGTACACTCACCTAAAGGATTAGTAGGAACATCATACTAATACTGTGTTTGACCCCCTTTCGCCTTCAGAACTGCCTTAATTCTACGTGGCATTGATTCAACAAGGTGCTGAAAGCATTCTTTAGAAATGTTGGCCCATATTGATAGGATAGCATCTTGCAGTTGATGGAGATTTGTGGGATGCACATCCAGGGCACGAAGCTCCCGTTCCACCACATCCCAAAGATGCTCTATTGGATGGGGGCCATTTTAGTACAGCGAACTCATTGTCATGTTCAAGAAACCAATTTGAAATGATTCGAACTTTGTGACATGGTGCATTATCCTGCTGGAAGTAGCCATCAGAGAATGGGTACATGGTGGTCATAAAGGGATGGACATGGTCAGAAACAATGCTCAGGTAGGCCGTGACATTTAAACGATGCCCAATTGGCACTAAGGGGCCTAAAGTGTGCCAAAAAAACATCCCCCACACCATTACACCACCACCAGCAGCTTGCACAGTGGTAACAAGGCATGATGGATCCATGTTCTCATTCTGTTTACGCCAAATTCTGACTCTACCATCTGAATATCTCAACAGAAATCGAGACTCATCAGACCAGGCAACATTTTTCCAGTCTTCAACTATTTGTAGTGGAGATGAGTGGTACCCGGTGGGGTCTTCTGCTGTTGTAGCCCATCCGCCTCAAGGTTGTGCATGTTGTGGCTTCACAAATACTTTGCTGCATACCTCGGTTGTAACGAGTGGTTATTTCAGTCAAAGTTGCTCTTCTATCAGCTTGAATCAGTCGGCCCATTCTCCTCTGACCTCTAGCATCAACAAGGCATTTTCGCCCACGGGACTGCCGCATACTGGATGTTTTTCCCTTTTCACACCATTCTTTGTAAACCCTAGAAATGGTTGTGCGTGAAAATCCCAGTAACTGAGCAGATTGTGAAATACTCAGACCGGCCCGTCTGGCACCAACAACCATGCCACGCTCAAAATTACTTAAATCACCTTTCTTTCCCATTCTGACATTCAGTTTGGAGTTCAGGAGATTGTCTTGACCAGGACCACACCCCTAAATGCATTGAAGCAACTGCCATGTGATTGGTTGATTAGATAATTGCATTCATGAGAAATTGAACAGGTGTTCCTAATAATCCTTTAGGTGAGTGTATATCAAATTTATATTTGATATATAAAAAAATATGTGAGGACTTTGCCTCATTTTAAAACACCACCACACACCACTGATATATATATATATATATATATATATATATATATATATATATATATATATATATATATATATATATATATATATATATATATATATATATATATATATATATATATATATATATATATATATACATACCCCGTCACGTTTGTTTTTTCCCCCCAAAATCGTGCAGCCCTAACAAATGTTCATGATGTTTGTTCTGAGAATGTCACAGCGCAAACATAGGCTTCTCTCTGTAAATTGCTTTTATCCCTACACGTATGTGAGCCTGTGTATTTTGTCAGGCAGATCAAACAGAGTTTTTACGGAGAGGCATAAAAGCGCAATGGGCGGGTGTGCGTTTGATGCGAGGTTGAGCAGTCTGCTGAACGGCTGCCAGCGCTCTATCAACAGCCCAGCACACTGCCAATCGGCTGAGGAGGCTCGGAAGAGTGCAACATGTGTGTGTTCATTCATCTGTTTGTCTGTGACCTGATTGACTGTCAGGGTCTGACGGCACAACACTTACACATCTTCTCTCTTTCTACATTTGTGTACGTGGGTGGGATGTAGGGGTTGAACAACAGATTTTTTTAAAGTTAACATTTATGTGATTAAAGCCTGGTCGACGTCGACTAGACGCTGAAGATGTCATTAATAAACAAATAAGCCTGAACCTCAAGCTGAGACTTGAATGTTCTTGTGCACAGCTGGCATATGACACAACGATGCCCACAAGGCTAATTGCTCCTACATAACAGCTTATTTTTATCAGTTCTTTTGTCTTTGGGTCATTATTTCTCACAGATTTCTGCTCTTTCTAAATCAGATACAGATAAAGTAGCACAGTACAGATTACAGCTATATGAATGCATTAGTGAGAGAGCAATTGCGTGTGAATTAATTCTACCGGACAGTGTCTCTCAACTAAAGCTGTGGGTTTTAGTTACTAAGAAATACACACTTTATTATCAAAAGTTTTGGGACGCCTGCCTATACATGCACATGAACTTTAATAATATCCCATACTTAATCCGTAGGCTTATAATTTAATATGGAGTTGGCCCACCCTTTGCAGCTGTAACAGCTTCAACTTTTCTGGGAAGGCTTTCCACAAGGTTTAGGAGTGCGTTTATGGGAATTTTTGATGATTCTTCTAGAAGCGCATTTGTGAGGTCAGGCACTGATGTTGAAGGAGAAGTCCTGGCTCGCAGTCTCCGCAGTCTACTTCTGCGTCGGACCTGCGCCGTAGCCTCTACGCCGTGGGCTACGCGTCGATTTTCATTTATACTTCTGCGTCCTTGTCCGCATTGACGTGCAGTTACACATGCAGAGGGAGCATGTGTATCCCTGAGGGAGGGGTTCTGGCAGATCAATCACAGCGCTCACGGTCTGTGTAGAATCGACACGTTGTTACGTTTTTGGAGAGGTGCACGTCAGGGCTAATCTGAAGGCCACAAAAATGTGGAGGTCTGAAACTATTGACTTGGTGACTTTCTACATGGTGAATGGCACATAGTGCACTATATAGTATATAGGGAATGGTTTAGACAGTGTAAATATGCTTTCCATTTCCAGGCAAATAAAGTCTGGTTTCACGTTAGTGTCACGCGAACAGCAGCGGCGCTGCAACCGCACAGTCTGCTCTGGTCCAAAGATACAATAGCACAGAGCAGATCATAAGCAAGAGTCAGCACATACCAGCACAAACATATAGGACCCAATTGAATTCTGCACAGAATGCTATTTTTTAAAGCGATAATGTTTTCCTGTTTCAGTGGAAATCACGTCAATACATTGAATAATGCTGCGTGTCTCAAGGCACTTCAGTGGGCCTTTAAAGAGTCATGACAGAGCATTAAAGGGATAGTTTATCCAAATGAAAAGTTTCTTTCTTCTATTGAACACAAAAGAACACAAAAAATAACCTGTCTGGTATCTTTAAAATATCTTCTTATAGTTCAATAGAAGACAGAATGGGTGAAGTAACCCTTTTAAGTCGACTAGTCGACTGGTCTGAGCAACCCCTAGTGGGACGAGACAACACAAGAGAGGAGTGTGCGCATATCTGTAACAGTATAAATATTCAATGAATGAATATTAATACTATTACAGATATACACAGGCTCCTCTCTTGCTGAATGTTTTATTCCAATTCATTTTATTGTGTTATTATTACTTTTTTATACAATACCAGTTTTTTTTTTTTTATATATATATTTTTAATTATTTGTATTACCAGTTAGAATTTTTAATTTAATTTAAATTAATAAAAAAATTAAATAAAAAAAGTCTATCAAGAAAAAAAAAAATGATTTTATTGATTATTATATTAATTAATTAATATTTTTAAAATAATTGTAATATAATTTTATTTTTAATATTATTTTTGTGTATGTTGATGCTTTGGCAATATTGTATGGAAAACAATAATGGCAACAAACAAACAAAAAAAGAGACAAGATGCAACAAAAGAAAGAGAATAACTTTCTAGACCTATGGTGAACAACAACAACCTTGATTTGCATTCAAGGCTGTGCAGAACACTCAGTGACAACTGACAAAAATTGTCAGCTCTGGCCTGCCTCACCTCTGAGTGTCAGAGGCAGCTTGATGCCGTTAACGTCTGTGAAAATGAAACACTGCATTAAACTTACCTTAAATGCTGCTGTTGTCTTGTTTTCTGACAGCTGTTCATACAAATCCATACAGAAAAAAAAAAGATTTTAGATTGTGATTCCTGTGCAAATTAATGTAAATATATACTGCCTGTGTGCCACATTAAAACTAGTAAATACTATTTTTTGTGGTTTATATCATTCAGTGCCACCTTTGCAGTATAAAGACGTCTTTAGAGGCTTAGAAATGGAGTAACTTTAAAAGTGCAGCAGCGTTTCCGGTTTAGGAAACTGTCGAAGCCTTCTCCATACTACATACACTAACACACACTCCTTATACAGTTTACAACTCATCTCCTTATCGCAGTCCTACTCTGATGATGTAACAGCTGTAGATCTCAGGTAAAGCACCTTAATCAGTGACCGGGCCTATGCTGCATTGATCTGTCAGCAGGCCTTTAACGTAATAGGTTTGCATAGCCATGCCGCACGCCAAGCCAACTTTTGGTCGTCAGCCAAAGTTCGGCCATCGTTGAGCGTCGGCCGGCACAGTTTTTGTGCCACCAGTGGAACTAGATGGACTCCGCCAATTTTTTGGCCGATTGAGCATGTTGAATCTGCGTCTGTCTGCGTCGGTGCCATCAGTGAGAGGGAGAACTCTGATTGGCTGTTCAGCTTAGGCCTGGGACACACTAGATGATTTTCACATCCTAACCGATTTTAAAACTGTGGGAGACCATAGACATAATGACAGTTTCGGTTTCGAGCCAGTTTCGAGCCAGGGACAGTTTCGGTTACCCATTTTGAATGACGAATATAAACTATCAAAACATGCTGATATATACAGTTATTTCCTTACACACAGGTGCAGAACGCACGTGCTAGTTGACAGTCGCCTGGAGTCTTTTTGGTGTGTTCAAGCATAGCTTTTTGGCCCAGGCACAACCAACGCGAAGTGACACGGTAACACAGTAGCTTTTGTCGCCTCTAGTTCATCGCTTTGGTGTCACGGCCTTTAAATGCACTATTCCAATCCTATGAACACTTGTGCTCAAACTCGATGTATATGTCAGTGAGGATGTTACATAAACTGCAAACTCATACACACATCCACGCAGCATTCCTTTAAAACAGTCAAGTCACGCGCCAACGTGTCCTGAGATGAAACTGGCATGACAGGAGCATCAGCGGTGTGTGCAAGTGCTCATCCGAGGAGACTCCCTCAGGGAAACGTCTCTTTTAGATCCCGCAGACATGCAGCTGGCTCAGAGACGGCACTGCAGACAGGATCATTAAATCCCCCATTTCCTAATCTGTCCCTTCAATCCACCATTACACCCTTCCTACGGCCCGCCGTCTCCTCGCACGCACTCATACACGTCCCGTCTGCTCTATCCGTCATTATCGAGGGAAAACACGGCCCCCCTGCAGCAGCACTAATGCAACGCAAGGCCAATTAGCAAAGCTTCCTGACCAATCAGCACGCAGCTCCTTTCCATAGACTAATACGGCATGATTGATGGGGGCTTTTCTCTCGGGAGATAACCTCTTATTACATGCACGATCCATGTATGCGGCAGAGGCCGGAGTGGGATGTTGCACATAAGGATGCTCGCTCTCGAATGGCACGCTGCAGCCATAGCCTACACACAGACAGCCTCTCCACAAGTGCTTAACTCACAGAGTCAAGCACGCTTATTAGCAATTACTTCTCTTTGTGCGTGTGTGGATATCTAGTTTTTTTTTCCCTTATTCCTCTTTTTCTCTTACAGAACAGCATGTCATCTGTACAAACCAATTTCATTAATTAAACAATGAATTTGTGTTTTAATGAAATGCAAACAAAGAGAAGAGTTTAACATTCACAATGTCATGAAAAGGAACAATATTGACTAGATCTCATTAAGGAAAAGGCCCATTCTCTGGTTTGCAGTCCAGCACAATGCAATGCCAAGGCAACAACGCCAAGGTCACGGGTTTGACTACCAAGCAGGGGTGTGCCCGAAGCCGAATACCGAATAATTCTACTGAATAATATTTGGCTGAGGCTGACACAATCATTCCTTGTGTTGGATAACAGGTGAGCCAGGGGAAAGCATGGTATTATACATAAACCTCTAAATTCACTATGCAATAATGAGTGTGTGAAGTGAATGAGTGTAAACACTATGAATGAAATGAGCGCAAATCAAATAGCCACGTTGCTGTTGCCTCTCCGTGTGTCTTTTAGGATGCTTTCACCCCTGAAGCATTTGTTTCGGAACATGGTGTGTTTTCTCCCTTGGTTCGGTTCGTTTAGGCATATGTGAACACGGCAATCCCGCTCGGATCCATACCAAAACAATCGCTGTGAGATCGCCTGAAAGAGGTGGTCTCAGCCTGAATGCAAACAAACTCTGGGGGGCTTGAGGTGTGAAAGCAATCCGACCCAACGGACCAAATGGTATTATAATTCATAACAGGAAATGTGCTATATAAATAGCAGTCATGTCTGATTCTGTGAGTGAGCACAACATGTTGTTTAATTGCGCTTCTCTGTGTGAGAATGTTGTCCCGTTGAAGCCTTGATTCCTGCTCTAGCTGCATTATAACATTTGTATAGTGATTGCGTGTGTCTTGACAGTCTAGACAGCGTTGGGAGATCCAAAGAAAGCATGTTTAAATTTGCAGCAGTATTAATACAAATGTAGTATATCATTTAACAGCGGGAATGATGACCACATGTCGAGACACACTGTTTGCATGTGTCTCGACAGTTACAAATAAAGCCACAATAAGCTCATGGAGTGAACTTGATGCAGAGGAAACTCTGACCAATAAGAGGATAGTTGTACTAGCATGTGACTTGCGTGAACGCATTTTGCTACGCTTTGAAATGCTGCCTTGTGAAAGTGAACAGAACCAATAAGAAAATGTAACATTGTAACAAATTAAGTCCCTGTTTCGGAATAAAACAAACGTTCAATAGGTGTGAAAACGCCCATAGAAATCAAAGCTTGGCAAGAGTAAATCAACTAAGATACTTCATACACGTTCTACTATTTGATATGTATATTTAAATGATTTGAACCTTGTACGATATGACACATGAATGAATGGAATAAGCACAACAAGATCGCAAATCAAACAGCCACGTTCTGTCTCTGAGTCTTTTAGAAACCAAACCATCTTACTGTCAAGAGTAGCCAAATAATCAACTAACATATGCATGTTCTACGACTTGATATGTTATATCAAGCATATTTTAAACTTTGTATGCTATATGATAGGCCAACATATTTCTGTCTCACTCTTTCTCGGAGATGGCATTTATGCAGGTATATTCATATAATTTGTTCAGACTTGCATTTGTATGCATAGTAAGTTTTTATTTTTTTATTTTAATAAATTACATTTTAAAATGTTAAAACATTTTAATTTGCAAAATGTAACTGTATTTCATATTAGTCAAGTAATAAACCATGAACTACTATTTGCTAATGCCAACAAGAGGCAGGCTATTCTAGAGATCCCAGTGAGTAAGATGAGTCATTATTTTTGGTCTGTTTTCCCAGGAGAAAAAATAATGTTCATTTTGAGATAGATTTATGATAATGTGTACATCTGCTAAAGGTCAACTTTTAGGTGTACACTAGCATATAGATGGTTTGAAAGTCAATAGACATGGACTAAAAGCCACATTAATTTAATTCGGGTTTCATGGGATCTTAAATATATATTTTTCTGACCTATGTGGACTATGTGGAATATGCCAGCAGAAAAGATTGTTTCAGAATTAGAAGTTTTGATGTACAGTTTTGATGGAAGATGATGACATTTCTTTTGAATAACGCACACTTAAGGGACCTTTATTAACAAAGCTAGTATGGACAAATTTAAGTTCATGTTATATGTATGTTTTTTTTTTATGATTTAAAACATGTACACGTCTGTATTTGCACACTTCACATCATAATGCTGATATCTTAGGCGTTTCGATATCTTAACTGCGGTTGGAGGTTGAGCCGTCTGACAAGGAGAAGCAGGGGTCTTTGCTTGATAAGACTCTGTGTCGTAGGGGTCAGTGTGAGATAAGAGTCAGTGTGTGTGCTAAAGGTCAGCGAGTGTTAAGGGTCTTTGTGTGGGGTGGTCTTGCTAAATCCAGTCTTCTCTATCAACACACACACTCACAAAACCAAATCAAGCTCTTCTATCATTTCTGCTCCCTCTCCTCTCTTCTCAGCACAGGGAACAAAAGGACAAAGAGAATAAGAGACAAACCAGGCTCTTTCTGTGCTCTCATAAAGGTCTCAGTGTGCTTTGATGGTTCAGTTTCAGTGAGGGAGGGTGGGCTGAACTGAAAGTTGAAGTATGAAGAAAAAAATAAATAAAAAATAAACCAACAACAAAAACAAAACATTGCAATATAAGTGTGAGGGTGGAGTAGTCCTCCCAGAAAGCTTTATGACTGTCAGTATTGTCCCTTTGATAGAGCTGGTCGATTGCTTTGGTCTGAAACTGCCTGTATCTTCTGTCATCTATAAACATAAAATGAAAATACGACTGTTTCACACAGAAACACACCCACTTACAGCTCACTGTCTGAACAAAATCATTAAACTGCAGTTTTTATATCTCATTTCAAAAAAATATTTTAAAAGGATAGTTCACCCAAACAAGAAATTGATGCCATAATTTAGACACCACCATTTAGTTTCAAACGGATATGAGTTTAGTTTTACGTCCATGAAGATGCACCAGTGCTCTCAAGAAAAAGAACAATTATAAAAGAGGTTCTATATGCACCATCAACTCACTTGAGGCCATATGCTAGATAAATCTAACACAATATAATCAAATATATATAAGTTGGGACACTGTACAAATTGTGAATAAAAAAAGGAATGCAATAATTTACAAATGTCATAAACATATTTTATTCACAATAGAATATAGATAACATATCAAATGTTGAAAGTGAGACATTTTGAAATGTCATGCCAAATATTGGCTCATTTTGGATTTCATGAGAGCTACACATTCCAAAAATGTTGGGACAGGTAGCAATAAGAGGCCGGAAAAGTTAAGTGTACATATAAGGAACAGCTGGAGGACCAATTTGCAACTTATTAGGTCAATTGGCAACATGATTGGGTATAAAAAGAGCCTCTCAGAGTGGCAGTGTCTCTCAGAAGTCAAGATGGGCAGAGGATCACCAATTCCCCCAATGCTGCGGCCAAAAATAGTGGAGCAATATCAGAAAGGAGTTTCTCAGAGAAAAATGGCAAAGAGTTTGAAGTTATCATCATCTACAGTGCATAATATCATCCAAAGATTCAGAGAATCTGGAACAATCTCTGTGCGTAAGGGTCAAGGCCGGAAAACCATACTGGATGCCCGTGATCTTCGGGCCCTTAGACGGCACTGCATCACATACAGGAATGCTACTGTAATGGAAATCACAACATGGGCTCAGGAATACTTCCACAAAACATTGTCGGTGAACACAATCCACCGTGCCATTCGCCGTTGCCGGCTAAAACTCTATAGATCAAAAAAGAAGCCATATCTAAACATGATCCAGAAGCGCAGGTGTTTTCTCTGGGCCAAGGCTCATTTAAAATGGACTGTGGCAAAGTGGAAAACTGTATATCCAAGTTCTAGAACAACATATGCTCCCATCCAGACGTCATCTCTTTCAGGGAAGACCCTGCATTTTCCAACATGACAATGCCAGACCACATACTGCATCAATTACAACATCATGGCTGTGTAGAAGGAGGATCCGGGTACTGAAATGGCCAGCCTGCAGTCCAGATCTTTTTTTTTTTGATATGTCATCTGTGTTGTATTCTGAATAAAATATTGAAATTTGAAACTTCCACATCATTGCATTCTGTTTTTATTCACAATTTGCACAGTGTCCCAACTTTTTAGGAATCGGGTTTGTATATATATACATATATATACATATATATATATATACATATATACATATATATATATATATATATATATATATATATATATATATATATATATATATATATATATATATATATATATATATATATATATATATATGTATATGTGTATATATATATATATATATATATATATGTATATATGTATATATATATATGGCTTGGGTATATAATGGACCCAAGGACGTTCACGCAAGAACTGTCATTCTGGCTATCTGAAAACCGGAGAACAACAGAGATATTAAAATACATACTCTTCTGAGTTTTATGATGTAGGCTTTGTATTTTATTAAAACGGATTATAATTGATATCTCAAAAGGATGCGCTTGTGCGCGGCAGGAGCTGCTGCGTGCACACAGGACTGCAACGCATGACTTTCATATAGGCTAGCCTTTGTAATAACTTGCCATTTTGGTTTGTTTCTCACCAAACCCTACAGTATACCCTCAGAATGCTTGGAACATACGGCAAGTTTATTTTATGACATTTGCATCAGCTTAAAAAAAAATGAAATGGGAAAATGCAAGCAAATGCGGATTCTTGACATGTTTATTGCAACTACATTCATCTCTTTCTCATTAAATAAGATGACTAATGATTGGCTCGACACAACCCATACCGGGGCAGAGATTAGACAGGGCTTTCTTCTGTGTAGACCAGCGGTTTTAATCCAGCAAAGTTCCAGGGCATATCATACCGTCATTTCTGGACTGTAAAGTCATGTTTTTTTTTGTTTTTTTTATGAAACATGCTGTGATTTATTCCAAAGTGACTTAAATCATGCATTTTATGTCAAATAATCAAAATGTTTACTTCGTATTCAAGTATTCGCTGTATTTTCACTTTCAGTTTTGGGTGAACTATCACAGTAAGGAAGAGTAAAGATTGTATTTCACAGAGGAAAAAATATGGTAATGCTTTAGAATGGTTAAAAATGGTTTACGACCTTTGCCTCAATAAACTCCTAATTTACTGCTTATTAATAGTTATTAGGCTAGTTTTGTAGCGTTTAATTCTAGGTATTTTGTAGGATTAAGGGATGTAGAATAAGGTCAGGCAGAATAAGGCATTAATATGCGCTTTATAAGTAGTAATAACCAGCCAATATCCTAGTAATATACATGCTAATAAGCAACTAGTTAATAGAATTGAACCCTAAAACAAAGTGTTACCAAAGAAAAAAAAAAAAGACTTTAAAGACCTTCACAGTGACAAAAAATAAAAAAAAATAACTTTAGAAATGTAACAATTAACAGAATTTAGTAATGCAGTACTGAGACAAATAAAAAAGGCTAAAAGATTGGTGGAGGTGGACAAAACGAGGGCCAAAAGAAAGTTTGGTCTGTCGCACTGGCACCTTTCAGGAATCTCAGCCTGGTCTCATAGTCACGAGGGCCTAAAGGAGAGCGTGTCTGAAACAGGTCACACGTCTGCAGCCCCTGAGACTCACCCGGTAAAAGCTTTTTTTCTTTAAAGTTGTAAATACAATTTAATGGAAGGAAAAGCCTGCTGTGGGTGTCGTTTTACATGTCGTACACATTACTTGTATCTAGTACAGGTCAAGAAAAGACTGGGTTGCATTGATCACACTGGTCATATCATATTTAACAGAAGTAGGGGTTGTGATAAGATGCTTTCATCAAAGACAAGCTCATTTAATGAGCAACCTGATGAAGAGATAGAGAAGTTAACCCCACCCACACACACATACACACATACTCAAAATAAAAGGCAAGAGAAGCTTTCATGTTTTCATCCACAGTTGCTGCTCGAGGGGTCAAGTAGTTCATTAAACATCTTTCAATATGTCCCTTCACACCCGCAGAGACAGTGATGGGACAGTTTGTTATGAAATGTTGCATAGCTCAATCGCTCAGTCATTTTAAAGGTAGTCTGTTTTGACTTTCTCCTTTCGCAGCTTAATATGCAGACACAACTCTAATAAGCCATTTGCATGTTGATTTCCCTGAAAAGTATAAATACAGCAACATTCGCTCAAACAGTGGCATGACTTTGTTTTAGAATATGTGACCCGTGCTGGCAAAATGACTCTGAATGCACACAGGCTAATTACGAGCTACAGGCAAAACAAGTGAAATACGTCGGTTTTGGTCGAATTTGAGGTTTTCACTAAAATGTGTTCATTAAGCCTAGTCTAGTGATCCCAATGCTCCAAATAGCAATTAAACATCTAAAATTATCTTTATTTGTACATTCCTAAATCTTTCCTTTGTTAATGAAAAATGGCAGTTTGTCTCTTGATGACTGATGCTTTCCCTCAGCACAAGTTTGGACTCTGGTCTCTGGTCTCTCTCTGCTCTCTTTTCAAATCCATGTTGATGTAAACCAGCTTGTTGCTAACCAGTCGCAATAATACCTTCGTGATTAATCTAAACACCCTGCGTGTTGGAAGTGTCCATCCTCTGAAAACATGAAAAGTAAACATGTTTTCAAGCTTTTAATTCAATATTTCATCGATATATGCCTGTTTTGTAATGGATATGGATGATTGTGAGCGTGCTGGTCGGTGCTAATGCTTTAAATGCACTGCGGTCGGCAAATCTTGTTGGAGCAGTTGACATGGAACATTCTGCTCAACTTATTAGACTACTTCAGTAATAATGTGACAGCAGCAAAAATAAATAAATAATATGATTGTGGACATTAATCTTGAACAATGGTTGTGCATGGACACCATATGAAACTGTAATTTTGTATTAAAATAAACGTGCAGCTGTGTTGGTCACTTTTAATCTGGTCACACAAAAATCATTACAATTATTTCACAAAATGTAGTCTTTTTTTATAAACTTGTTAACATGAATTTGTTATTTAGCAATTTGTTATTTACAACTTAACAAATTGTTAACCAGTGGCATGCTTCTCAACCTGACAGCTAAGCAGAAAAAAACTGTTCAACAATGTTAAATATTCTTTATATAATTTTCAATAAAGCTGAACATATATTTCCCCTATAGATATGGGTGTTGACTTGGTGTGTACCAAATTTGGTGTTATTGCCAGGGATTTTAAGGTATGGTTGCTAGATGATTTTATTTTGGAACCTACAGAAAACGTTAACTAGATTTTTCTCAAAATGTACTTTGCAGACTCTATCAACTTCAAACATTCATTTTTTTTTTTTTTTTGTCTGATTCCAACAACTCGTACATCATTTTGAAGGTTTTTTAATGGTGAATAATAACAAAATAACAAGAACTAATTTTTGAAAACTTGCTCATTCTGACTCATTTCGCCAGCATGGGTCACACGCTTCTTGCAGCAGATAAATAAAGAATAATAAAAAAAAAAAAAAATACTTCTTGAATTTTCAGCTGATTAATAAACTAAATAAACAAATTATATTAATTAACAAAGACTACAACTCTTGCATTTGCAGCTAACAAATACATAACTGAATTAACCGATAAATACATGATTTATAAAAAAAAAAAAAAAAAAAAAAATATATATATATATATCATCTTTCGCTGATGAATGAATGACAGTAAGGTAGTATTTCTGTTTTAACACATTTTACCATGTTTAATCGTTGCACAATTGCCCTCATTCAATCTGGGGCGTAGGCATGACCTATACCAGTATTACATATCTACCCTCATAGCCTCATTTTCATTCACATCAAACTGAATCATGTCCCTCATCTCACAGACTCCACAGTTACTCAGAAAACATTTCAACCTGGTTTTAGCTGGGTTGTGTATGTGAACAGCTGTTTAACAACCCTGCAGCAAATGAACCCTAAAGCCTGCACAACCCTTCTGGTCATGCTCATCACATCAGTCCCCTTTTCTCCCCTCTCTGTCAGGGCAGAGTCTATATTGTGCTGCTGTCCTCTAAACACTGCGTTGCCTCTCACACAGCCTGCAGGGAGCCATGAGCAAACACACACACATGCAAATAGACACTGTGTGTGCATGGTGATAATCCCTACAGTACATGTGCTGTCATCTGAAGAACATTGGTGGTGGTTAGACTAGAGGGCTGCATTGGATCACTGGGTGAAAGCAGGTGCAGGTGGGATTGGGCAGTAAAAAAAAAAAAATTTTCAGCATAACAAAGTAAAAGAGTGAACAAATGATGTTCACCGCAGTCGATCGTAACATTCTCTTCCTCCATAGCGAGCTAGGCCAAGTGATTAATTATTTCATTCATTTGTTAAGTTATTAGTATTATTTAGACCTATTATTCTTCTGGATCAAAGTGCAGCTTTCGACAATGTCGATCACTCACTACTACTTGGTCGACTTGAATCTGTTTTTTGTGTAACTGAGACTGCTCTTGATTGGTTCAGATCCTATTTTTCTGATCGCAGGCACTTTGTTTTTATGGATGGCCACAGATCAGATATTGGTTCTGTTAGTACTGGTGTCCCCCAGGGCTCAATTATTGGTCCTTTGCTATTTAGCATTTATATATTTTTTCCACTCAGTCAGTTATTAAGTTCTCTTGACCTTAACTATAATTTTTATGCTGACAATACCCAGATTTACATCCACTAAAACCCAGGTCAAGACGTGGACACATCCCATCTGACAAATTGTATTTCAGAGATTAAGATTTGGATGTCTAAGAACTTTGTATGTCTGAAAGTCATGCTTCTTGGCTCTCCCCATCAACTGCACACTGCTAGCTTTGTCTGTTGATGGTGTTGCCTTGGAGTTACAAAGTAAAGTGAAAAATCTTGGAGTTATTTTTGATTCCACTCTGTTGTTTGAGCCTTTTGTGCAGAACACTGCTAAGACCTCGTTCTTTCATCTCAGAAATATTGCACGTCTACGTCCTATGCTTTCTTTTTCTGTTGCTTAATGCATTCATTTTTTTTTGGGTTGATTAATGCATGCATAATTTTTTTTTTTTTTTTTTTTTTTTTTTGTGGATAGACTATTATAATGCCCTTCTTGTCGTAGTTTCCAAATCCTGTATCAACAAACTTCAATATTTGCAATAATGTAATTCACTTAAATTGTGTGCCTTGTTACAGTAGCTTACCAGAGTTTAACTGTTATGGTTAGGTGTGTGTGTGTGTGTGTGTGTGTGTGTGTGTGTGTGTGTGTGTGTGTGTGTGTGTGTGTGTATATATGTTGTTGTTACGCATCAGTTTAAATATGTTGTTAGGCTCCATTAGTTGTGATGTTTTGTTTTAAAAGTTGATAGAATATAAGGCTAGTAAATATAAGGCTAGTAAAAAGCTGGCTGAATGTGTTTGTCATTTGTGGTTCTAGCATTACCTTATCTTATGGGTGCGGGCGGGAGTGAAACACACATTGCGGGAACGGGCGGTAACGGACAGAAATTCAGCGGGAGTGGGATTAAGAAAACAGTCCCACACAGGGCTCTAGTTTGGACTTGATGAGAGTGTAAAAGGGTCTATTAGAGGGTGATAGCACTCAAAATCTGAAAATATTACAAATACCACAACAGTAGGAAATCAGTTAGAAAAAGGTTATGTGCATTTGCATGCTTAGGTACATGCGTATGTGTCCTTAAATGCACATGATCGTGTGGCTATGTGTAATTGCAAAAGCTATTTTTGTATTATTTATATTATATTCAAGTATTTATTTACAAACCCGATTCCAAAAAATTTGAGACACTGTACAAATTGTGAATAAAAACAGAATGCAATGATGTGGACGTTTCAAACATAGATGACATATCAAATGTTTAAACTGAGAAAATGTATAATTTTAAGGGAAAAATAAGTTGATTTTAAATTTCATGGCATCAACACATCTCAAAAGTTGGGACAAGGCCATGTTTCCCACTGTGTGGCATCCCCTCTTCTTTTTATAACAGTCTGCAAACGTCTGGGGACTGAGGAGACAAGTTGCTCAAGTTTAGGAATAGGAATGTTGTCCCATTCTTGTCTAATACAGGCTTCTAGTTGCTCAACTGTCTTAGGTCTTCTTTGTCGCATCTTCCTCTTTATGATGCGCCAAATGTTTTCTATGGGTGAAAGATCTGGACTGCAGGCTGGCCATTTCAGTACCCGGATCCTTCTTTTATCCAGCCATGATGTTGTAATTGATGCAGTATGTGGTCTGGCATTGTCATGTTGGAAAATGCAAGGTCTTCCCTGAAAGAGACGACGTCTGGATGGGAGCATATGTTGTTCTAGAGCTTGGATATACCTTTCAGCATTGATGGTGCCTTTCCAGATGTGTAAGCTGCCCATGCCACATGCACTCATGCAACCCCATACCATCAGAGATGCAGGCTTCTGAACTGAGCGCTGATAACAACTTGGGTTGTCCTTGTCCTCTTTAGTCCGGATGACATGGCGTTCCAGTTTTCCAAAAAGAACTTCAAATTTTGATTCGTCTGA
This sequence comes from Paracanthobrama guichenoti, assembly GCA_018749465.1. Classification (NCBI taxonomy): domain Eukaryota; kingdom Metazoa; phylum Chordata; class Actinopteri; order Cypriniformes; family Gobionidae; genus Paracanthobrama; species Paracanthobrama guichenoti. The sequence continues at coordinate 14,446,842 of CM031956.1, read as the reverse complement.
CCACAGAACAGTTTTCCACTTTGCCACAGTCCATTTTAAATGAGCTTTGGCCCAGAGAAAACGCCTGTGCTTCTGGATCATGTTTAGATATGACTTCTTTTTTGACCTATAGAGTTTTAGCCGGCAACGGCGAATGGCACGGTGGATTGTGTTCACCGACAATGTTTTCTGGAAGTATTCCTGAGCCCATGTTGTGATTTCCATTACAGTAGCATTCCTGTATGTGATGTAGTGCCGTCTAAGGGCCCGAAGATCACGGGCGTCCAGTATGGTTTTCCGGCCTTGACCCTTACACACAGAGATTGTTCCACATTCTCTGAATCTTTGGATGATATTATGCACTGTAGATGATGATAACTTCAAACTCTTTGCAGTTTTCTCTGAGAAACTCCTTTCTGATATTGCTCCACTATTTTTGGCCGCAGCATTGGGGGAATTGGTGATCCTCTGCCCATCTTGACTTCTGAGAGACACTGCCACTCTGAGAGGCTCTTTTTATACCCAATCATGTTGCCAATTGACCTAATAAGTTGCAAATTGGTCCTCCAGCTGTTCCTTATATGTACATTTAACTTTTCCGGCCTCTTATTGCTACCTGTCCCAACTTTTTGGAATGTGTAGCTCTCATGAAATCAAAATGAGCCAATATTTGGCATGACATTTCAAAATGTCTCACTTTCAACATTTGATATGTTATCTATATTCTATTGTGAATAAAATATAGGTTTATGAGATTTGTAAATTATTGCATTCCTTTTTATTCACAATTTGTACAGTGTCCCAACTTTTTTGGAATCTGGTTTGTAATTCACTTTTATTTTTTATATCTTCAGTTGTTATTTTAATTTTTGTAATTGTATGTGATTGTCCATTTTTGTTATTTTACATAGCCTTTTTGATTTTATTTTTATTTTTTTGTATTTTTAGTACTTCGACTTTTAAAATTATTTCAGTTAGTTGCCAAGGCAACATTTATTATTTTATTTTATAATTCTTTTATAGTTTTAGTTAATAACAACACTGATACTTTCATGTACTTTCCTGCTAAACAGACCAGCATGAATTTCCATGCTTGAGTGGAAGGATGGATTATGGCTCGGGCTAATGGGGCCAGTGCCGTGGGACCCCTGACTGCCAGGGGCACTGAGCTGAAAGCCCCATGGTGGCCCTGGCACCCAGAAACAAAGCACTGCAAGTGTAAAATTGATACAGGCAATCAGCACTTGAATGGATGCCAATGACTGCTAGCTGGCACGACGTGAAATACATAAATACACATTGTTGTCACCTTTGTTTTAAATACAGAGTGTGTTCATTCTAGTACAGTAATTGTGACTATTTCTTGCAGTTGCTACATTATTTCTTATATTTTAATGCAATTTATTATTGATTACAAAAATGCTGTTCGACAATTTCAACTTCCTGTTCCAACTTTACAGCCATGCACATTGTCCAGTAGTCATGGATTAAATACAAACATTGACACAAACAACAAAAACATCAGACTATTGACCTTAGTCAGGGTAGATGGCATATTGAATTTAACATAGATGAAAATGAGGCTGTGTGGGATAGAATCAAGGTGTAATTTTTTGAGCAATGTTGCCGGGCAATATTACAGAGCGATATTGCTTGGGCACTTTTCCATTGAGAATGGGCAACAAATTTCTGGATACTTTAGATCCAGATAGAATTTTTAGTTGTCTTGTGTATCATCGCCTTTACAGTCTTTACAATGGCACACACTGCATAAAGGTCCTACATCTCCAAATGTTCACAATTTACAACTTTTAACTGTTTCATGGAGATTTTGTCTACCGAAAGTTTTTCGGAAAGATGTTTCATCAGCTGAACAATACAACCCATCTCGCACGTCAAGCATACATATGGTTGATAACTTAAAATAAAGTAGACCTATATCTTTTTTTTTATTTAATCAGCCCCTTGTCAAGACATATGTGACCTGTGCTGGCAAAAAAAAGTCTCAATGAACACATTTTCAAAACTGAGTTCAATCAGACAAAAAATGACTGAGCTACACCTACTTGAAGTCGATAGAGTCAGCAAAGTCGATTTTGAGTTTTCTGAAGGTTTCAAAACAAAATCACCTAGCATCAATACCTTAAAATTACATGGTAATAACACAAATTTGGCACATACCAAGTCAAAAACCATATCTATAGGAACAAATATATATTCAGCTATTTTCCCCATGATACCACAATTGTTTGATTAACATTAACGTGACTGACAGTCTATACATATAAAGACCTCCTATAATGCACGGATCAAATATAATGTTACACATCAGCTGTTTTTCCAAAAACATGTTTATTTAAGATATGTTTCTGTGAATACTTGCCAGGACATAAAATATCTAGTATGTGTATGTGTATGTGTATTGCGCGCTGTCTGAGAGGCGTCTTTGTGCGCACACTTCGGATGTGTCAGTTAGAGCGAGTAAGATCACACTCTAAAAAATGCTGGGTTAAAAACAACCCAAGTTGGGTTGAAAATGGACTAACCCAGCAATTGGGTTGTTTTAACCTAGTGAATGGCTCGTTTTAACCCAGCAGTTGGATTAAATGTTTGCTTAAGACAACCCAATCGCTGGGTTAAAACAACCCAATTGATGGGTTAGTCCATTTTCAACCCAACTTGGGTTGTTTTTAACCCAGCATTTTTTAAAGTGCATTTTGTTTACATCAGCGTGAGTTTGAAAATCACATTCCATTGGTTCAGACTCATGCCATCAAGAATTTGCTATGAATATTCACAAAGTTGAAATGCTGCACTTTACAACGATACCAAACTTGTGCATAGGGGAAGGACCAGTCGTCGAGAAGCGAGCAGAGGAAAAACTGCAATATTTCATGGATTATTAAAACAAAGGAAAGATTTAGGAAAGTACACCTCTCAGAAACCGTACAAATAAAGATCATTTTAGATGTTTCATTACTATTTGGAGCATTGGGATTACTAGACGAGGGCTTAATGAACAAATTTTTGTGAAATCCTCAAATTACATATTTTTTTACTTGTTTTGCCCTTAGCTCGTAATTAGCCTATGTGCATTTGAATTACAAGAGGCTAAAGTCATAATTCTTTAAATTATTAAATAAAGTCAGAATTGAGGGAAAAAAAAAGTTTTTAAGTCATAACTGCACATAATATAAATTATCCATTAACTGCATCTGCACAAAAGTCACAGTTACAAAATAATATAATATCCTCTCTGGCAAAAACAGTATGTTGGGTGACAAAAGCGGGCCTACAAATAGGCTTGGGCCCCTGGCTCTTGCAAGACAATAATCCATCCTGGCAGAAGTGTCTATATGTATACACCCATAAGTGTGAGATTGCGTGAGACAGAGGTACACAACATTCCTGCCAACAAATTCCGTGACACATCATCCTCTGCATTTGACAACAACCAAGCCTCTGTTGTCACCATGGAAACGCGTATATTTCTCACATATTCTACACAGATCCATTTTGATCGGCTTTGACTGTGGTCACAATTAATTTTCCACTTTCTTTTTCCATTTTTCACCATCTGGAAGCTTCAAGAGCGTGGCTTGCATCAGAAAAAAAGGCCTGTGGCCCTTCCTATGCGTAGGAAGCTGTATCAGTGGAAGTGAAGCTGCGTGCACAGGAGTGTTTCATTAACTGTGCATTAGTTTAAGAGGAGGGACTATTCATATGGTATAGAATGTTCAAAGGATGTTGCAGAAGTGGCTATTCATCTTTAATAGGGAAGTACTGTAAATAACTTATTGATTTATAAGGAAGGTGAATGGACTAATATATTGATTGGCAGTGAGGTGAAGTTGGTCAACCAGTCAACCAGAGCCAAGGGCTTTGGAGTCAACCATTAATTTTTGGTTGTGGCTGTGTAATGACCAAATCATCTACAACAGGGGCCAACAAAAACACCTCATTGACTGTGAACAAAAGGCATATGTGCAGTTGTGTAGATAAACACAAACATACTGGTTGTACAATGCAGAAATACAAAAGAAAACAATTTATTTTATTAAAAATAAATAAATAAAAAGGCTTAAGGCAGCAAATAAATTGTAGAGAGGTATATTTAGGTTATACCACTGTACAATTTATGATTTGTTATCACAACTTTTTTATCTTTTGTCAAATCAACTTAGATAATTCATGTGATTTAGATAACATGATTTTTTTGAGTTTCTATGTATTAAACCGATCTCATTTGTATCGTATGCATTTTTATTAATGCTTTTTATTTTGATTGATCAAAAGTAACAATAAATTTACATTGGTCACAAAAACAATCTACTTCATATAATATTAGCAGCCTTGTAAACACTGTAATAAGAGAATACTAATGTATTTCAACTCTGTAAATCGTGGCCATGGTTTACAATATGAATGGCGAGGCTGCTGATTTAAGCAAGTACCAGTAAAGCTACCATTCAGAAAACACACTATACAATGTTCTTAAAAGGATCCAAAGAACCACTTTACAATCTTGATTAAGTCTAGGTAGATAGTTGAACTGAATAAATAGAATAAAGGCTGAAGGCTGAAGGATATTGAGGCCATACCTCATATATTTCAATTCAAAGAGCTGGGTATTAGTCTTTAAACGCAAATATCCTAATATTCAAGGTTGAAGGCCTAACATAGTGAAAGAAAGCAACAAGCTGCACTCTTTCTAAATGTGAGCTCAGTTCATTTGGAATAGGGCTGAGAGGAGTGACCTATTGATCACAAACAGATTGGAAGGAGCCAACGGAAAGGCGAGCTTCATGGATTGCAAAGATGGAGCTGTGGAGTGTGCAATTGATCCTGATTTGGAATTGATGTAATTGTGATTGCCAGAACAATAGTTTAACTGATACTTAATGACAGAGAGAGGGGAAGTAAAAGAGGAAGAGAGAGAGAGAGAGAGAGAGAGAGAGAGAGAGAGAGAGAGAGAGACAATCCCTGATGAGTCAAAAAGACAAAGCGCAAGATGACTTAGACCATTAGCAGAATTATAGAGTTCCAATCTCTTCTGGCTGAACCACAGCTGAAACTAGCCTCATTTTTCAGTTCTCTCACGCCACTCTGCAAGACTCGAAATTGGAGGAAGAAAGGGCAACACAGTGGAACAAATGTGTGGTGTTTAAGTCAAGCGTATTATACTAGACTGAATCTTGTTGCACTATGTTTCACGTTTGCAATGCCGGATTTTCGCCAATCCACACCAAAGGTTACCAACACTTTTCTAGCCTGCGTAACTTACAAGAGATAGTAGCTACACACCGATCTTGACACACCTAGTCAGAACATCAGAAACTGTTTGAAACTGTGAGTCTTTGGGCTTCAGGCTTGTTGTATGCATTCAGCATTAGACCCGTAAGAAAGCTGGTTTAAAAACCATTCGCAATATCAGAGCTCTGGCTCCCAGCAGAGCAGACCGGTGGGACAGCACGTACGACAGAAAGAAACAACTAAGAGGAAAGGCAACTGAGAAGACTGTGTGTTTGCATATTATAGTGTCTGCTGTGGACAAGAAACAGGCCTATTTGGAGAACATTCCTTGTGCACGGAGGCATCTGTTTCCCTGTATCTTCTCCAACTCTCTCGGCTCACCTTCCCTGATCTGCCAAATCAAGCAGATCCTCTGAGAGACAGAACATTCTGGCAGGTTGAGGTTAAATTGAGATGTGTGCCCTATTTAGAGAATGTTTCTTGAGCGTTTATCGAACATACTGTGGCAGACATCTGTTTCTCTGTATCTTTCTGTTCACTGCGCAAACTTTCATGCCCACTTATTAAGAGCCATCATCTGTTGTATTTCAGTAGCGTTTAGCACCCTCAGCGAAACACGGCTTCTTGTAAATTGAACAACAAATGTGTTAATGCAGGTTTTTATATTTATATTCTGTCATTATGCGACTTTTTGCAACACAAAGCATGCCTATTAGAGGGTCTAACGATTGAGACAAGCCCTATTTAAATGAGAATATCGGCATTCTCGCCACACCTTTTCTGCTGAACAATGAGTTTTCGATCAATGGCGCGTTCTTATTTGATATCAATAAATTGACTCGCATCTGTCTCAATGTGCAAATGAAGCATATTGGATCAGCTGTTGTTCCTGCTGTAAATCTACATCTCTTCCAGGGATAAGACTAGATCTACTTTGAAGGTGAGAATTAAAATGGATTTGTGGGCTCGCAGTTCCATGTCACTTCACCCCCGGTAAGTCAGCAACAGAGAGACCAGACAGCAGGAGAATTAAATCAGGTTGATGCCTGGGCTGCAGCCTGCCGGAGAGTGAGCAAAACCATGCTTCATTTGTCCACTCAATATTTTCAATGTCAGATTTTGTTGTGAGATCAGCTCTGAGGGTGCTCAGCTGAGTAACAGGGTTTTTTTTTTCCCTCCTCCCTTTTAATTTTAGCCCTTTTGCTCTTGATTCAACAGATGCCAATTACTCCCATGTTGATGCACCAGCATTTTTTTTAACCCCAAAGATACAGGTGTCACCAAGGGAACGTGTCATGCTAAGTCTACGCTCTTTTCCCTAAGGGATTGCAACAGGCAGCCTATTGCCATGGGAACTGTAGAGGCATTTGAGAGAAGGTTACTTGTGATTGGTTAATGCATTTGCAAATGCTATCAGTCTTGTTAGTAGTAATTCCCTGCCTCAGCCTAGTATCACTGGAATCTGCCCCTTGTATCTTAACCCAGAGTCATGTGATGATTGCTGAATGCAAAATAAGATCATTTGTGAATATCTCAAATATTTTGTGGAACACAAAAAAATTGATTTTTGAAGAATATCCTGTCCATTCTTTTTAATATAATTCAAATTAATGAGGACTTGGGCTTGCTTCAAAATGGTAAAAAAAGGAACATAAAAGTCATACTGTGTGTAAGAACAGAAGAACAAACTTTCAATTCACTGCAAATTTTAGCTTCCCTTGGCACATTCATGATTGTTTACCAGAGCAGAAATGATGTCTGATTCGTGAAGAAATAATTCTTTTGAGTCAGAAATTTTCTAGATCAGATGATTCACAAAACCATCTGAATGATTCATTGCCTAAACTGACTGATTCGGATCTGGAGTTAAATTGACTGCATGAGCGTTTATAAAGCTTTGCCATTCTTTTTGAAGCTTGATAGCCCCGGGCTCATTTATTTAAATTATACAGAAAAGAGTGGCAAGAATATTCTTCAAAAGCTCCACTTTTGTGTTTGATGGGGAAATAAAAGTCATACGGATTTGGAATGGGATTTTCATTTGTGGGTGAACTATCCCTTTGAATTATAATAACAAATACAGTCCTTTATTGTGGTTTTGTCCATGAACACAGAAATAAAAATGATCAGCGCCTCCAAACACAAACTACCACCCTTAATCAAAGAGAAACAATCCTTTTCATACGCTCTCTAAGTCACAAAGATCGCTAAATCCAATTAGGTAACGATTAGCTTATTGACTGGTCATGGTGCGTTTAGATGAACCAAAGCTAGACCTGGGAGAGATGGGACCCCACAAACAACAACAGGTTGGAAAGATCACAGGTGAATCTATCAGGTCTTGGCGCAGAGACCTCTAATGAATGAAAATAGATCAATTTGATATGCTTTGACACATATTACACACACACACATGCATAGGCTTGCCAACAGGAAGCAACACAGACTCAGACTGCAGGGCCTCTGTTAGAGCCTTGAGAGGGACGATCGATGAAGCCACGTGCCGCGCAGATCAATCTGGATTAGAACACTGGCGGGAGGCACTGAGGCCCCCTCCCTGTCCTGCAGCGAGAGTATGCGGCCAGCAGGGGGCTCAGAGAGGAGCCCTCAGGGAGAATCCTGGGTGTGAGATGGAACCATGGGAGATTGGATGAATATTGATAGGATTTGGAAGCAAAGCAGAAAGAGTTTTGGGTTTTAAAAAGGATGAAATCTTGAGCTTAAGCCAACCCTTTGCAACAAATAAATCCATCTGTAGGAAAAAACGTGTGGGTGGCATGTCCAAAATCATAGAAATTTTATAGTAACAGTAAGTCACAATATGTACTTTAGCTGAAATATTAAATCGCCAAACGATGAATGTATTACATAATCATAAATGCCTTTTTTTTTTCTGACATTTATAGGTGCCAGGTAGAAGAGCATTATAAGTTGAAGAATATGTCAGTTTTCTGCTTGGTGTCAGATTTTTAAAATTGGATATTATGCCACGGTATACACAGAACAGCAGAATACGGTTTACACATTTCTACTGCCACACAGTATATGAGTTTCTTCAACTTTGGGTTACTTTTAAGTCTCAGGTGTTGACATATATATTTGTACTACTTTTTAACAATTTGTACCTTTCACATTCACATTTTTTACCCTTGTTTTAGAGATTCAATCTAAAACTCTGAAAATCCATCAAAAAAGTATTATGTTTATATGAAAACATTAACAATACATTTTCACAGAGTATGATGTCCCCAAGAAAACCTTCAGACTTACAAAACATAAAAATACAAATGACAGAACGTGATTCACATATACACTGTCAACTGTATTAACAATTTAAATAAACTAGTGAGATTGTGAAGCATAAATAAAGATCCACAAGGCCAAAAGTGGCTATAGTTGAAGAAACAGTCATACAGCTTAGAAACAGCACAAACACAGTAAATGTTCCTTGCACTTTGCAAACTGAGGGTCAAAACGAGGCTACAATTGTGTTGAGAGATATAAATGAATGGCAGAGAGGTTTAAGTGGGACTTTAAGAGACTAAAGATCTCAGATGTCCAACCCCAACACTTTCCTAGAGAGCGGTAGGGGGTCTGCACTAGTTTGGTCACCTTGAGTGGAAGGAGGAGGAGGATGGTGGCTATCTAGGAGATTTCAGACACACCGCTGGGGCTCTGATAAACCAGTAAAGATGATGAGTGTTAAGAGACGCTCTGCTGGATGGAGACTCCTGCTCACCCTACTAATAGGCACATCTGCTAGCCTGCCAGTATGTCTGAGCATCACACTGATGCAGTTATGCCCACCTGCCAAGCCCTGCAGGGGGCCACAGTGAGCCGACGGAGGCTGGCCTGCAGCACACTGGGGTGGGCGTCCAATCATGCCACAGGGTTGGGAGGAAGATCTTTTAGAAGACGAGGACTGAATAATAATTGAGCACTGTAACTTTTGAGAGCATCTGAAATGAAAGTCTCCAGACCTGATCTGGCAAACCGATCAGATCCATCTGGCAGGTTGAGATGAATGTAATGTGAGGCCTTACAGAGACACGCTGGAGACAATTCTGGAATCCATACCGTATCCATAAAAAACAAAACAAAAAAACATCTCAGCTGTGAGAGAAACAAAGCATTGTTGTGCCAGAGGGGGAGGTAAACGTTAATTTATACCATCTATCACCTCAACTAGAAATATACTCCATCTTTATGCCCCACTGTGGGCGAAATTTCCCTGTTTTCCTAAACTTTATGCTGTCTGGCTCTCTCCAAGTTACTTCTTTTCTTTCTCTCCATTGTTCTTATCTCCTGCAGTGTTGTCAAAATGACCAGACTGCATCACCGTGACCATTACACCCTGATACTCTTGTTAATTAACAAACCTGAAGATTTTGGCAAAACAAAGAGAATCGGGCCGTCAGCTTCACTGCAAGAATCTGAAATGCATGTGATGGAGGGATATTGAAGGGAAGGAGGAATGCTGAGAGTAGGTGTGAAAGAAATGCCAAAGCAAGAATAAAAGCCCACTACTATCACAAGTCAAATCATCTATATGGTTCACAGTGAAAACATTATGCCACAATGTAAGCGTATGTTAGCCAAGATACAGCATAACCCCTAACGATGTTATGACAGCTGAAAGCTGTCTGAAACTGTTACCTGGGATTACAGATAGCCAGATGGCTTTGCCGCTGTAATTAATTAGCACTGTGACTGCTGAGCAATCCTTCGGGGTCTAGAAGGACATCAGAAACCAGACTTTGCCTCAGACGGCACCACCCACAGACCATTCACGGAGCGCCTAATGCATATTGCATATAAAAATGGGTAGTGCTGACTAAAATCACCTATTCAAATCCCCCTTATGGAAGAAAGCCGTTGTGTTTATAACTTTGATGAACGCTTATCAGACTTAGAATAGGTATCAACTAAAAGCTGGATTTTCAAAAGTATGTGATGTTCATAGCACCATTGTTACAGAAAATGTGCACACAACGTTTTCACACCCCTGAACATAACACTGAACAAAATGAACTATGATTGGTTGCTTTACATGTCGGTCAGACATCCTCTTGTGCGGTCCTTGGCCAATGAAAGCTGCTGTGGAGCTCAGACCTTTTGCCGTAAGACCTTTTGCCTATATGACATAAGCACATAAATAAATAATCCTATGGTTGATTTTGAATATTTGTAACAACAGATCTGGTTTTGATATGAAAATACAATGTTGTATACAACATATAAAATGTTGATGGGTTTTAAATATTTATGATTTTGCACATTTATGTTTTGATATATCTTTTTTTATTTATTTTTTTATTACTGTCATGATAATGTTATATTTTAACTCTTTCCCCACCAGCGTTATTTTTTTTTAAAAAGTTGCCAGACACTGCCAGCATTTATGATAATTTTCACAAAATTTTCACGATCCCCAGAATATTTCTTATTATCTGAACATGCATATATTAAAACAAATAACCCTATTTTATTCTAACTTAATTTTTTTCTTTTTTATCAACATTTGAATGTGGGTAGGTTTAATTAAAAAAAGTATACAGTCCAGTCTACATCAAGATCGGATTCAGAACGATGATCAAAACATAGATGGAGTAGATGGAGTCAGCACCCCTAAAGCTTGCACAGTCCTATAGCCCTATCATCCTGGGTTGACATTTCATTCAGTAACATTAGACAGTTTTGATTTATATGCTGTTTAATGTTGATGATCGCATTATTTTTATATGCATCTGCTTACATACACTATCACTTGTTTATGCTTCTTCTTCATGTGTCTTTTAATCAGGAGATTCAGTACTCTTTTAGAAGATGTGTTTCCTTGAAAACAAGGAAAGCCAGGACATTTCTGTCAATGGCGGGGAAGCGTTATGACTTATGTTAGCTAACCAGAAAACCTCTGAACAATAATTGAATTTACTGTAAAATGACCAAAAACATCCTATTACCTAAAAACATTTTATTATAAATATTCCACAGTGGATACAAAAAGGGCTCTTTGAAATAAAAACAAAAATAATAAAAAAATAAAAATAAAAAAGGAAAAGACAATTGGCTTGCTAATGGCCAATTTGTATATTTGGTTATCGGCATCAGCCTCAAGTATTTACCAAACAGTAGTAGTGAAACCATGACAAAAGAACCATGATACACCCTACAAAGTACTAGGAGCAATTTGGGCCTTGTTGCTCTTTGAAAGATACTCTTTGTAAGAAGATTTTTTTTTTTTTGTGGAGTTAATCACGATTTGCTAGTCCATTGTCTCATCACCACCTCCACTAAATGCAATAGCAATATTATTTAGCATCCAGGAGAGAACGACTGAGATGCATTAAAGGGCCCAAAGCGAAACAAGTACTCATTATTATCGTTTGCCACCTTACAATCAAAATGCAATACACAAATTAAGCTGTCAGTGCAAAACCATTTAGAACGGAGGACCAGGAAACATGGACCCTTCACGTCCCCTGATGGAAAACAGCAACAAATGTTCTGCTGAGAAGGTAATTGTTCTGATAATTATACAATGCTCATGATAAATGGACTAAAAATTCAGTTTTTTTTTTTTTTTTTTTTTTTTTTGCCAAACATTGAAACTAATTGGTTACAGAGTCTGTTAAAGACTAATGATTAATGGAGTTCATAATGTGTAGGCTTGTGATGGGGGAAGGGGATGGTGGTGAAAGTCCTACACTTTCCTGGAGACACAATCCGACAACAACACAGACACTAGCAAATCAATCAGACCCGGTGAGCAGCACTGATTGCACAGGGTCTTGTCTTCTGTTCTTCTAAGTCTTGATCGACCATCAGGGACACTATGAGTGGATCTCCAAGTGTGCATGTGTGTGGTATGTCAATTCCCCATCCAACCCCCCGGCCCCCGCTTTTTATAAGCACCACCAATAAATCGTGAAGAAACAGATTAAAAGTAATATTGTTGCCACTAATGCTATTTCAAATCCTCTGATTTGCAACTCTGCATTGCATCCAATGAGCTTTGTATTCACAAGGTCACCTCTGAACGGTTCCTTTCCATTTCAGAGGCACAGTGATTGTTTGCATCTGATGAAATCTCACCTCTTTCTAGTCGGTATCTGCACAGCGCTGCCTGATGGCTCTTTTATATTCCCTATCATACAGGGTCTGCATTTTATATTTGTATTCAGATATCGAGTCTAAGGAAAGGGTTGATCCATTATCCATTGGAGGATGTCAGTTCTGTGAGTATATTCTGATGATCAGGGAGATGATTAGTCATGTTAATATATTTAAGCAGTCCATTCTGGGATTGCAGAGACTATTTTAGAATGAGAGAAAGCCGAATGGAATGCGGTCCGCTGTCACAGTGTAACTGGCTACAAATGAAAACTTTAAAATTGAATAAGAAGGCATTACCCATAAATCCATGCTTCAAGACAACGCAAATAAGTCTTGGATCCAAAGGCGAAAAAAGAGTCTGTGGGGAAATTTTCTTCAAATACATGAAACCAAATTAACAAGTGGCAAAGTTAAGTGGTGAAATAGTGTCCCGTGATGCAAACAAATCTACTGCTTTTGAATACTAACAACTACAATCTAATCTAGCACTAATTTCACCAACAGCTATTGGTTTAGTCCAGCATATACCTTTCTGAAGGCCAGGAAAGAGTGCCCGGATCCCTTTTTTGTTGCGTAGGTGGAAAGCAAATCAAGGAATATTAAATAAACTGGTTAGAAATTCATCATTGTAAAAAGATTTTTTTAAATAGTACAAGTGCCAATGATAAATAAATAACAGGGGATTTTGTCTCATACATTGGCCGGAAGCCTCTGATAGGGACAAGAGCAGGAGGATCAGGTTAATAGAGCCTACAAAGGAAACAACTCTCTATTGTACAAAAACACATGGATAGAATTACACAAATACATAAAATGCAACAAAATATACTCCTTGGGGATCAGGGTACTGAATTCTGTTTGGACATATTCACAGGGGTAGAGATTCAGTGGCAACTTACTGAACGGAATATCACCGAAAGGGTCATCGAAATCATCCACATCATCCTCAAGGTACGCTTCAATGGCATTATGGGGAAAAAAAGGAAGACAATGGAGACAACAAAAAGATGAATGTAAAAGACAACAAAAATCATGTATATAAAAAAGAGAAGCACAAACACACAATACATTATAGCACCGAGATGGAAACCACTAACCAAATGATTTTCTATAGCTGCATCTCGTTTTAAACAGGTTCATTTTTCACAAACGTGCAGGATGTGACTATATGCCACAGGCCTGCATGTTGTTGAGCTCTCCTGTGGTCTCACCTCAGTAAAAAGATTAGAATGATTTCAGAGGCAGTGACTGAGTCTGACAAGTTTCTCTCCCTTTCTAATTTGCATCTGCCATGGAGCCACTCTCGCTTACTGCCACATATTGATAATAGGAGCGGCAGGGCCTTGTTGCATCTCACTATTAGTTGTGTTATTTCCAGCAGATGAGAACATTACTCAAGGCACATCTTTTTATGCAGGCGAGACTCGGCTGAAGCAGTGTTGTAAATGGAGTTGAGAGTTTGAGGTGCCCTGGACTCTTACTGTGGCATTCATACAGACCCTGGACTGAACGATGCTAATAATTGAATCAAAACCATTCTTGGATTCTGCTGAAGCAGTGTTGTAAATTGAGTTGAAAGTTTGAGGTGCCCTGAACTCTGAATGTGGCATTCATGCAGACACTAGAGAAAGCTAATAATTGGATCAAAACCATTTTGGATCAGCCTCACTATGAAAAGCAGTCAATGACATCACTTGGCTTAAGACTGAGAAGCTGGCTCAAGACTGTAATTGAGAAGCTACTTTGAATTTCTTACCTATTTCAGAAAAAATAATAATAATAATAATAATAATAATAATATCACATTCCGAGTGCCACTACACAACATTCCTATATAACATACAGTATGACCGGTTCATCCAACAAGTATGTAAATAAGTGAGGAAAAACAATGTCCCAAATACATTGTGTGTGTAACTACGTTGCTGCTCTAAAGCTTCATGATCTGTTACTATTTCCCAAATGTCAGGTTACAAGTGAGTGGGGGTCAATCTTCAGCTGGCTGGCTGAAGCCGCCACTGACAGGCCACGGGGCCTGCCACCATCCACTGGCAGGTCAACTGACTTGCCACCCCAGCCTGTTACAGAAACTACAGAAGGAAGACAGATATACCAGTTTGGAAGAAACATGCATTGTGGGTTTTATTAATTTAGACTCAGAGTATAACGCAATCTCTATCACTCTCGCTGAAATGAAATACATTACAATTGTGCATCTATTATTATGGAGTTATTATTTTACAAACCTGATTCCAAAAAAGTTGGGACATTGTACAAATTGTGAATAAAAACAGAATGCAATGATGTGGACGTTTCAAATTACAATATTTTATTCAGAATACAACATAGATGAAATATCAAATGTTTAAACTGAGAAAATGTATCATTTTAAGGGGAAAATAAGTTGACAATAAATTTCATGGCATCAACAATCTCAAAAAAGTTGGGACAAGGCCATGTTTCCCACTGTGTGGCATCCCCTCTTCTTTTTATAACAGTCTGCAAACATCTGGGGACTGAGGAGACAAGTTGCTCAAGTTTAGGAATAGGAATGTTGTCCCATTCTTGTCTAATACAGGCTTCTAGTTGCTCAACTGTCTTAGGTCTTCTTTGTCACATCTTCCTCTTTATGATGCGCCAAATGTTTGCTATGGGTGAAAGATCTGGACTGCAGGCTGGCCATTTCAGTACCCGGATCCTCCTTCTACGCAGCCATGATGTTGTAATTGATGCAGTATGTGGTCTGGCATTGTCATGTTGGAAAATGCAAGGTCTTCCCTGAAAGAGACGACGTCTGGATGGGAGCATATGTTGTCCTAGAACTTGGATATACCTTTCAGCATTGATGGTGCCTTTCCAGATGTGTAAGCTGCCCATGCCACACGCACTCATGCAACCCCATACCATCAGAGATGCAGGCTTCTGAACTGAGAACTGATAACAACTTGGGTTGTCCTTGTCCTCTTTAGTCTGGATGACATGGTGTCAGTTTTCCAAAAAGAACTTCAAATTTTGATTCGTCTGGCCACAGAACAGTTTTCCACTTTGCCACAGTCCATTTTAAATGAGCCTTGGCCCAGAGAAAATGCCTGCGCTTCTGGATCATGTTTAGATATGGCTTCTTTTTTTACCTATAGAGTTTTAGCCGGCAACGGCGAATGGCACGGTGGATTGTGTTCACCGACAATGTTTTCTGGACGTATTCCTGAGCCCATGTTGTGATTTCCATTACAGTAGCATTCCTGTATGTGATGCAGTGCCGTCTAAGGGCCCGAAGATCATGGGCATCCAGTATGGTTTTCCGGCCTTGACCCTTAAACACAGAGATTGTTCCAGATTCTCTGAATCTTTGGATGATATTATGCACTGTAGATGATGATAACTTCAAACTCTGTGCAGTTTTTCTCTGAGAAACTCCTTTCTGATATTGCTCCACTATTTTTGGCCGCAGCATTGGGGGAATTGGTGATCCTCTGCCCATCTTGACTTCTGAGAGACACTGCCACTCTGAGAGGCTCTTTTATACCCAATCATGTCGCCAATTGACCTAATAAGTTGCAAATTGGTCCTCCAGCTGTTCCTTATATGTACATTTAACTTTTCCGGCCTCTTATTGCTACCTGTGCCAACTTTTTTGGAATGTGTAGGTCTCATGAAATCCAAAATGAGCCAATATTTGGCATGACATTTCAAAATGTCTCACTTTCAACATTTGATATGTTATCTATATTCTATTGTGAATAAAATATAAGTTTATGAGATTTGTAAATTATTGCATTCCTTTTTTATTCACAATTTGTACAGTGTCCCAACTTTTTTGGAATCGGGTTTGTATATGATTGATGTTCTGGGGAGGTTTAACACAACTTAAGTGGTCAAATGTCAGTGATCCTGACTGGTGGGTTAAATAATAGTAATTTGTTAAATTTATATAGCACTTTTCTGGGTTCTCAAAGCGCTTTACATATAGAAGGTGGGAATTTCAACCACCACGAATGTGCAGCATCCACCTGGATGATCCAACGGCAGCCATATTGCACCAGAACGCCCAACACACACCAGCTTATTGGTGGAGAGGAGAAAGAGATACTGATTGGCTTCATCAATGGGGATGATTAGGAGGCCATGATGGACAGAGGCCAGCGGGCACATTTGGCCAGGATGCTGGGGTTACACCCCTACTCTTTTTCTGAAGGACATCCTGGGATTTTAAATGACCACAAATAGTCAGGACTTCGGTTTAATGTCTCATCCGAACGGTGCTTGTTACAATATACACTCACCTAAAGGATTATTAGGAACATCATACTAATACTGTGTTTGACCCCCTTTCGCCTTCAGAACTGCCTTAATTCTACGTGGCATTGATTCAACAAGGTGCTGAAAGCATTCTTTAGAAATGTTGGCCCATATTGATAGGATAGCATCTTGCAGTTGATGGAGATTTGTGGGATGCACATCCAGGGCACGAAGCTCCCGTTCCACCACATCCCAAAGATGCTCTATTGGGTTGAGAACTGGTGACTGTGGGGGCCATTTTGGTACAGTGAACTCATTGTCATGTTCAAGAAACCAATTTTAAATGATTCAAGCTTTGTGACATGGTGCATTATCCTGCTGGAAGTAGCCATCAGAGAATGGGTATATGGTGGTCATAAAGGGATGGACATGGTCAGAAACAATGCTCAGGTAGGCCGTGGCATTTAAACGATGCCCAATTGGCACTAAGGGGCCTAAAGTGTGCCAAGAAAACATCCCCCACACCATTACACCACCACCACCAGCCTGCACAGTGGTAACAAGGCATGATGGATCCATGTTCTCATTCTGTTTACGCCAAATTCTGACTCTACCATCTGAATGTCTCAACAGAAATCGAGACTCATCAGACCAGGCAACATTTTCCAGTCTTCAACTGTCCAATTTTGGTGAGCTCGTGCAAATTGTAGCCTCTTTTTCCTATTTGTAGTGGAGATGAGTGGTACCGGTGGGGTCTTCTGCTGTTGTAGCCCATCCGCCTCAAGGTTGTGCATGTTGTGGCTTCACAAATGCTTTGCTGCATACCTCGGTTGTAACGAGTGGTTATTTCAGTCAAAGTTGCTCTTCTATCAGCTTGAATCAGTTGGCCCATTCTCCTCTGACCTCTAGCATCAACAAGGCATTTTCGCCCACAGGACTGCCGCATACTGGATGTTTTTCCCTTTTCACACCATTCTTTGTAAACCCTAGAAATGGTTGTGCGTGAAAATCCCAGTAACTGAGCAGATTGTGAAATACTCAGACTGGCCCGTCTGGCACCAACAACCATGCCACGCTCAAAATTGCTTAAATCACCTTTCTTTCCCATTCTGACATTCAGTTTGGAGTTCAGGAGATTGTCTTGACCAGTACCACACCCCTAAATGCATTGAAGCAACTGCCATGTGATTGGTTGATTAGATAATTGCATTAATGAGAAATTGAACAGGTGTTCCTAATAATCCTTTAGGTGAGTGTAGTGTTCCCATCAATATACTGGGGCGTTAGGACCCACCCAGACCACAGGGTGAGCACCCACTGCTGGCCTCACTAACACCTCTTCCAACAGCTACCTAGTTTTCCCAGGAGGTCTCCCATCCAGGTACTGACCAGCCTCAGCCCTGCTTAGATTCAGTGAGAAACCAGTCTTGGGCTACAGGGTGATATGGCTGCTGCTAACCATACAGCATTACCTACGCTTGCACTGGCTGCTCAGTCCAGATATAAGATTTTGATCTCTGAATTTAACACATTCCCCATCACTCTTGCTGTGAGAAAATATGTTTTATTATTGTGAATATCTTATGAATATATTATTTTACATGATCAAAGTTTTAAGGAAGTTTAAGGAAGTTAAAATGGTAAAATGGCTGTGATCCCGACCAATGAGTTACTGACATTCTAGTGAGACCAGCTGCTTTTAAACTCAGAGTTTAACATGTCCCCTATTTCTAGAGGTGAACTGTCAGTAGTTGGCGCTGCCAGGCAGTTAGAGATTGAACCCTTACTGTTAGAAGTAGCAATGATGTCTTGGGCTGTTTCTGATGAGTAACAATGTTACCTGCACGCTTTTGTGATATTGCTTTTATAAAACAGCTCAAAAGCAAGAAGTTCATATTGAGTTACCTTTGGTGCTGCCAATGAAAATAGTTCCAACAAAGCAAGCAGAACCACTGCTACACCCAGAAACATGCAGTAATGATGTTTGGTTCCTGAATTAATTGGTGTTATTTAACAAAATGGTTGAGTGAATGATTCAATGACTCACTCATAAAGACATTTGCTTGCTTTGTTTTTTAATAATTTTTTTGTAATGATTCAATGACTTGCTCATCAGTCACAGTTTATCTCTTTAATGAATCAGGGTTTTTAAGAACAAATCTTTTGATTGAATAGTTCAATGACAGTTCAAAGACAGTCACTCGTCACCATCTACTTGTGGAACAATGTAAATAAATAAATAGAGATGTACAACAGCATAATGTAAAGTGTCTCATAGGGACACAAATTAATTGGTAAGATTCTTTCTTTAATTAAATAGCTACAATTAATTTGGTTTAAAATTAACCAATTAAAAATAACTACACTAATACTATTGTTACTTTTATTCGTTTTGTCCCAATACTGCAGCTCAGAATGGTAAAATGTCAGTCATGAAGAAACAGTGCATGAATTAGAGGAGAATGTTGAAGAGTGGTCTGGAAGGGTAAAAAAAAAAAAAAAAAAAAGAAAGGGATAAAAAGAGAAGAAGGGTTAGATGTGTGAGTGTGCAAACAGCTCTCACTTACAGTTAGTTGTGCACAGAGAAAAGAGAATGGAGGTTCCCACTTTAAATGGGGAGAAGACAGCCAAACCAGACATCCCCTCACACAAAACAATTAGAACATCCCTACCTCCATTCATCTATGTCATTTCCACAGAACAATAGCTACCATCACTTTACAGTAGGTAAAGAAAGGACTGAAAACACACAGTGCCTCTGAAAAATTCTACACTTATCAGGGTGTTTATATCTAGCATACATGCCCAATTCAATGCGAATATCAATCTTATCTTCACTATTGCCCCATTACTAATAATCATTTAAATTACTATAGCACTTTTCATTGCATTAAGCAATCTCAGAGTGCTGAACAGAGAAGAGAAGTAGATAAGAGTACTTAAAATGGGATAAAACACTATGATTATGGCTACAAATAGACTGCTTCCATCAAGGCGATCCTTTACCAGTGCCATGGAAGCACTGGGGTAGTTTTAAAATAGAGCTGTATATCATCAGCATAGCTGTGAAATGTTTAGCCTCTTTTGCTTACGATCTCAATTAGTGAGAGAGTGTAGATGAGAAACCGAATGGGGCCAAGAATTGACCCCAGTGGGACGCCATTGTTAATGTTGAAATCTTTGATCTGGTCTTCATCAGCCCAAGTGTGATTAGTTGTATGTGGAGAGAGATACATGGAGAATCAATCCAGAAGATTAATCAAATCCATCAACCTCAAAGGCACCTATTGGAGATAGATGGCATACATTTTGAAGACAGAAAGACAACAATCTAGGTGCAAATTAAATCGGTCAATTTGTCGTTTTTTACACATATGCTAGGTTATGCGTACATGATGTAAATTTCTTCATCAGCACAATACGTACACACTATATGCGTGCATCCCAATTTTCCTAACTGCACATACAATGTACATGCAGCTCGTACATGCACTTTGACTGACAGCTTGCAGTGGAGGCCGTGCCAAAGGGACAGTAGGCCTTGAATAGCTTTAAAAGGAGAATAGTTGGAAAGTGATAGATTACATTGCCTCTTGCATCACCAGGGATGCCTATGATACACACTTAACCTACTGCCCTGACAAAAGCATAAATAAAAACAGCACTACTGGATACTTTCACTGAATTGCCCATTAAGCAAATGTGTAAATGAAGGTTGTAAAAAAAAAAGAAAAAAAAAGAAAAACCCAAGGGACACTGCAGTGAGGGGATTTCAAATGGCCAAATCCATATGCAACCCCTTGTCCTTTCTCTCTCTCCATCTGACTTTTTCAGACTTCATTAAGCAGTAAACTCTGGCTTGCTAAATGAGCCTGCCTGCATCAGCACTGTGCTGAGCAGAGTATGATAAGTCATTATTGGCCAGTAAGTTCTCAATTAGCTGCGTGTTGTTGTAGTCAGCACATTTTGAAAAAAAATGTTGGATAATATTTTACTACTGTTATGGCTCCCATGGAGACACCCATAAGAGGCTGAAAAGCAAATCACAGTACAGGATGCATACACTTTCAGGATCTGTGTGGCTTAGAGAGTAATAACTGGAATTTGTAATGGATGTTGAATATGCTGAGATGGAGAGTGCAGTGGCTACCTGGAGGATAGAGTCCCATTCACCCAGTGTTGTTGTCATCATGGGCAACATTGACAGAGAAGAACTAATATTGGCATGGCACTGATCAGAGTTAGGGAGTAACTAACAGCAGTGACGCTAATAAATGAACTACATTCTTCAGTAGCGATGCAACAGCTTGGCTGCTTTGAAAATAGTGTTTTTTTTAAAACATAGATTTTAAGCAAATTTTTAAAGAGGTTAGTGTGACCAGCCTTGTCTTTTGCTCTGTGCTGTGTTGACAGATGAATGAGACCAAGCAACAGAAATTTATTTTTATTTTATTAACATTATTATTTTAATGTTGTCTATCATCTATCTATCTATCTATCTATCTATCTATCTATCTATCTATCTATCTATCTATCTATCTATCTATCTATCTATCTATCTATCTAAAAATGGACATATAACTATAGAAACATGACATCTCAAATCAAATAAATTAATATTCTAATATTATATTAGACTGCTGTAGAATAACTTACAGAATTTAAAATAGATACATATAAAATAACTGATAATAAAAAAGGGTTATAAGTGAATATGTGAAATTATTAAATTAATATAACACCCATTACTATTATGGAATGTATACTCCGAACACAAAGAAGAATGGTAAACAGTTTATTCAAGACAGCACGGAACAACAGGCAATATCAACAGGTGAGTAGACACTCAATGGAGACTTGATAGTAGATGTGAGAGTGATGAAAATCTTTGTCTTACAGGTGCAGGGACTCATGAGATTCGAAGAGGAGACCAGGTTGGATGCACACACCTCGACCTCTGACAGATGATCATGGAAAATTAAGGTAACTCTTGGAGGTAAACGCTGGAGAATAGTAGCGATGGCAATTTCAAAACACTGCTTTGTGAAGCTTTACAAATCTTCTGTTTCAAATCAATTGGTTCGGAATGTGTATCAACCTGCCAAAGTCACGTGATTTCAGCAAACAAGGCTTCGTTACGTCAGCACTGTTTCGAAACGTTTCGAAACAACAATGGTTCACTGCTAGGGGGCGATGATCTCTGTGAACCCATGAATCATGATTCACTGATAACCATAACAAGTGTCTCTGAGTTTTATACATTTGTAGACGTTTTAATTAGACATTAGACTAATTAAAAGGAATAATAGTAGGCTAGTTAATAGTCTCGTATTGGCCGGTTTATCTGAGCCATCCATGGAACAAACAAAACAAGCCCTGGCAATTGATAAAAGCATAGACACTTAATACTTAATTTTATTAGATGTTTAGTTAATTGCATTAGAAATATTTTGCTTTCAATAAAACATTTGCAATAGATTTGTAAAAGGTGTTTTTATGCATGTTTGGCCTGGGTTTTTGTTGCATTTACACTGTTCTAACCAGAAGGGGTTGCCGTGGAGACGGGTGTCAGATTGATTCGAAGCTTCGACACAATACGACACATTTGCTTCAACTGTTTCAGTGTTTCACAAAGCCTCTGTCTGCCCATCATTAGAGAATAGTACTCAGGAGAAATCACTGGGGATAGAGGGAAGTAGTCCGTGTAGCATGAATGAGACCGGACACATTGCTTATAAAGCCAGTTGATAAGGGTGCAGATGCGGTGCAGGTGTGCGTGATTAATACTCAGGTGACTGGGGCTCCGACCACATGGAGACGCGTTTAGCTGTATACGTAAACATTTTGGATCGTATCAGCGTTTCGTCCAGATGGATCTGGCATTTTAGAGCCTGAAACCGATATTTTTTGAAACCGGGTCCCAGAGTGGCTAAATCTGAAACTGACACCCTTACATTTTCGTGTGTACAGCCAATCCGTATATTTTGTGAAACGGTGATGTCATCATACCACGTCCCGTACGGTAACGACTAGAAGGCGATACAACTGCAGGCACTGGGCATGCGCACATCAATATTGCGTCATATAATTACTGTATTTGCATTATTGTAAGGGTAGGTTTCGGGTTGGGGTAGGTGTAGGCGTTTACAAAACACAATCTGGTGAGTAGCAAATTTATTTATTATTATTTTATTGTGAGATTTTGCCTCACTTCGTACCATTGCTTTACCCCTTCTAACCACAACACTTTTTCTCCGTTTTTAGTGTATTTCTGTGGCAGAATTACAGCGGCACATACTGGCCTGGCATGTATACTACATCGTTCTGAGTCGGTTTCAGTGGTTTCGTGTGTACGCAGATATTTCTTGAGACAAGGGAAAAAAAAGATCGGACAGAGAAAGTTCTGGCTTCGTGTGGATGTGGCCTGGGTGCGCTGTGGTTGACAGTAACCGAACCCCTTTGTCATTGTTTTTATTTTATTTTTATTTTTTTTACTTGACGTACCCCTTGAGATTTTAAGTTAAATTTTCAATAATTAAACAACATATTCATAAGGTTCCCTGGTATTGGGAATGATCAAATCATTTTCAAGGTCACTTTCATACAGAAAGTGTGCATTTACAGTCTTATAATATATAAAAATACATTTGCATCCACTCTCAAGAGGCCACAAGAGGTAGCTTTTCTAATCTCTTTCTCCACCCCCATGCTGCCACCAACATGGCCATGGAGTGACCTTGACGAGCACAAGCTCCTAGGTTCACAAACCGATGTGATTTGCACATTTATTAGAAAGAGGATGGTGAAAGGATGAAGGTGAGGGTGCGGCCCGCTGCTCTGGTAGAGGACACGGACGAATGAGAGTCCTGCTCTCACTCAGCACAACACTACGACTGAAAGCAGAAATCATAGCAGAACTCTCGCTCCTCGCCACAGTAACAACCACAGCATAAGGTAAAATCCTTCAAGAAATGCAGTGTTTTTGACCGCAACTTCATATGTTTATTTCAAAGCTCTGCCTTATTTGCATTAATAATGCATAATTAATCAGTCAAACATGCCATCATTCATCAATATTTAGACACAGTTAAAGGAAATATTACATTGGAAATCAGAAAAAGTAATTGGATTGCTATAGAAAAAAAGAAAAAAAAGACTTAAAATAAAAGACTTAAAATAAAAGTTTTAAAGTTGCTAACCCTAACTGTAAAATAATATCAAAATTAAGAAAATGTGAAACATTTTGTTATATGTATGTATATATATATATATATATGTGTGTGTGGGAGGGGAGGTGTAAATAGAAATATAAAATAGTATTTCTTGTTTGCTGTTAACTTCATACATTAACAAAAGAAAGTTATGCACTAATTAACCTTGGACTCGAGTGGGTTTTGAATTTTAATTCAAAGGGATTTAAAAGTTGTAGCATAGTTGACAAGAGCAATACTCTTTTTTTTTTTTTTTTTAAGGCACAATGTGTTCTGCTTGTCATTCCTCTAGAGAAAAGGAAAACATACATAAAACATTGGGTGCGGCTTGCATACAAATTAAAAGGAAATACATAGGAACCGTGACTTATTCTATATCCTCTTGCCATTGCGTAGACAGAAGAATACAATATATTGATGAAAAAGTTTTGCCTTTCAAAGATGATTCTCCCTGCCAATTATTGATACCGGTATTTGTTCTGCTAACAATACTTGTGATGTTCAAATAATCAATAATCTCTTTTCTTCTTTTGTGTGCCTTTGGTTAGAGCTTGGTACAAAATGGTCAGACAGCTGTTCCAGACATAATTTAGAGAGGAACTGCACATTTATAAAGACAGAGGTTTGTAATAACAGCTAGCCTAGCCCAGAGAGATACTCTGGCGGCTCTCTGGAGAGCAGGCCAGCCTGGAGATCGATGCCATCAGGAGGTAAAGTAATGGAGAAAAGAGAAGAAAGATGCCACACCCAGCAGTCCCTCCCCAGTCATCCGATTCTTTATGAAGTGACTGAGAAAAGAAAATGGCAGCCATTATCAATAATCCCCTTCACTGAATTATAGCAACTCAAGCCAACACATTAAAAAGTGCACTTCGTGTTTTATATCTTCAGCCCTAAAGGCTCAAATCCAGCATTTCTCTTCTGTGTCTTTATTGAGTCAGAATCACAGTTGTATTCATTGCTGGATTTGTCCTGTCCAGTGTTATTTCTCTGTTATAGGGAACGCTCGCTGACTCTGACGAGAGGAAAATTGGCTCACTTCCAATTCGGCTTTCTCTGCAACCCTGTGGAAATACGGGACCCTTCAATATCCCAAAAAAAAGCAATCATAAGGCAGAAAACTCTACAACTTGATTAGCTTGAGCAACGTTGAAGTTTCATCCAAACATACAGGGCTTTTTACCATTTAACAGTGAGCTGGGCTGCCACACAGGGGAGGGGAGGGGGGAATAAATGCCTTAAACAAAAGTGAAAAGTCCTTGGCGTTTTTAAATGAGTATAAACTGCACAGCTAAGAGTAAACCACCATGGGGCTGTCAGAGCTGCTCTGTCACACAATTCATCATGGGGTACTAATTCTCTAACTACATTACAGAGTCCTTCGCACTATACATTGTCACCAACAAACTCAATCAACTTATTTAGACCCAAACACGAATCGCATTGCGATCCAGCCCCTAGGGGCCTGCCTTCACTGCTGTAAGCCGCTCTGTTACACTCACTGACTCGCTGGCCAAAAATGTGGGAAGAAATGGAAATACAGCAAATATAATTATGTCAAAGCTCCAGATAAACTAAACACAAAAAGACTAGTGGGACACAATCCATGTGTTGATTGTGCTTGCGCTCAGGAAGAAAGCAACCTGAAATCAACATCAACCCTGTTCATTCTCTCTGGTGTTGTGATTCATTTTTGAATGCTATTCCTTAAAAGAAGTGAATGTTTAAATAATCAATTGAATCAAAATCTTTGTTCCAAACTCTAGTGAGCATTTTAAGGCATCATTTCTACCTGGCATTATTTGGCAGAAGAAAAAAAAAAAGTTTAAAGCAAATAAGACATCTTGAATTAGCCAAAATCTAAGGTACTAATGTATCCTTTACAGATACAAAGTCAATTTCAGAATCCACTGAGCCAAGTAAAATAGCAAGGGCCCTGTCAATGCAACACCAGGCACAATGCAACGGCAGGCGTGACGCAATTGTTTTTTTGCTAGTTTCAACCCAACACAGTTATCATCTTCACATCCAGCAGCACGTTGTTTAAATAGCAAATGCTCTCGCGCCCATCCGTTGGCCCATGGGCGTGCTGGTCTGAAAATGAGGTGTGTTGCTATTTTGAGGAAACTGAAAATGCAGTATTTTTTGTGTTATTTAAAGGGTGTGTTAGTAACATGCGCCTATAGGAGGGTGCACAACAGGCATACACTCTGCTTATTACACACACAGGGACACGCAGCAGCACACAAATATTTTTTAATATAAAAACCTCTCTGTAGAAGCATTCAGTTTTTCCGCTCGCAAATTCCGCCATGTAAATAGCGAATCTGCCATGGTGCAAGAGCATCTGGCTTTCACAGGGAATGGGAGATGAGACTCTGATGGGTTTATTGCATGTTATGCACAAAACACACCCATGACTCATTAAGAGACTAGGTACAACTCTTTTGGACCATGCACCTGATGTGCTGACCGTTTTTTTCTGTCGTTAAACTAGCAAAACTGGATTCGGACACGCCACCATGCACCATGCACTTCAGACCATGCGCTCAGATCGTTAAAATAGTGCCCCAAGTATTCATATTCAAATATGTAGAAGTAAACAATCAACACATTTACAACAGTCATAAAAAAAATAAAAATAATCATGCTTTATTTTACTAGAACAATGTATTAGTTTTGAGGGCAGTTGTCTAACATTATGGTGCTCAAAGCAGATTATAAGAAAGAAGAATTAAATGGACAACAAAAAAACAAAAATGAATGGACAGCTGCTGTGTGTGTGTGTGTGTGTGTGTGTGTGTATGTGTGTATGTGGTTTACGTGGCCTCTCCATAGGCGTAATGGTTTTTATACTGTACAAACCGTATATTCTATCCCCTACACTGCCCCTACCCCTAAACCTACCCATCACAGGAAACATTCTGCATTTGTACATTTTTAATAAAACATTGTTTAGTATGTTTTACTATTTGGTTTACGGGGACACAGGAAGTGTCCTCATAAACCATGTTTACGTTGTAATACCCATGTCATTACACACATGTGTCCTCATAAACCACGTGTGTGTGTGTGTGTGTGTGTGTGGGGGGGGGGTCAATAAATGTGTTCTCAAAAATAATAATAATAAAATTGCTTTCAAGTCTGAGAATAGAACATCAGGTGCCTGAGAAACCACAGGCAATGCTAAATCACCATATTTTGTCAAAAATCAAAGCTGAGAATTAACGCTGATGACTTCCATTACAACGGCGAATTAGAGCACATTGTAGACATCAAATGTTCTACACAGTAATCAGCCCAGCAGCTGAACACTGCACTCCCACAATCAAACTTCTGTTTCTACAGTGCCGTGATCATTTCTGACAAATTAACACAGACTTTGTGTGATTGACAAATATAGAAAAGGAGAACGAAAGGTACAGAAAGGGAAAGCGTTAGAAGGCAATGTACACAACCACTGCAGTTTTCTTTTTTTTTAAATCCCAGCATTATTTGTAACAATCAAATCTTTATACGATGAGGCGTTCACAATCATTCCTGGCTGCATTGATGTAGGTGCAGCAGAGGCCACATACTGTTCAGTTAGCGATGGAAATTGTAGTTTTTTGGGGGACGGCAAGAGTAAATTGGTCCTGATGCAGATAAAAGTGCTTTAAAATCACTATTGTTTGCTCCCTTCAACACAATAACTCAGAAGAAGCAGTGAGATTGTGTGTGTATGTGTGCGTTTCTATTTTTAAGATAAATAGAGAGAGACGAAAAGATAAGAACCAGCGTTTAAAGTCTATAAAGAAGAGACATGTTGATTGTGACTGAAAATTTCATATAAGACACAGGGAGGCGGGAAGGTTTTTTCAGATAGCAAGATTGCTAATATTACATGTCTTTGTGCTTCCATGTGTCTGTTAGCCAATGTGTGTGCATCACAGGTTCGACTAATAGAGCACCCAGAGTTGACATTAGGACCAGCATTGTTGACAGTAAATAACATTCAGCGCCGCACACACAAAAAGACTGTAGAGTGACAGACAGATGTACGTCTCAGAAAGGTCAGACAGCTAAATATAACTTCCATCTTCAACCCCCTTTATGATATATTGTGGTGTCTGATGGTTGGCCAGTCGCAGCAGAAAAATCTACATTGCTTTGAGATGAGAGGGGACGGTTAAGCTCAGATTTACCGGGGCCCGATTGATCGGCGCACATAAAGGGCCCTTGCGTCGGCCTGGGTCTGTTTCATTAACTAAAGTTGCAATGTAATGAACCCAGCAATGGCAATCTTGACTCTAATATTGGATGGGAAGCAAGGAAGAGGACTGAAAGAGACCTCTCAAGGGAGAGTTGTAAAAGGCAGGAATATTTAATGCTTGAATCAATGCCCACGCCAACTCTTATATCATCTAACGCATGTTTTAATCTTTCTTTCCCAGGATCAGTGCTATTCGGATATGGACGTGGCAGCAGAAATTTACAAGTGTTCTCTTTTCACCTGCGAATGGCAACAGTATACAAACTTTTACGAGCACGTCTGCCGGCTGCCCATAAATTTTCCTAAACGTTTGGGAAAATGAAAAGCACAGCAGCTTGTTGCTTTATTTGTTTGTTTGTTCAGTGTTTGTTAGTAAGGTCAGCAGAAAACAATAGCTGCATCACATTTTTTGAGTTAAAGAAAAAACAAAACAACAACAACAAAAAAACACATTTAAAACACTGTAGAAGACAAATAAATGAATAGTTATTTTGATAGTAATTTGTATTTAAATTAATAATACATAGTAATTTTACACGGAGTGCTCGTCATGTTAAGATTACATGACTAACTGTTTCCTATCTTCATAAATTCATGGAATTAAATTTATGCATTAGATTTCTACAATGGCATTAACTGATAAAAATGATTCTGTGGTGAAGTAAAAACAAATGTAATTTATACCTGAATAAGTTTAAAGGGCGCCTATTATGCTCCTTTTCACAAGATGTAATTTAAATCTCTGGTGTCCCCAGAATGTGTCTGTGAAGTTTCAGCTAAAAATACAGATAATTTATTATACCATGTTGAAAATGCCAGTTTTTGAGTGGAAAAGTTGAGTAAATGAAGAGTCGGATGCTCACTTTTATATCCAACAACACTACACCTGGCTTTCCTAGTACGAAACAGAGATATTTTTCTTCTCACTACAGCTACTCCAGCGCGTTGAAAACTTATTTTTACCATTATAAGGTGGTTGTGTACACACTGCCAACACACATTTATGTTCAAATACCATGTAAAAGTGAATTTTGCATAGTAGGTCCCCTTTAAAAAAACAAGTAAATCTATTACAGCACAAATATCAACTTCATAAAATTAAGTAAAACCTACTGAACTTTTCTGATACTGGTTCCCATTGTTGCACTGGGGCATGAATAATTAAGTTGCATCATTGCTTTTGATGTTAGGTTTAGTAACTTGATATTTTGTGACATCTGGAGTTAATTTTCTACTCAAAATGTCACATTCATACTCAAAAATGATTCAATGAATGTTACTGTTATTGTGTATTGTGTACCAAGTATTGAGGTCTCTGTGTTCAGGTGGATACCACATTACTTCTATTATGTAGATAATAATGCTTTATACGCAATATATACTGCATTATTTACTTGATGTTTTAAGAAAAGAATACATTTTAAAAGCATGGCTTAATTCCGTGTTATATTGTTTGAGTAAAATGTACTTGAAACAGAGAGTTGCAAAGTAAACTTCAACTAAGTAGAATACTCAACAAACTTTAACTGCCCAAGTTATATTCACTTAAATTTACATTTTACTTAACTTAGGTAGATTTTACTTAAAGCTGCAGTCCATAACTTTTTGCGCTCTAGTGGTTATTAAACAGAACTGCATGCGTAGTGCGGAAGAACATTGTAGCCGGGGCTACTTCTCTCTGTTTATGTCTATGGCGAGTCACGCAGGGACTGTGCTCCTCCGCAGCGGTTCCTACCAGACCAGTGTGAAATAGTCCCAATATAAACACTTATTATAAGTTTACCATAATGATTCAGGGTAAGACAAAAACACGGTTTGGAAAATGGAGTCATGTTGGACATTCTCATTATATAATTTTTGTAAATCTTGAACACAAAAAAAGTTACAGACAGCAGCTTTAATTCCACGTGAAATGTACTTTTTAAAAATCTGTGTGAAAAAACTTAAGTAAATTTTAGTAGTTTGGTAGTTGAAAACTTTTGTGTGATGCTGACGTCAGTGTCAGGTGTTAGTATAAATTCCAAGACCACTGACATATATTAATAATATATGTCATAATTTGATATATATATATATATATATATATATATATATATATATATATATATATATATATATATATATATATATATATATATATATATATATATATATATATATATATATATATATATACACACACACACACTCACCTAAAGGATTATTAGGAACACCTGTTCAATTTCTCATTAATGCAATTATCTAATCAACCAATCACATGGCAGTTGCGTCAATGCATTTAGGGGTGTGGTCCTGGTCAAGACAATCTCCTGAACTCCAAACTGAATGTCAGAATGGGAAAGAAAGGTGATTTAAGCAATTTTGAGCATGGCATGGTTGTTGGTGCCAGGCGGGCCGGTCTGAGTATTTCACAATCTGCTCAGTTACTAGGATTTTCACGCACAACCATTTCTAGGGTTTACAAAGAATGGTGTGAAAAGGGAAAAACATCCAGTATGCGGCAGTCCTGTGGGCGAAAATGCCTTGTTGATGCTAGAGGTCAGAGGAGAATGGGCCAACTGATTCAAGCTGATAGAAGAGCAACTTTGACTGAAATAACCACTCGTTACAACCGAGGTATGCAGCGAAGCATTTGTGAAGCCACAACACACACAACCTTGAGGCGGATGGGCTACAACAGCAGAAGACCCCACCGGGTACCACTCATCTCCACTACAAATAGGAAAAAGAGGCTACAATTTGCACAAGCTCACCAAAATTGGACAGTTGAACACTGGTCTGATGAGTCTCGATTTCTGTTGAGACATTCAGATGGTAGAGTCAGAATTTGGCGTAAACAGAATGAGAACATGGATCCATCATGCCTTGTTACCACTGTGCAGGCTGGTGGTGGTGGTGTAATGGTGTGGGGGATGTTTTCTTGGCACACTTTAGGCCCCTTAGTGCCAATTGGGCATTGTATAAATGCCTACCTGAGCATTGTTTCTGACCATGTCCATCCCTTTATGACCACCATGTACCCATTCTCTGATGGCTACTTACAGCAGGATAATGCACCATGTCACAAAGCTTGAATCATTTCAAATTGGTTTCTTGAACATGACAATGAGTTCACTGTACTAAAATGGCCCCCACAGTCACCAGATCTCAACCCAATAGAGCATCTTTGGGATGTGGTGGAACGGGAGCTTCGTGGCCTGGATGTGCATCCCACAAATCTCCATCAACTGCAAGATGCTATCCTATCAATATGGGCCAACATTTCTAAAGAATGCTTTCAGCACCTTGTTGAATCAATGCCACGTAGAATTAAGGCAGTTCTGAAGGCGAAAGGGGGTCAAACACAGTATTAGTATGGTGTTCCTAATAATCCTTCAGGTGAGTATATATATATATATATATATATATATATATATATATATATATATATATATATATATATATATATATATATATATATATATATATATATATATATATATATATATACATACATACATGCAATATAATACACATACTGTGTACTGCAATCAAACACAGCATAACACAGCATTGGCACTTTACTTTTTTGTCCGGCACATTCGTTTTTAACGTGTCAGGGTTTGTTTACCTTCCATCAAATTACTCTATGACATTTCCCTCCTTTACAACTTTAGTGTAGAAGGTCGATACAGCCTTTGTGAAGATTCACAAATGTTTGACAGTAAAGAGAGAAATGATTTTATCCACTCCACTGTCAACCAGCAGCTGTATAAAAATCTGAATGTTGTTTATTGATTTCTTGTTTCTATTCAGTGTTAGATAAGAGGTTAAACATTTGTAAATGGCAAAGGACAAAACGACGGCTGAAAAGTAAAAGTGAACTGGAGTTTATAAGTAGATGGGACTTGACTTGGAGAAGCCCTACCATTTGCCAAACATGAGATGTGTAAGAAATAATTGTGAAAGCTGATGTGTTTAATCGAGAGTCATTAGTTGCGCAATGCAACTCTTAATTTGAGTTCACCTCAAAGAAAGTTAAAACATTATTTCAAGGAATATATTCTGGCACAATCCCACAGGTCTGCCACCAATCAGCATCCTTTTTCAGAAGCGTATGCAAAATAGTGCAATATTCATTAAACACATCCTGCAATCACACAAACCGCTTCATGCATCTGTACGATGTTCCTTTAGCCCACATGCAGTCAACTCATTTCAGAGAGTATCAAATAATTCTAGTCTCCCCTCTTAGATATGAATATCCCAGCATGCAACTTTGATTTCTCTCTTCTTCTACTGATGCGCTTTTCTTCCTTATTAACGAGACCTCTCCTGATGTTCCCATTACAGGATTGATTGCAGTTATTTGCAGAGAGCCTCATTCATACTATAATCTTCGGCACAAATCTCACTCGCGATACGCGTCTGCATAAAGGGGCACAATCGGTTCGGTTAAATCTTGTTGGTTTAATGCGAGCCCGCCCCCACGTCATTGCAAAAATTCACATTAACCAAAGCATGATTCATGGTTATTCACTGAGAAAGTGGGGCTGATTAAAAAAAAAGAAAAGAAAAGGAAAACAGTTGCAGTTGTTGGAATAATTAAGCATAATGTCCCACAATCCTCTCTGATACCCGACAGCAGTTATCAGTTATGCAGTCTATGGTCATGGGCTGCCCACACAGACAGACAGACAGACAGACAGACAGACACACACACACACACACACACACACACACACACACACACACACACACACACACACACACACACACACACAGACAGCAGGGAAACATTTAAGCTTCAAACTTAATTATCTTTAACAGATTTATCCACTTGTAACAGAAAACGAAGAAATCATCAAGACGAAAACACAATTTTTCTGAGTCCCCAACAAAGCTTCTTAAACGCTTAGTGACGCAGATCAGTGTGGGAGAATACAAATAATCCAGCAAACAAAAGCTGCCCACTCTTCTCACAGCATGGGCCGCCAATGTGGCTTTGTTTACCAAACGTGATGCGAAACACTGATCGGCGAACCGCTGCCAAATGCAACTCGCATGGGACCGCAACCGAATGATGGGATAATTTCTTATCTGGCTGGAGTACAAATACTTATGCAAACAAATATCCTGCAGAGTGCAGAAATGACAGCCACCCTCATCTGGACAGCCGGCCACCACGTCGCACCCGCATGAATAGCAATAGACACTATAGAGTTAAATACTATAGAGGCAGCCACAGGAAATGACAGCACCCATGCGGCGTAATGGAACCCCAGACACGTAAAGATCACTGACTCTTTGCTCTGAGAGCCGTAGCATGTGGGCATTAATCAGTCACTCAAATCGAAGAGGCTTCAAGTCATCCAGGCTGCTTAATAAGACAATCACCTGGCCTCATTATCAAGCTCCCTGTGCACCTTACCTCGCATCAAAAAGGTGTGAGGAGAATATTCTGAGAGGATCACATGGAAGAGACACCATCGATAAGCAGAAAGAGTCAAATGAGGATTTGTTTTATCCGTCTCAGAAGGGAATCACACTCTTTAATTTACTATCGACTTTTTTAAAGTGAGCTGACTTGAAACTATCTACTAGGGTGTGCGAGTTACAGTATGAATGAAGCTTTTGTTATGATGGTGAACAATGTGCTATGCAAGAAATTACTGTTTACATAAAAATGACACTTCTAGCACTCCAGGAAAGAGCTATTTTAGATTAATGCCAAGATGAAATTGACCAACAAGTCCTTTGTGTGCTTGTTGAAATACTCATTCTACATGCTTCAAGATCCCTCATTGATCTAAAGACACTCAGGATTTGACACTGATTAGATTTGACAGTTTGCGATCATTATGTTCGGTTGTTTTAATAAGACCAGGGGCCAGTTGCATAAACACAGCCATTCTGTTGAGACTATGATTATTAGGAATTTGCCTGACAAACTAGCACTTTTGTTTTTCAAATTAGAGCAAGCTAAGTTTGACAAGAAGAAAAAATAAATGTGTCATCATGCTGTTAATGCAACAAATGATGATTTTGTATGAATAAGATCTCTATAAAAAACATAATGGAACATTATAGTTGGCACTTATTAGCTGTTTGTGATATGCAATATTTGATCTTTTTTTTTTTTTTGCGTCCATTGTAATATGATACAATTTAAATCTGCTGTTAATAAATTTGATCAGTCAAAAACTTGGCCAATACATTAAAGCCAATAAATAATGGATTATTTCCTCATTATTTCCTAATGGGAACATTATAATTGTGTACTTGGGCATGGCTTTTTAAATGGTGAGATTTTGGTTTTGTAATCAGGCTCTCAAAATTATCTAAAAATTTGGATTTAGATTTATCAGCCAATATATCGGTTATTTGCTTTCAAACGTAAAGAATTATCGGTTATCAGTATCTGCAAAAATTGGTGCAAAAATTTTCATATTGGTGCATTCCTTATTTTTTTTCACCAATGCATATTTAAGTGAGAAAGATGTACACTACCACTCAGAAGTTTCTTGTTTTTTTTTTTTTTTTTTTTTTTTTTTTAAGAAATCAACAAGGATGCATTAAATTGATCTAAATTGATCTTGTCTGAAGAACTTGGAAGAGTGGTCTCTATTTTTATCCAAACAACTTCTGACTCTGTGTCCAATCAGATATTGACTAGTAAGCCCGTGTCTAGACCTAACATCTCAAAAGCACAAATGGATGTTTTTATTCAAAGCGGGTGGTAGACTTTGAAAGCTGCCTTTACGTCAGGGAGAGTATTTTGGAAGAGGAAGATGGATGGTGATAATGGATGAAAATTTCCTTCTGACCCCATTCACTCTCCCTCTGTGAGTGACACCTGTCTTTCAAAGTGATTGGTGCTACTGGCACATTCATATAACAAGGCAAAAGAGGAAGATGAGAGAGAGAGGTATATTGAAGTGCATCAACATGCACACAAAAATGTGAAAGGAAAAAGATAAGGGGCAAAGATAGGGGTGAGGCTTCAAAGCGTGTTAGAAGTGGAAAGACAGAAATGACAGATTTACTTGCTTCTATTTTGAACATATGCTTTCTTCCTTGTGAGAACACATTCACTGAAAGCAATATCCCGCTTCTAATTCAGTTCAACAGCAAGAAAGCTTTGTTTTTGTTTTTTTTCAAGTGCAGGCTCACAGAAGTATCAGTCACACCCTATCTATTTTTTCATGTTAGCATCACCACAGCAAAAAAACAAAAATGTATATAGCCACAAGCAACAATCTAAGAACGTGTGGAGAACATAGCCAATTCTCACAAAACTAGGTAAAATGATCCTAATGAAAACACCACATGTGCATACAAACGGTTATGATGATTGACCAATCATAATTTAAAATAATGGCAGGTGAATTTTCATTGGCTCTTGGCAGCCATTATTGTGAATTTGTGTGACTGATACTGTAAACATATGTTAGCCCTTGGCCCTAAAAAGTTGCCGCATGCCACATTTGCTCAATAAAATGGCTAAGATGGGATGAACTTGCAATAGTATTATACTCTTAGTCTCTTCTGCCACATCTTTAGCATACTGAATTCATATAAAGATATGAATAACCTTTTATTTATTGAAAGTTTAATTTTAATAGCGTTCCGAATTCATAATTTCTAACGTTTATATGGCAGAAACAGCAAGAGAAGTATGCTAATAGTAGCATACTGAACTCATATAAAGATAGTAATATATGGCAGAAACAGTAATAGTATGCTATTATCCCAAAAGCATACTGAATTTATTTATTTAAATATTTATATTGTCAAAACCCTTACGGTAGTTTGTTATTCAAAAAACTCATACTGAATTATTTTCTTTGTATGGCAGAAATGGTATAAGTAGCAAATATTAAACTGAATTATATCTTCAAATATATACACACATATTATATAAATAGTAAAGGTAGTATTCTAGTATGCATCAAACACAATTCAGAAATAATAACACAATAGTATGCTGTTTGGAATAGCATACTCAATATATATCTGGCAGAAGTAAAATTAGTTTGCTTTTAATTTAGCAAAAATATTTTATAGGCTAAATGGGATTGGACAAGGTTTTACATGTGACCTCAGAATGCCCAGGGGCTGATGTATGCACAATATGGGCATAGAAATGTGCGTACGCAATTTTCCACATACATACTGGGATTTATAAAAAATAAACAGGTGTAAATATGTGCACACCGTACGGACACTCTAGACCATGTGTACACACTCTTCACTGGAGTGAGCAAAGTAATGAAGTAAACAGAATGATATACACATTTAGATTAAATGTGCCATTCCCTTTATATGAATTTAAATAGAAATATTTGTAGTGGATGCGCTGCTTTTGAACACTTTTCCAGTGGCACGCTATGTTTTAATGTTTTAACTAGCGAGGATTGCTTGGAGCATGGTAATTCAGCTTTAAATTGTGTTCTGAATAGCAGAACTCATGTTCTGAGAAAATATTTTAGAGCGAATAATGATCAATGATGCGCACTTGACTCCATCTAAGCAGATGGCTTAGAAGGTTTAATGACAGACAGTGAAGGACCTATTCGGTGATCGAACGGTCCATTGGCCGGTTTGAATAGGTCCAATGACACAGTACTGTACAACCTCTGCTGCACGCAGGTGTGCTGTTAGTGTCGTGCACAAACAGACAGTAGCCTAATGATATAACCTTTTGTGGTCTTCCCAATATTATGAAAAAATACCACTGTATTTGAAGGATAGAATTTGAAGGAAACGGTGAGATATGCACGTTTTATTTTTAAAATGTTTTGTCAGTTATGTGCTGAGTCAGACAATTATTTACACTTCAAAAAATAAGGCCCATCTCTTTCCATTAAAAATATATAACCATCCTAAAATGTTTACCTTATAGGCAAAACTGCATAAATTTGATTTGTTTAAAGCAGTTAAAAATACTATTTGGTCTGTAGAAAAGATTGAGAATAGGCCTTCTCTAAAAACTTTCTCTGAAATGTATTTTATACAATTATGATTTATTTATTCCAAAACAAGGCAAGGATACTGAATAATTTTTAGCAATGTGTTTTTTTTTTTACTAATGTGATGGCACATAGCCCATACCTCATTCTAATGTCTTGTACTGTTAAAAAATGGTATCATGTGGATGGGAATAAGCTAAAACTAGGCATTATAAAACTCCATATATATGGAGACAGGGTGGAGATCTTCCGCTGACTGGGTTTTATAAAGGGAATTTTGCACAGGTACTGGTGTACGCATGGTTTTATAAATCAGAAAATTTTTGTGCATACACAAAATCTAGCTTTTAGGATGCAATCTATGGAAATTTTATACATTAGGCCCCATTAGGCCCCTTAAAAACATCAAAACTATGAAAAAATACTACACTCTAAAAAATGCTGGGTTGTTTTAACCCAACGGTTGGGTTAAATGTTTGCTTAAAACAACCCAACCCACAGCATTTTTTAGAGTGTATATTTATTGAATCTCACTATTACTGCTGTTGGTGCAAGGCAACATATTACAAGCTTTAAAAAGTATTTTACTTCATTTACCATAGATGGTTCCTCTGTGACTCACACATTCTGCACAGATTAGCAAGCACAGCCTGGACAAAGTTTAATTGGGATTTTAGTGGGAATGAGCCACGGCGCCGAGCTGAGAGAGACTGTGTCCAGCTCGTGTCCACTGCTGTCGGAGCAGACAAGCATGCGATCTGGTGGCTGGCACATGCTGTGCCAACGCGTCTTTTTGTGCCGTAAAAAACAGCGGCCGGGAGATTAGCATGGCAATTATCTTTGAGGCAATTATCAGCCAGCGAGATGAAGATGACTGCTTTCCAAGGTGTTTCTTTGTGTGTTTAATAGCTGAAGAGTAGTTTGATAAATTGTCAGAGCGAGTTTATGTGATGCTGGAATTCACAGCTGATGGATCTGTTTGAGGTGTGATACGGTGAGAACTCAATTAATTAGTATGGGTTTTGTCTTTTCAT
Source organism: Paracanthobrama guichenoti (assembly GCA_018749465.1). NCBI lineage: Eukaryota > Metazoa > Chordata > Actinopteri > Cypriniformes > Gobionidae > Paracanthobrama > Paracanthobrama guichenoti. The sequence goes on along the minus strand of CM031956.1, from coordinate 14,408,807 downwards.
TAACCTACTCTGACATTTTCAACAAACTATGCAAACTAAGATTTAGGATGCCACCAAATTAACGAGGAAGTGTGGAATCAAGGAACATGTCGCAGGATACCGATGAGGATTCAGTCATCAACAATAACATTCATGCAAGCAGATGTGCAGAGATGCATGGAGGGGAGAAAAGCCACGCTTTCACTTGACGAACATTCATCCTTATGTTACGTTAAAAACATATTTCGGCGTACAGTCTTTTAATATTATTTGAGTGTGACAGATCATGCTGTATCCAGTCTATTTATACACATTTTCAGTGGCAGATTAGCTTACAGTTTGACTAACAAAAGCAGCAGCTGTGGTTTGTGTCGTTAGGGAATGATTACCGATGCACAGTGAGGCTATAACACCCAGGTAAGAGCAACACAAAAGGTATCTGAAATGCATTCAGCTCTAAATGAGTCGAAAGCAAATAAAAGTGAATGTTTTATCACATGTTGCACATTTTTGACATCTGTTCTCACACACCTTACACTCTAAAAGCCTTAAAGATTTCTCTCGCACCCTCAGTTTCTCATAAACACGAAACTCGCTCACTGCTTTCTCGCTCTCTGACACAATCTCTCACCTGATTCGTCGTCAGACTTGTTCTCGTTCTCAGAGTCGGTGAGGGTGAGGGCCGAGTTCTCCCGGCTAGAGAGGCCAGAACTGCGGCGAGACTTGATGCCGTGGCCCCCCCACAGCTGGATGGCTCGCTCCGGTGAGATAGGACCCTCTGGGTCGGAGTCGGCGTCCGAGCCGGCGCTCAGAGAGTAACCGCGCTGCAAGAGGCCAATCTCTGGGCAGTACGCGTTCTGATGCGGGGCCGGTTCACAAATGCCCAGCTCGGCTAAAGTAAAGTTACCTAAAATGGTAAAAATAAAGCACAATCAGTTAGAGGAATGTAGAGGAACTGGCCTGAGAGAATTCACTGATGCTGCCTTGATGCACCCTGTCAGGGGCATAGCCAGAACATTTTTTCAGGGGTGGCCAGGTAAGACCCAGTGATTTTATTGGGGTGGCCAAAAACAAAAAACCTGCTTCCAATCTAGAGAAAATGACTGTATATCCTGCGTGGAATACCTTAAAATGGATGTGGAATGGAACACACACACTGGTTAAACTGTATAATTGATCCTATGTAATGATTGCATTTCTGCCATATCTTCCATATGAGTCTCTGTATACCATAACCAGTAGAGCTCTTTGAGTGGCCTATAACCGATTGAACGACTTATAGTTGTCAGTAAACGTCGCAAATGTAAAAAAAAATTATTTGTAAAAGTTATTAAAAATGCAAGGACATTTCCATTGCAAAGTGCAAATGGCTGTGCTTTCTTCAGGATATGCGAGTAATGTAGGCTGTGTGAGTGAGCGTGTATAACCATGTATAATATTTGTGAATTTTGTTGGCTAAACCTTTAGGTTTTTTTTCCATTCCACTGTGCTAATGTTCCAATCTTTTCTATGTAAACATGCGCTTGAAGAACATTTTTGACCATACCAAAAACAGTTTTTGTACTGTTTTTTATATTGTCCCTAACTACCGTAAGGGACAATATAAATATTTGAAGAAATGAATTCAGTATGCTTTTGGCATAATAGCATACTATTATTGTTTCTGCCATATATTACTATCTTTATATGAGTTCAGTATGCTACTACTAGCATACATCTCTTGCTGTTTCTGCCATATAAACGTTAGAAATTATGAATTTGGAATGCTATTAAAATTAAACTTTGTTTCTACAATACAAATATTTCAATAAATAAATTCAGTATGTATCTTTATGTGCATGGCCTTTGTGCTAGTGTCAGTTCTTTTTAACTGAGAAAAATCAGCTGTTAATGCCGTAAAAAAGCTTGCGCAACAAGGGTGGCAAGAGGGGTGGCCAAGCTTCAATCAGTAATGTTGCCCCGTAGCTACGCCCCTGCACCCTGTGAAGAAATCAAGCCATTTACACATACCATACATAACAAGTAAATCTAGGAACTAATGAATTAGTCTATCACAGTCAATGCACTGCAAAGCACTCTGTAATAGCAACAAATACCTAAAATCATCACTAAGCAGGACATAAAACACAAGATGTCATGACCATGCAGTACTTTGGCAGGATCTCAATAGTGAAACAAAACATATATTATGATACCAGACCAGAATTATAGCATTAATATTAATCAAATAAACAACAATATTGACAAGAAAAAGAGAAAACCACTCATTGCTCTTGCCACTAATTTCTGTTTATTTGAATAATGTTTTATTAATTGAGAAATACTTGAAGAAATAATCCTATGTTATTTATCATAGTTTTTACTGTGGTACACATATCTTGAAATGTCAGTGGTACTGGTATATCAGCTGCTGAAACTCTGGCATTGTGACGCCCCTCTCTGTTCTGATGCTCGTTCTAGACAGAAAGGACAAGCTGTGACACGCTTGTACTGTACTTGAGTAATTATACTTCAATTGTTATACTTATGTATTGGGTTATGAAACGTTTACCTTTACTCGAGTACCTTTGAAAATAAACAATTACGTAGCCAGGCCAAAATATATATATATATTTTTTTTACTGCTTACACTTTACAATTACCATCAGAAGTATATATTTCATTAGTCTTCATACAGTAAACTATCCTCTTATAGATTCTGTTTAGAACATAGGCATTCTTGTGAAACCACATCCATTGAAAGCAATATCCCACAGTTCAGTTGCAAGACAGCTTGTTTTCTAAAGCAGAGGCCCACAGTAAGTAAGTATAAACTTAAATTGTATTTAAAAAAACAATAACATAAATTTTAATGGTAAATTAATGTATTATGCTCATACAAATGTATTCAACCCTTGAAACTTCTCTTCAGTCTAAAGACATTAATTTTGATAATATAATAATTATTGGGGAAGAATTGAAAAAAAAAACTCAAGTCATGTTTCTGTGCAAAACACCATCTTCCCATATGATTGTCCTGTCTTGTTTATACTGTCTCTGGAGACAAATGGTCCAAAATTAAATAAATAAATCTTTAACGTGTGAAATGCATGCATGTGTTCAATAAAGTCTACATGCACATTATATAATATAGAAAATAATAATAATTGCATTTTTATTACAATATATAACAATATAACTAGCATTAATTAATGTTATAATATATCAAATATAAAGTAATATACACCGATCAGGCATAACATTATAACCTAATATTGTGTTGGTCCCCCTTTTGCTGCCAAAACAGCCCTGACCCATCGAGGCATGGACTCCACTAGATCCCTGAAGGTGTGCTGTGGTAAATGGCACCAAGATGTTAGCAGCAGATCCTTTAAGTCCTGTAAGTTGTAAGTGGGGCCTCCATGGATCAGACTTGTTTGTTCAGCACATCCCACAGATGCTCAATTGGATTGAGATCTGGGGAATTTAGAGGCCAAGTCAACACCTCAAACTCGTTGTTGTGCTCCTCAAACCATTACTGAACCATTTTTGCTTTGTGACGGGGTGCATTATCCTGGTCTGCAACAATGCTAAGGTAGGTGGTACGTGTCAAAGTAACATTTACATGGATGGCAGGACCCAAGGTTTCCCAGCAGAACACTGTCTTCGTCAGCTTGCCTTCTTCCCATAGTGCATCCTGGTGCCATGTGTTCCCTAGGTAAGCGACGCACACACACCCGGCCATCCACGTTATGTAAAAGAAAACGTGATTCATCAGATAAGGCCACATTCTTCCATTGCTTCGTGGTCCAGTTCTGATGCTCACGTGCCCACTGTTGGTGCTTTTGGTGGTGGGCAGGGGTCAGGGTGCGACGCAACAAACCGCGATGCACTGTGTATTCTGACACCTTTCTATCAAAACCAGCATTAACTTCTTGAGCAATCTGAGCTACAGTAGCTCATCTGTTTGATCGGACCGCATGGGACAGCCTTTGCTCCCCACGTGCATCAATGAGCCCTGGCCGCCCATGACCCTGTCGCCGGTTCACCACTGTTCCTTCCTTGGACCACTTTTGATAGATACTGACCACTGCAGACCGGGAACACCCCACAAGAGCTGTAGTTTTGGAGATCCTCTGACCCAGTCGTCTAGCCAGTTGGCCCTTGTCAAACTCGCTCAATCCTTACACCTGCCCATTTTTCCTGCTTCTAACACATCAACTTTGAGGACAAAATGTTCACTTGGTGCCTAATATATCCCATCCACTAACAGGTGCCATGATGAAGAGATAATCAGTGTTATTCACTTCACCTGTCACAATGTTATGCCTGATTGGTGTATATTATAGTAAATGAATGTACACACACATATACTCTGTTCAATATATAACAATTACATTTGTTTATATATAACAATTTATGCATTTAAATATACTTCAGTCTTGTTTCACTATATATGCTCTCTGATGGTTTTATGGCACTATTGTAAAATTGCTTTACAACAATAGTATTTACTGTGAAAAAAACACTATGATAAATTGAGCAGATCATAACTGAACATTCAAACTGTATTGAGACAGACGTCACAAGGCAAATGAGGGCAGCAGGAGTCGGAGGTTTAACTGCTCAAATCAGTGTATGTCCATTCAGACAGCAGCTCATGTGTGGTGCAGGGCAAGGGGCCTATTTTATCCTGCAGCTCTTTACCTGCTGTAAAATTTCCCTCACAGCATAACACCTCCTGTTTTGATGAGTGTGACCGCACTCATGCACATACACAGCCTTGACACACACCACATTCACAGAAAGCTGGACAGAACCCTCCATAAACTAATATATATATATATATATATATATATATATATATATATATATATATATATATATATATATATATATATATATATATATATATATATATATATATATATATATATAAATATATTGCACATCATCCAAATTAAAGCACATCAAAGTGAATCAATAAACACAAAGGAGTCCCAATTAAGGATAGGCTGTGGGATAAACAATTAAAGGATAAGGCGTGCGCAACCAATTTCTTCTCTTCAGTAATTAAAAGAGTCAATGCATGCCCTCCAATCAGCTGAAAATGAAGAAGCAATTTAAGCTCTTTAAGGCAGGAATCTTGAATCGATATTGCTAGAATCAAGAGACCTTAATAGAGTTGCTTTATTCCTGACTATGTGGTGGGTGGACATAAAGCAAAAAAACAAAAACAAAAAAAAACAACAACACTTGATTATAGTAGTGAAACGGTAATTATTCCTTTTAAAATTACATTAAAGTTGTGGGAACTGGAGATATTTACAACTACTAACTACAGCTAAACAATAACACTGAATATTCCTATGCTATATGCTACAAACACAACTAGTACTCCTATCAGTCTAGTCAGACCGTACCGTACCTGACATGAAGTAGCTCAGGAACGGAGAAAGATCCATGTAGTCTGTGAGGGCAACAACACAAAATGCCACCTTTAGCCTAATACCCAACTAATTCACATCTAACCTGCAACATGTATCACATCTGAATAACATCAGGTTTAAAGTACTTCCATCTTTTTAAACATTTCACCTCACAAACAGGTTGTCTTTACACTGCTGTGCTTTTCATAAAAGTAATCTATTTAAAAGCAGTTTGTATAAAAACAATGACATTTTGATGGCAAACATTTAAAATGTTATTCCTAGGTTTGTGTTCTGAGCACTTAACATACATGTGTGTGTGGCATTTGCGAGTAGGCCTATGCAGATGAGATTGCATGGAGCATGATAAATATTTTTTTCTCATATTTCCATATTTCATTCAAATTGTTTAGTGCACAGCTAGCTGTGGATTTTTCCGCTTAGACCATTGTCAATTGCCAGCATTGACAACTTAAAGCCGTTATTGATGTTTTTGGCAAAATTTTTGACTGGAAGGGTAAAAATTATTTTTGTCAGTTAAAGGTAAGGTGCATTATGTAAAAAACAATTTCAGTAAAATATCCAAAAACCACTAGGCCAGTGTTATATATTTTGTTCAGTTTTCAAGTACTTTTGTTTCAGTACTTACAATATCCTAAATGTTTCCAACTATTTGTAAATCGGGAGAAAATTGCCATTTTAACCAAGGAACCAGGACGTGTGAGGGAGTCATATCTGCGTTACCCTCAGTTTCCGGTTTTATTCTGCAGAAACGCTGAAAAGGTACTAATACGCACTCTTAAAGTACTGATATGTACCTTTCAAGGTACTAATACACACTCTTAAAGTACTGATATGTACCTTTAGGGTACTAATACACACTCTTAAAGTACTGATATGTACCTTTAGGGTACTAATACGCACTCTTAAAGTACTAATATGTACCTTTAGGTACTAATACACACTCTTAAAGTACTGATATGTACCTTTCAAGGTACTAATACGCACTCTTAAAGTACTGATATGTACCTTTCAAGGTACTAATACACACTCTTAAAGTACTGATATGTACCTTTAGGGTATTAATACGCACTCTTAAAGTACTGATATGTACCTTTAGGGTACTAATACACACTCTTAAAGTACTGATATGTACCTTTCAAGGTACTAATACGCACTCTTAAAGTACTGATATGTACCTTTCAAGGTACTAATACACACTCTTAAAGTACTGATATGTACCTTTAGGGTATTAATACGCACTCTTAAAGTACTGATATGTACCTTTAGGGTACTAATACACACTCTTAAAGTACTGATATGTACCTTTCAAGGTACTAATACGCACTCTTAAAGTACTGATATGTACCTTTCAAGGTACTAATACACGCACTCTTAAAGTACTGATATGTACCTTTTAAGGTACTAATACGCACTCTTAAAGTACTGATATGTACCTTTAAGGTACTAATACACACTCTTAAAGTACTGATATGTACCTTTTTAAGGTACTAATACACACTCTTAAAGTACTGATATGTACCTTTAGGGTACTAATACACACTCTTAAAGTACTGATATGTACCTTTAGGGTACTAATACGCTCTTAAAGTACTGATATGTACCTTTAAGGTACTAATACGCACTCTTAAAGTACTGATATGTACCTTTAAGGTACTAATACGCACTCTTAAAGTACTGATATGTACCTTTAAGGTACTAATCACGCACTCTTAAAGTACTGATATGTACCTTTAAGGTACTAATACGCACTCTTAAAGTACTGATATGTACCTTTAAGGTACTAATACACACTCTTAAAGTACTGATATGTACCTTTTAAGGTACTAATATGTACCATTTAGGGGTGAGTAAGGTACAAAGCTGTACCTTTTCACTTTTGTACTTTATGGTACCGCCCCAATGACAGCACTGTACCTTTTTTTTCCTGAGAGTATATGGATGTGAAAAACTGTGTGCCATATGCACGGCAAAACTAATTTTAGCATATACATTCCACAACATTGCACACTCATATCATTGATACGCATGTTCGTGTGATCGGGCTCTTTTTTTCCTTTGTCCAGCTTAGAGGCATTGCCATATGCATGAAGACACATACTCACATAATGTTTGTTGGAAATCAGCAGACTGTGAAAAAAAGACCATCTTGCTTCCTTTTTATGTTTACAAATTTCTAGTACAGCCAGATGGAAATATACCATAGTAAACCAAAAGAACAGGCATCTCAAACTGGGAATCATTCCCGGAGTGGGGACCGATCCCAAAAACACACTCAAAGCTGTCAAAATCACAACTCCCAAAGGAGGTGGTCTTTCACAGTAAGAGGCCAAAAAAACAAACCCACCATCCTCAAGACCTCATAATATCATCAGAATGTCTCCTAACATCAATATGTTATTTTAAAGCCCTCAGAAAGACAACTGTATTAAATATGTGTGTGTGTGTGTGTGTGTGTGTGTGTGTGTGTGTGTGTGTGTGTGTGTGTGTGTGTGTGTGTGTGGCGCGCACACGTGTTTTTGTGACATATCAGGACACAAATGTGTATAATTACATGAGTATGACATAGATATTACAAGGAGTTCTTTTTACAACAAGAGATTATTCTCTTGTGGGTTATTTACCCAATTACACACTTTTCATTACCTCTGATCATCTGGACTTTACTCTTGACTTTATGTCTATCATAAGCTCCTACGATCAGGGATCATGCCTTTTTCTTCATGTTCACTTCTCCTGCCAGTAACTGCAATAAGAGACACCACACTACGCTCCATATTATCTTGACCTTTGGCTTTCTATTTCCTGTGCTCACTCTCTTCCTGACAGTGGTCCTCAAATAGTAGAACTCAATTCTTACATGCCATGCATTTGCTGAGGTTACTAAACTGCTTCCTGCAGCTATCAAATACGATGGCCTCTGAGGGAGTAAAACAATTTGTGCAGGTTCCATAGTTGTCTAAAACATCACAGTTTTTATTAGGGGTGCACCTATACCACTTTTTCCAGAATGTCGCCAATACCAACGCCTGCATTTGTAATTTTAAATATATTATGTAGAGAAACCAAAAGAAATATGAATCATATTTGTTGATTTAATTTGTTTAGCAAATATAAAAGTTTTTTCATGGTTGAGTATGCCTGTTAAAACGTATTGTACAAGACTCTGTTACATTCACTGTTCAATCTATTGCTCTATGATATTTTCTCTTTCATTTAATAGCACAGCGCATATTTAGAGCTGCTTCAGCAGGGCTCAATGCCAAGGATTTGTTTGACTGGCCCGGTTGGGTGAGTGCTTCAAATGTTTAGATACCAGTGAAATTCTCTATTATAGTTAATAGGCCTGGGTTAAAAAAATTTTTTTTTTTAAATTGCTTTCTCGATTTTAATCGTTTTTCCTTTTATGAACTGATGTCGATTCTTACATTTTTCAGTTTTCAGTTGATGAATGAAAGGAACTTTGTAAAGCCCCTCTCATTAAAAAAAAAAAAAGAATTGCAATAATCTTTGTGCTTTGTTACAAGTAACACTTTTGATATGTAACAAAGTCTTCAAATTACATCCATTCTATTATGAAATGTAAAAAATAAATAGCGTTTTGCCATTGTTTAATGTGTGTGACAGATCGCACCTCAGTTCAAGAGAAGCGGCAGCACGCAGCTCACATCCGTCACATCCCATAATCTCATCCACTTTAGTACCAGTTACAGCACGAAATAAACATGAGTGAACGTCTGAAGGTATGTTAAAAGATACAATACAACTTTCCAAAATCCCTATCATGTCTCAAGTAATCAGTGTTTCAACCGCTGAAAGACGTCAGTAAAACAGCTTGTGAACAATGTCACATAACATCACATTTACCTCAGAAAAACCATATCGAGTGACCACAAACTTGTTATTCAGCTAGAAAAATGAACCCTAGAGATGAGCATTTTGATAAATATATGCACAACATTACATATTCATTATAATTTGTAATGTTCTTCAATATTAATGCATGTTTGAATAAATCTGTAAAAGTTTTTATGACTGCCACCATTTTAAATGTTTATATTTCAGAAACAAATTGGAGTAGAAATATGATCATGTAATTGTAAAGTTAGTATTATAACTTTATTATTATAAAAAACATAATTGAGTGTAATTTATGTTTGTATTTAAATCAGTTAATTTTAACCTTCAATATTACAGTAATGCTGTACCAATTGACACTCATGTATATTTACAGCATTAGTTGAGACTTTTTTCCTTCAGAAAATTTGCCATGTACTGTATCTGATATATATCCACAATAATCGAAATTGAACAAGCTTGTGAATAGAAATCGAATTGTGAAATGTGTGTCAATACCCAGCCCTACTTGTTAATGTAAATTTAAAACATTATTAAAGAAAAGTAAACAATCTTTCATTTTCTCATAATATACATTCCACAGTGTTCAATGATTCTCAAACTCGTCGGATGAATCAGTCTCTCTAAATCCCTCCTTTCTGCCAGCCTACTCTGCTCTGATTGGTCAGATGGCCCAGTCTGTTGTGATTGGTCTACTGCGTACAACGGGTATCGGAAGCTAAACTTCCATTACCATAACTGAACTCCAGCTCCGTCTGGAGGCTTTCTAAAGCTCAGCGATTGTACACACTGTAAAGACAGTAATGATGACGTAGATTTTTCATCAATCCCAGTGCGTGTCCGAAGAGATGATGAAACAACGGAAGCGCTATTTATTCAACCCAAGCCTTGAGCAGTATGACTTGAGCAGGACGTTTCTCAGTGATGCTACTCCGTTTGAGGTACATTATGAGATGTTTCAACTGGAATTCATCACCATCTGCATTAGGAAGTGTGCGTCCATCAACAAACCTGTGTGCGTGTGTATTACAAGGAGAGGGTGACTTATGAGGACATTACTGATGTCCCCATTTTTCAAAAGGCTTATAAATCATACAGAATGTTTTTTTTGGGAGAAAGTAAAAATGTGCAGTTTCCTGTGATGTGTGTGTGTGTGTGTGTGTGTGTGTGTGTGTGTGTGTGTGTGTGTGTGTGTGTGTGTGTTTTCTAATTTATTGTGGTGCACATGCAGGAACTGATGTGAATGACTGATCTTGCAGAACAAATCTTGCTCCATCCTTTATCTTTACTCAAAGTAGTAAGAAGGACAGACAATCTGCTTTAATAGACACAGTTTTAGGTAACACTGCAGCCCACAGCTGATTTACAGTATTTCAGTAAGACAGTAATAACTTGAGTTAGCTGGTTAGCCAGAGACCTACACAATATGAAACACAATAAACTGTCTGAAGTCACAACGAATCGGCTTGCGATTCGTTTAAAAAATGATTCGTTTAATTGAACTGCGTATGGAAGCTTCTTTCCACCACAGAATAAAAAAAAAAAAAAAGGTAATTGCGACTATTTATTTCACAATTCATACTTTTTTCTTGCAATTGCAATGGTGTGTTATAAAGTCAGACTTGACTAGACTCTGACTTTTTTCAGAATTGCGAGGTTATATCTCACAATTCAAAGAAAAGAAGTCAGAGTTGCAAAATTATTTCTCGCAATTGCGAGTTTACATCTTGCAATTCGAACTTTACAACTCGCAGTTGCCAATTTATGTCTCATAATTCCGAAAAAAAAGTAAACTCGCAATTGTGAGATAAAACGTTGCAATTATCATTTCAAATGTTTTATTCTGTGGTGGAAACAAGCTTCCATATTTGTGCAATGTTGACTTGCAATTGTGAGAAAAAAGTCAGAATTGTGAGATAAAAAGTCGCAATTAGTTTATTTTTATTTTTTTTATTAAGTGGTGGAAACAAGCTTCCCTACACTTCAAACCACACCAGAAGAAGAGTAGCACTCTAAATGATCAGCACATGGCACAAAAAGCCAGTGTAAATAATGCAAAGAAAAAGTTCAGCATCCAACTTGACAGAAATCACAGAATATAAAACTGGGGTCTGAAAGTCGGAGATCAGAAATGAAAATGCTAAAAAATAAATAAATAAATCTCAATACATACAATATGTGTTAATATTAAAAGTGTTAAAACACTTTATCTCTAATGTAAGCTCTTAGATGCTAGCTATTCCAGCTTTATCTGTGTATTTGGAGCATAACATATTCATGTGCATTTTAAGCTACTTTAGAGAATCTGTAAATAAATGTAAATATAAATGCAAATAAATAAAGTAAAAGCTGGTAAAGAAGGTACAGGCAGATCGTTGAGAGAGAGAGAGAGAGAGAGAGAGAGAAAAAACGATACTTTATCACTGTCATTAACCATCTGTGAAGATTTGAGTTTGCATTTGTGGATGGTGTTATTTAAAGACTTGTCTACTGATTTGAAGTAATGGATCTACCTTTCTATCTATATATCTATCTATTCATCCATCCATAACGTCTAAGAAATTACTTTCTGTAACCCTACTAACATCTTTAATCTCATTTCCCATTCCATTTTAGAAGCTGGTGTCAAATTAGTCATTTGAAAAGATTCAAAATGTCAACTTTTAGTGAATCTGGAGACTACAAGAGAGCCACATTGGATCTTAAAAAGGGCCTTTTAGAAACTTTAATCTGACATACAGTGATTGTGTCTTGGTTGGAGGTGTGTTACGGCTTATGTTATTTTTTATTTATTTTTTTTGTTAATTTTGCACCAAAGCCATGTACAGGTGCCGAACACACACTGAGGTAATTTATGGGCCTTACACACCCCCGAGGACTGACTCAAATCCCATTTTGGGCCCCAAGAGTGGAAATTGTTCTCTGGTCATTATGCTTCATCAGACCCATGAAAGAAGCATTTGACTTTCCTGAGAGAGGGGGCTGATTAGCCATTTGAGTAATATAAAAAGACGTCCGCTTCAGCAGGGAGAAGGATGTGATTTCTGCGTCCAGATCGGCATGCCTCTCTGTGGTCTCTCTATAACCCCCCACACCCTACTACTGATGATGGCGGGTAATGGACCTGCTCCAGAGAGCGTCTTTGTGCTGCATGTTTGTTCATGTTCTGTGGGCTGATGGTTATTATTGTTGCTGAAGGCATGCACTGAGGAAATGGAGCTCTGTGGGAACCTGCAAGAGTAAGTGAGTGCTGACTGAATCCTATTTAAATCTGCCATTTGACAAATTGAAACTTTAACTCTTTTAAAAGAAACTTTGGGAAGAGCTACACTGTCTGAGTTCGATGTTCTTTTGGTCATGATTCTTTGTTTTTGATTGTGTCATGTGTGACCCAGTTTCCCAGAGTGTCTGATTACTGTATTTGATTCACCTGTTGTCTAGTTAACCCATTTAATCCCACCAGTCACAATAGAGACCATAAAGAATGTCTTCATTTATGAAGCTATAAAAATGTTACTGACTGGTGTTTTAGTGCATTTCCTGCAAATATGAAAAAAAAAAAATGTAAGTATGTGCAGTCACATGGTTAGTGTAAATTGAGCAGTTTACTTCTTGTTTGCACCATGAGAAGGTGATGGCCGCATCAAAGCTCCAAAACAAAAGGTGAGTAAAGTATGTTAACAAAGATTTCTGGTACACATTATCTTTAAGGTGTCTAGTATTGATATATGAATTCACATTTTTTTTGAGTGTGGTCATAGAATGAGTAAACATGTTGATGGCAATAGTGACCAGTTGGATAATACAGTGCATTTAGGTATACATATACTTACAATGAACTATCCAATTGCAGTTGTTAGAGAAGGCTACACTAAAATGTCGCAATGACACAATTACAGTGAATAATGCATTCAATTAAAAATTAAAATGTTACAAATAAGTAACAATATTGATGTTTTAATACTGGTTAATACACTAATATAATGTTATGATATGTTGAAATAAAGTAATAATTTTTAATTGAAGTTTGTATTTTATATATATATATATATATATATATATATATATATATATATATATATATATATATATATATATATATATATATATATATATATATATATATATATATATATACATATACATATACATATACATATACATACATACACATCTCAGTATTCCTACACTGTACACTGTACTTGGTTGCCTTAAAATTGAGTTCATTGAAATTAAAAATTTGAGTTAATACAATGACCAGTTTTGAGAATTGACATCACCCTTTATTCAAATAGTATTAAAAGATTTTGTAAGCATATTGCACAAGTGTGTTTTATTTGTTATAATGCAGTGAAACATGCCAAATTGTGCTATTTTCATGATTTATCACAACATATTTATATTTATTTATGTGCACTGTAAAAAAATATTGCTGGTTTAATAAAAAAAAATAAGTTACCTGGTTGCTTTGAAATGTTGAGTTCATTGAAATTAAAAATTTGAGTTAATACAATGAAGGAAATGGGTTTAATAAATAGAAACTCAAAATATTATGTTATCTGAATCACATTAATTATCTAAGTTGATTTGACAAATGATAAAAAGTTGTGATAACAAATCAGGAAAATATTTTTTTTTTTACAGTGAGGTTCAGATACAATAATATTTTGACTTTCTATTTATTAAACCCATTTCCTTCATTGTATTAACTCAATTTTTATTTATCTAAATGAACTCAACATTTTAAGGCAAGCAAGTTACTTACTTTTTAAGTTAAACCAACAATATTTTTTTTTTTACAGTGTATCAGTGTTGTATAACCTAGAATGTGATGAAAGTTAATAACTGTGGCTGAGATATATAAATAAGAATTTTGATGACTGCAGAAATGTTCATTCATACATTATTCCACTGACCATAAAACACACATTTTCACACACTTTTCCATAAAAATTGCAAAAATTAATTATTTATTATATCGAGGTGTTACTAATGACACATCATTTAGATATTTTCATGTCTGGGGATTAAATGGGTTAATTATCTCATTAGTTCCTATACTTCTTGTGTTCCCACTGTCCTATCTAGGTCAGTGTTGGGGTATTGTTTGAAGTCTGTTTCCCTGAGTATTTTTGAATTAAAGACTGTTTCCTGATTTATTCATATCTGTGCACCACTTGTGTACAACTACCCGTGACATACTTGTGAGATACATCATTTTTAAGTTGTCACACCTACCTAAATTATGTAGAAAGATGACATACAGTGAATCCAAAAGTATTTGGACACTTTAGACACATTTGTCACTGTGCAAGAAAATCAACCCTGAGCCACAATTATTTTATATTTATTTAAAGACCAAATTTTACAAAAAAGATGTTGGTTAGGTGACAACAACGTTTTGGTTGACTAAATGCAATTGCAAAAAAGTAAAGCGAGTTCTGACAGTCATACCTTTTAAGTGAGGATTAGGTGTCTAAATATTACAGCTATTGTATATGCTGTAATTTATTTTTATTTATTTTTTCAAATAAATTGTGCTATGCACTGATAGAAACGGAAAGATAAAGAGTGAGACGGGAGGGAACTTCATGGCTAATACAGAGAATATGAGTACAAAAAAAAAAAAAAAAAAAAGAAGGAAAAGGAGTGTAGAGAAAGGACATAAATCAAGGTCAGCCTGCTGGGTTCTAGGCAAGGTACGGGATCGTGAGATTGTGGTGCCATTAATGAAATGAAACAGCTGGCTCTGCATCCCTCTTGATATCTACACCCAGATATGCTCACTTTCTCAGTTCACACACACACACACAAAATCATGACACCTTCAATCAATCAGCACCAGTTCAGATTTACCTCTTATTCAACACTCGCTGTATTGTGCTCTCCAAGCAACTTGTTAATGTAGTGCTCTATAATTATATTGCTATGGAGACGCAGTTGGGTTCTCCATCATTTGCCTGTGACTACTACAGCTACATTTGATAGAGATACAGATTTTCCATAATTGACTGACGGCACACTGCATTCCATGGGAAATCAGCTACTGCCACAATTACACAATGTTGGAGGTAACACAGGATAAGCAATACGTGTTAGGCTAATATTTGAGTTAAAAGCGTAATTCATACCGTATATACATACATATATACATATACATACATACACACACATATACACACATATACATATATATATATATATATATATATATATATATATATATATATATATATATATATATATATATATATATATATATATATATATATATATATATATATATATATATATATATATATATATATATATATATATATATATATATATATATATATATATATATATATATATATATATAATGTATGAAGAGTTCAGATGTAAAAGCCTCTAAAAGCCACTTGGTCAAAAATTAGATAACCATACTGAGTGAATGCTCTCCGCATATAGTATAAGTTCATAAAATACTTTCACATCAAACCCACTAAATCCCAGCCTCAGCCCATTCAGAAGAACCGTGCTTAGGTAGAAACCTATAGATGGAAGCCTGACAAAAATGCTTATTTTAAAGAAAAACGTCAGACAGTTTAGAGGCTTTTGCATCTGAAGTCTTCATACATATACATACATACATACATACATACTTTACACACGCACACACACACACACACACACACACACACACACACACACATATATATATATATATATATATATATATATATATATATATATATATATATATATATATATATATATATATATATATATATATATATATATATATACACATGTATGTATGCATGTATGTATGTGTAAACTGTTTCCCATTTAAAAATGTAATTTATTATTGCGATCATAAAGCTGAATTATTATTTTTTTTAAATGTTAACGTTAACTTTACAAGAACACACTAGCACTTTCTAAACTAGTGGTAAAAAAGGTGACGAAAAAGTAACGTGTTCAGTATTAAATATTCAGGATGTGACAAGACTGGTTATTTTTACTAGCTGCGCAATATTTTAACACCTTACTGTAAAAATAACGTCTCCCAACACAGCAGATACTGAGCGGAAACTGCCGCTTCGCCTTGGTTGAATGTGTGAGGATCAGATCTAGCAGTGTCTGATTCAGAGCCTCCTACCTGTCCCTGTCAGAATCTGTGTGGGGCGTTCTGGCACTGTAGGTGGTATGCTATCATCAGTGGTCTCAGAAGGGCAGGGTGTTAATTGAGAGGGTTTACGCTCAGCGGTGGGTGTCCAGTGAGTTTTCGCAGCATACTTTGTTCCCTGGATGCATAGCACATCATTAGGGCCCCCATTAATGTTGGGACATAGAGTTAACAGCTAAGCAAGAACAGGGCCCTCAGTGTCAAACGCCCTGCCCCATGTGAGCCACCTGCGCCACATGGCCACTCAACACCTTTTAATTGGGCAGCAGAAATAGATCTGACCCCACAGGGAGCCATTTTGCCTTTTGTAAACCACCTAACATAAGCCCTTGACATTAACACCATTACACGCTGAAAAAGGCGTCACCGCTAACATGGTTGAAAGCCTGAAGGAAGCAGATCTTGGAGTGCAAAGAGGGTGAGTATATTTTTTGGTAGTCTGATAACGTTCGAGTTGGGGTCCCATTGGTGGCATCTGGCTAACAGTTTGTAAATTTGTGGAGACAACTTTATCAAAACATCTGTCTGCATTTGGCACTCCATTACACTTGTATAATGGCTTGAGTTGTGTTTACTAATCAAACCAGAGAGCTCCAAAACGTATCTTTAATTTATGAGACCTTCAGTGTTTCCCATTACAACACAAGCCAGCTACTCATTACACAAAGTGTCATTTTAACCTCTGGAAAGAAAAAACATGAGAAATGTCTGAATGTTTTAGAGTCTCGAGGCTCTGAGTAGGATGCTGTATAAGGCTGGATTTGACAAAGTATTAAATACCCTGCGCTCAGCAGCATAGTAACATAATTGAACCCAAGAGCAAAAGCTCCCCAAATCGCAGTCACTTAGGCACGCAGTACTGTACCATATATTTAATAATTAAAATAATCATTCCAACGGAGGGATAAAACAACAGCCTGAGAGATACAGGGAATGACATCTGCAATTAGGCAGAGCTTAGCAGGCTGGTGTCAGAAGAGGTGACACATCTGTCCAAACTGTAAGTTTAATCAGCATATCATGAGTCCTATTAAGTGCCAAACTGACCCCCTGATGGCCTTCAGAGCTCAGACTGGCCACTAAGTCTTGTCTTTTTGGATATAGTGCCCTCGTGCCGTGGTAAGCTCCTTCATTAGATGTCTCAGCCACCCACTGCAGCTAAAATAATTTACCATGAACAAAGGGTGTTCTGAGGTACGAAGGGCTGTGCCTTAGAAGACCCCAAAATAACACAGCCAGTGTATTATTAACTGTAGGTTGTTTGTGGTTGCCAAGAAATGTATTAGCTTTAATATAGAACTTGCACTCACAGCTGTGTATTTTTAGTTATTTTACTGAAGCTTGGATCATCCAATCATAATTTAATATTTTTATATATACACAATCAAACCAATATTCAAACAATCAAACAAATATTAATAATAATAATAATAATAAATTATTATTATTATTATTAGTAGTAGTAGTAGTAGTAGTATTAGTATTATTAGTATTAGTATTAGTATTAGTAGTAGTAGTAGTAGTAGTAGTAGTAGTAGTAGTAGTAGTAGTAGTAGTAGCAGCAGTAGTAGCAATAGTAGTATTCAAATTATTATCAGGATTAGTATTATTTGCAGCTGTTCTAAATAAAAAAATAGGGAATAAATAAAGGGAAACAATTATATTATTAATTAAACATCAGAGGTCATGCAGCGCTTCACTTTTTTCACATTTTGTTATGTTACAGCCTTATTACAAAATGGATTAAATTCATTTTTTTTTTCCTCAATTCTACAAACAATATCCCGTAATTCACAACGTGAAAAGTTTGTTTGAAATCTTTGCAAATTTATTTAAAAAAAAATTATAATAATAATCACATAAGTATTCACAGCCTTTGCCATGACACTCAAAATTGAGCTCAGGTGCATCCTGTTTCCACTGATCATCCTTGAGATGTTTCTACAACTTGATTGGAGTCCACCTGTGGTAAATTCAGTTGATTGGACATGATTTGGAAAGGCACACACCTGGTTATATAAGGTCTCACAGTTAACAGTGCATGTCAGAGCACAAACCAAGCCATGAAGTCCAAGGAATTGTCTGTAGACCTCCGAGACAGGATTGTATCGAGGCACAGATCTGGGGAAGGGTACAGAAAAAAATCTGCAGCATTGAAAGCCCCAATGAGCACAGTGACCTCTATCATCCGTAAATGGAAGAAGTTTGGAACCACCAGGACTCCACCGCCCAGCCAAGCTGAGTGAACGGGAGAGAAAGGCATTAGTCAGGGAGGTGACCAAGAACCTAATCAAGAACAACCATCTCTGCAGCACTCCACCAAACAGTCCTGTATGGTAGAGTGCCCAGACGGAAGCCACTCTTCAGTAAAAGGCCGCCTGGAGTTTGCCAAAAGGCACCTGAATGACCCTCAGACCACGAGAAACAAAATTCTCTGGTCTGATGATACATAGATTGAACTCTTTGGCCTGAATGGCTGAAGGAAACCAGGCATCGCTCATCACCTGGCCAATGCCATCCCTACAGTGAAGCATGGTGGTGGCAGCATCATGCTGTGGGGATGTTTTTCAGTGACAGGAACTGGGAGACCAGCCAGGGTCGAGGGAAAGATGAATGCAGCAATGTACAGAGGCATCCTTGATGAGAACCTGCTCCAGAATGCTCGGACCTCAGACTGGGGCGAAGGGTCATTATCCTCTTGGAAGATGAACCTAAGCACACAGCCATGATAACAAAGGAGTGGCTATGGGACAACTCTGTGAATGTCCTTGAGTGGCCCTGCCAAAGCCCAGACATGAACCCGATTGAACATCACTGGAGAGATCTGAAAATGGCTGTGCACCGACGCCCCCCATCCAACCTGATGGAGCTTGAGATTTCCTGCAAAAAAGAATGGGAGAAACTGCCCGAAATAGATGTGCCAAGCGTGTAGCATCATACTCAAAAAGACTTGAGGCTGTAATTGGTGCCAAAGGTGCTTTAACAAAGTATTGAGCAAAGGCTGTGAATACTTATGTACATGTGATTTTTATTTATTTATTTATTTATTTATTTATTTATTTTTTTTTTTTTTATAAATTTGCAAACATTTCAAACTTCTTTCATGTTGTCATTAGGGGTATTGTTTGTAGAATTGAGGAAAATAATGAATTTAAATCAACTTTGGAATTAGGCTGTAACATAAAATGTGGAAAAAGTGATGCGCTGTGAATACTTTCTGGTTGCACTGTATATGTATGCAAAATAACAATTCAGCCCTCAGGGGAATCAAGATAACACAATGAGACAATGTTGGCTGTGATCATCATGTGCATTTGCCTTGAGAGATTCCAGAACAGATTAAAGGCTTTCAGCAAGAATATGCCATATTAAATTCTTAAAAGATTAAGCGACATCATGTTAATGCAATTATAGTAAAGCTGCTGGTATATACGTACAACCTAAGGTAAGAGTAAGAGTAAACAAAGAGTAAACAAACAATAAATAAATAAATACTGGATTAATCTGTTCAGAAGTTTTTTGCCTGTTTGGGTGTGAACTCCTGCTGCTTGAGTTCTTTACAAAATGCATGTTTTTCCTTGCCTATCACTCAATATGTATCACACACTCAGATACGAAAATAATGTCAAATATGCATCATACACTTCAATGAGTTAATGAACTGAGACTACCGTATGGTTTTAAATGATTTTAAGCTTGATCTATTGAACTGGTACCCTAACAGTCAGAATATCTTAAGGTGTTAAGCTATATTTTGTGCATGACATAACAGTATGTTTTTGTATTTATAATGTTGCAAGCCACTAATTGCATGATAGAGTTGCCATACCAAAGTTGGTATTTATATTATTTTTATGATATTTTCATAAATATGTGGTTTTCAAATTTCAAAATAAAGGACATACTGAGGTATAGTCTGAGGACAGGTTATTTTAAGGGTAGTGAGGAGAATGCAACACTATAATTTCGATAAATAAAGAGATAAATCAATTGAAATTCTTTCCTGTAGCTCAAGCAATAAGAGCGTGGCGCTAGCAACGCCAAGGTCATGGGTTCGATTCCCAGGGAAGCAAGAACTGACAAAAATTAAAAAATGTGTACCTTGAATGCAATTTAAGTCACTTTGGATAAAAGCGTCTGCCAAATGCATAAATGTAAATGTAAATGGTACATACTGTATGTGCTAAAACATGCTCTCGCAAATAGTGATAATAATATCTGATTAATTTTTAAATGTGGAAATGTAATCTTGCTATTTGAAGAAGAAAAAAAATCATAATAATGTCAGGACATTTGGGTAAAGTTTTGGTTCGATATCCCAATAATAAATGTTAAAGAATTTTTCAGATTTTTGGTTAATTAAGTGCCCAAGGCATAAAAATATTTGGCTTGAAATGAACCGCTTTGCTTGTATGGCTTGACAAGCTGACTAGTTACAGACAGAGGAGTGTCTGGAAGCTTCAGGGACACTTGAAACTAATTCCCAAGCCATCAATGAGCAAACAAGAAAACTCTCAGCTGTCTCAAGGTTGATGTGAAAAGAGTTTCAGGGTGTTCGAGAGTGGACGAGGCTACAGGGCAATGAGAAATAGAATGTGACGAGGACAGAGAGACAGAAAGAGAGGGAGAGACTGCATTTAATCCCAGAGTCTTTTATTTTTAATACCCGCCAGGTTCTTTTGTTCTTCCTTTGATCTTTTCCTGCCCAGATTTATTTATATATATATATATATATATATATATATATATATATATATATATATATATATATATATATATATATATATATATATATATATATATATATATATATTTTTTTTTTTTTTTTTTTTTTGCAATACATCAACAAAGCACAGAATCAACAAAATAAAATAATCAATGAATTGTGTGACTTGACAGTTAATTCCACATTAAAACAGCAGCTGTAGGGTGGGGAGAGGGGACAACATGGGAAAGAATGAGGCTGAGAAAAGTCAAGTATAAACTGGACTCCTAAACAGAAGATGGCTAGCTTGTTCATGCTTCTCTCTGAATGTCATGCACAAGCTATCAGCTTGTTTTAGTTAGCTCATAAAGTAGGAATTAGGGGTTAGGCAGAGTGCTGTTGTCCTCTGAAATCCATAACAGAGCTTGTGACGTTTGGAACAAGAACCAGCACACAAATCTAGGATCAAACCAGATCCAAACAAACAGGGGACGCTAAAGCCCCTGATGAGAAACTCATTAGTTTGGCAACTAACTGTCATTGTGAGTGATGACTGTCACACTGAATGGTATAAAAACCCCAGATGCACATTTTACAGTCAGGTAGGGTTGTTAATAAACTGTCTTTTTTTCTTTACAACGCTATTTATTCTATTTGTTTTTTATTTTTTTATTTTTATAGTTAATTAGACCACACTGCCATTCAAAGTTTTTGATCCAATCATCAGTCTCCAGTCTTCAGTTTCACATGATCCTTCAGAAATCACTCAAATATTATGATTATTATCAATGCTGAAAACAGCTGTGAAAAACAACATTTTTTAGGATTCTTTGAGGAACAGAAAGTTCAAAAGAACAGTATTTATCTGAAATAGAAAGCGTTTGAAAAAAAAATTCTACCGTTCAAATGTTAAGAATTTATTTTTCTTTATTTTTTTAAAGAAATTAATACATTTATTCAGTAGGGATGCATTAAATTGATCAAAAGTGACAGTTTCAGATTCTATTTAAAAACATGCTGTTCTTTTGAACTTTCTATTCATAAAAAAATCCTGATTTTTAAAAAAACTGTTTTCAACATTGATAATAATCATAAATGTTTCTTGAGCAGCAAATCATCATATTAGAGTGATTTGTGAAGGATCATGTGAAACTGGAGACTGAAGTAGTGATGCTGAAAATTCAGCTTTCCATCACAGAAATAAATTACATTTGAAAATATATTCAAATAGAAAACAGTTATTTTACATTGTAATAATATTTCACAATATTACTGTTTATTGTATTTTTTAATCAAATAAAAACATTAAACATTTTACCGATCAAAAACTTGGCAGTGTATTTAACAAGTTAAATGATCATCCCTACACACACACACACACACACACACACACACACACACACACACACACACACACACACACACGTTTTCAATAGTGTCCCCAACACAAATAATGAAGGGAAACAAAAGCTTACAGCAATGAAAAGAAAAGCTTGCTGCAGTTGATGGTGTGGCAGGACAGGCTGTGAGTATAGCATCTGAAGGCCTGTGCAGACACAGATGTGCCTCTACAGACACAGATGTGCACCTGCAGGGGTGTGAAGACATAGAGGGGCAGAGAGTGATGGAACATTCGATCTACTGCCCTACCACTCGCAGCTGGCCCATACGCTTGAGAGCCACCAGTGAGCCAAAGAGCCCAGCTCAGTTTTCATTTTCACCTAAGAGGGACCATTACTGAGATGTCTAACACATCTGTTTATAGAAATAAGTGGCCAGATCAATTACAATCAAAGTAAGGGATGCTATCTAACTCACCTCATCAATTTAATATAATGTAATTTACAACCATTTAACTGATTCAGTTCAGTTCTCCACTGTTCTGGCTAAAATGGCACTGCTAACAACTAGGAACACTTAACAAGGAATACTTAAAGGAAAATTTCACCAAAAAATGAAAATGCTGTCATCATTTCCTCACCCTTATGTCATTTAAAACTATGTATTTCTTCCTTGTATATAGTCATACAGGTTTGCAACAACATGAGGGTCATCAAATTAGTAAATGTGTAAATGACATTAAGGATATTCTAAAGGATCTTTAAAGAAAGAAAAAAAAATACCCTTCTTCTACAAAATGAGGACTTTTGTCTAAAGGTACACTCTAAAAAATGCTGGGTTAAAAACAACCCAAGTTGGGTTGAAAATGGACTAACCCAGCAATTGGGTTGTTTTAACCCAGCGATTGGGTTGTCTTAAGCAAACATTTGACCCAACTGATGGGTTAAAATGACCCATTCACCAGGTTAAAACAACCCAATTGCTTAACCCAGCATTTTTTAGAGTGTAGTAGGGATGCACTCAAATCTGCCTGATACTTATATATTTACAGTACCTTATTATTATTATAATTTTTTTACCAATTACTGTTATTAATTTGTTTAAATAATATTTTGTATAGATAAAAATCACCCATTTTATATGCTACAAGTGAATATAGACATCACGGTATAACGTACAATATGAAAATAGATACTCATTTTCAGATTTGCTAAAGATTGCACTTAACAGTATTATTATTTTTCTAAAGATTTCTTAAGTGGAATGTAAACTGGAAAATAGTATGACTGATTAATTAAATAAACAAACAAGCATGCCAATAGGTGCAATGGTACCATGCATTCCTAAAAGATACTGAATATACAAAAAAAGTACTATATGAATGCTTTAAGTACATTATCTGAATGGCAATCCTGACCTGTGAGCATGTCCTCATATCCCATACAGCAAAGAGGCATTACGAGTCAAATCTGCACTCAGCATGACTCTAGGGAGTATTAGGAGCATGTGGTGTCCACAAACACGAAGTCGAAGTGAAAGGTTGGACTGTTCACTCGGACAGAAAATAGCTCTCTTAAAAAGTGTAAAAAAATAATATTCCGCTTCCTCTCTGCAACCGTTTACGTGGGCCATGATGACTATGTGAGTGAGCGGGAGAGAGGAGCGTAATTTGGCAGTGCCCTTTGAGTGCTGTTACATATGGCCCTTGCACACTGTTAGTCTCCCGTGGCAACACTTCCCACGGATGCATCTGCAGTCAGTGAGCCGCTACCGCCTCAAGTAGCATCAATCTGACGGTTACCAACTCTTGGCTTCTCCACAGCTGCTGCACCTGTCAGTCTGTCTATCTGTCCTCCCTCAATCCAGTTCTCTAAACCTACCCATAATTCTTGCTCACTGTCGCTGTCACCACACATCCCCCGAGGGGACACAGGCCACTCCACCCCGGGCGGCATGAGCTCTGGGATCTGTTGTCAGTGGCTAAGTGCTGTGGTAAGAAACAGTTGAATGGAAGGAGAGAAAAGAGCCTGCAATCTCTCCAGCGGGTTTGTCTTCCTCTCTCGCTCTGAAAACACGGCCGGGCGCTGATCAATGACATCGAGTTGAAATCCATTTCAGTGCAATCAATGTGGCGGCGGCTCACACAGAGGACGACTTGCAGGCCTGACCCTGCCTTTTTTAAACATGACCTACGTTCAGGATCCGCGGCAGCCTTCCCATTTTGACAGTACAGCATTTAGACAGTACTCGCACGCTTTCTCTCTCTTCCTGATCTTCCGATACTGCTTCCTTTTCTAGCCTGCCTCAGTTGAAGCAGCTGACTTTTCTTATTAGCATCATCAAAAAAATTCAAAAAGGGATGTAAAACACAAAGATTAAACAAAGGGTACCGTATCTGAACCAATCAGTTGAGTTTGAGCTAGTAAGCCAGTCGACTTCAATTTGAATCAGCACCGATCAAAAGTCTCCCGTTATTTTAGCATGCATCTGCAGTTTGGCACTGTGCCGAACATCCCTGCATAGAGTCAGCAACAAGTCTATAGCCTGAGGCATGAAGTGGGTCGACCAGCGTAAGCTATAAGACGGCTAAGACTGAACAGGTGACGGGGGATAAGTGGCATCAGGCTAGGGAAGGTCTGCAGGGAATAGGTGACACATTTGAAGCAGCAGGGGATGGACTTTGAGGGACTTCCTGTAATTTAAGTAACCGCTCTGAGATCGACTTGCACTTCTCTCGAGCAGCATGCGTAAACACAGAGCAGGAGGATTAGTTACCATGGCCTGCAACAGAATACACTGCTAACGGAACTATTCTGCTTTTATGTTTCATGCCTTCTCTGTATAACACACGTCATGCAGAAGCACAGATATATGCCGTAGACACAATGTGATTTGGTCTTTGTAGAAACTATTAATCACCCTAAAATTT
This sequence comes from Paracanthobrama guichenoti, assembly GCA_018749465.1. NCBI lineage: Eukaryota > Metazoa > Chordata > Actinopteri > Cypriniformes > Gobionidae > Paracanthobrama > Paracanthobrama guichenoti. The sequence continues at coordinate 14,383,395 of CM031956.1, read as the reverse complement.
TACTTGCCATACTATTAAAAAAGAGGGGAATGAAGTCTTGTCAGTCCCTAACTAGGTATGAGAATCTAAAGCGAATTATGACCTGATTTCAAAATGATTCCTGATACATCTAAATGTGTCTTATCCAGATGCGATGTGAAGCTGCAACAAATGATAAAATCTTTTCCATGTTAATCAGAGTTCTTGTCCTAACCAGCCGCAATGGCAATACATACCAACTGACGAGATTCTATTTTAGAAACTTATTCTATTATTTTCTAAAATAGAAACTACTCTATTAGTTTATGTGACAATGTGGTTGGAGCAACAACATACAAAGTATGACAATAATAATCTCTTTTAATAATCTATTTTTTAGGTTAACAGAATGTAATGTGAGAATATAATTTTGCATGACCTTTATAGACATACTGAAAGCAACAATGAACAATTAACCTCACCCTTAAAAAAAGGAAAAGAAAGAACATAAAAAAACTGAACTCAATGTGTATGTATCTCGTAACTCGTAACGTAACTCAGTATGTATTTAAGTTTCAGTCACTCAGTATGTATAGCGCTTTGAGTGCGTTGCTAGTGCAGTATGCTTGCAGAAAGAGCTCCGCCCACACACTCTTCTGATTGGCTGTGATTTTTGATTGATTTCACTGCATCACGTCTATTGTGGACAGACAAATTTCTTGTCACTTGATTCTTATTGCATCACGTTTTTGACTGGGTCTTGAAAGTAGAAGAGATGTTGCGAAGAGGTAGTGAGTTGCAAAGCTTTTGGAGCAGTAACACAAAATGAACTTCACGTCTAATGTTTCTAACGTCACACTTTGCCTGCGTTCGGAAACTGCATACTATACAGTAGGTAATACATTTGATTTAAAACTTACTTTGTGACCATTAAAAAAGTAGTATGAATGTGTGTAGTATGAATGAAATTTGGACGTACTACGTGACATACGGCATCAGTCATCGCTTAACTTCCATTCGCAAAGGCTGCATCTGAAATCGCATACTTCCCTAACTATATAGTAGGCTAAAAACAGTATGTGACAAAATAAGTATGTCCGAATTCACAGTACTCAAAGTAGGCATAAAGTGCCCGGATGACCTACTACTTCCGGCGAGATTCTGAACTGTGTATACCATGGACACATTACTATCCCATGAGGCTACAAGAGAGGATTTGTGAATGGCAGTAAAGCGATGTAACTGATAATGGTAGCTCATATGATAATAACAACATAGCGAATGTAGTACGTCCAGATTACAGTCATACTACACACATTCATACTATATAGAACATACTTTTTTAGTGGTCGTGAAGTAATTACTTATTCAAGTATCTACTCAAAAGACACAGCCTCCCCTGGCCTCATGGAATATTAAAGTGTGAATCGAATATGAAATATTATTACTAAATTTATATTACATAACTATTTCCGGTTATATCTGAAGCTATAGCAGCAACATTGAAAGCTCCAGTCTCCGTGTTTAGTGCGAAAGCTTGTGTGATTGCCGTCGGCTCGCCGTGCAATGCAGTCGTGCCGTGTACCAGCTGCTTTGATGCGATTATCAAGTTAACTGACTCATGTGCAATAGCTCATGACCTCCTGAGTGTCCGAATTCGAACAGTGTACGCACGCCTTTACTATTCTGAATAAAATTAATTAACAATGTGTACTTATAATTAGATATAGATAATTAGCTTCAGGGTTGGCTGCATGTAATTAAGTATAATTTACTGTTATTACAATAGTAAGTACATGTAACATATGTAACAAGGACACTATAAAATAATAACTTTTCTTTTTTGAAATGTAATTTTTACTTTAATTTGTACTCTCTTGAGGGCAAAGATGATTTTTCAGTGTTAATCTTTAGTCACATGATCCTTCTAATATGCTGATTATGGGCCCTATCATACACCCGGCGCAATGCAACGCCAGGCACGATTCAAGTGTTTTTTGCTAGTTTCAGCCCGATGTAGTTATCATTTTCAAGTCCAGCTCCAAGCAGTTTAAATAGCAAATGCACTCACTCCCATCTGTTCGCCTATGGGCGTGCTGGTCTGAAAACAAGGTGTGTTCAGGCGCATCGCTGGCGTGTTGCTATTTTGAGGCAACTGAAAATGACTGCGCCATTGACCAACAAAAACCTGGTCTAAAGTCAATAACACAGTATTTTTTATGTTATTTATAGGGCGCGTTAGTAATATGCATCTATAGGCGGGTGCACAACGTTTACACTCTGCTGATTACACACACAGAACATTCATGAACATTTTTAAATATTACAAATAAAAAGGTCAAAATAATGGCATTTATTTGAAGTAAACATTATAAATGTGATTTTTAAAAGTATTCAGCAAGGATGATTTTTTTTAAAACAGATTTATATTGCCCTAAAAGATCAAATATACAATATCCCAACACTGTCATATATATGTGGTATATGATAATTTAGGACTGAATGCTGTATCTTTGGCAATTCTGAGTTGCATATGTGCTGTATATGTGATCATGGCAATACTTTATGGTATATCTCTTGTGTGTTTACCTCCTTGTCGGGTGAACTCATCTGCTTCATGGTGCACCAGGTCTGCCACACATCCTCCATAATGAAGGCGTGAGTCGTGATCGAAAGCTTTCAGGGTCTCACTAGAGCTGTAGGATTTCTGGGTGGGTACGCGGCATTCGTCGTTGTCCAGGGAGGAGGTGGTGAACTGGAAATCTTTCCCACAGCGGCCGTGGGTCAGTGTACGGTGTCTGCGCTCCTTCAGATCCATGACATCTGCTGCACCCCGATGATCAAATCAGTCCGCAAGGTGGAGGTCTCAATAGCTGTACAGTCTTTCACCTGTTAATAGAAGACAACACAAATCATTAGATTACAATATTCCCTGCTAAAATGACCAACCTGAATTACTGGTTTATGCTGGTCTAGCTAGTGTTGTGTGCCAGAAAATATTATCCAGAGAAGCTTTCTGCTAGAGAATCTTACTGATTAAGGCAACATCCAAAATCTAGGCCCACGTGGAATCATAAAGCTTTGCAGAATTGCGGAGAATTAGAACACCCCTTATTCAAAAAGTTACAAACTCTGTGGGCCCTATTTTAATGATCGGAGTGCATGGTCTGAAGTGCATGGCCCAGGTAGACTTAGGGCATGTCCGAATCCACTTTTGCTAGTTTAACGATGGAAAAACGGATGACACACCGGGCGCATGGTCCAAAAGGGTTGTACCTAGTCTCTTAATGAGTCATGGGTGTATTTTGGGCATAACATGCAATAAACCAATCAAAGTCTCATCTCCCATTCCCTTTAAAAGCCAGTTGCGCTTGCACCATGGCAGATTCTCTATTTACATGGCGACTGTGAGTCTGAATGCTCTCCAGAGAGGAATCCTTTTATTTTTATTATAAAAAATTGTTTGTGTGCTGCTGCACATCCCTGTGTGTGTAAAAAGCAGAGTGTACGTGTGTTGTGCACCCACCTATAGGCGCATATTACTAGCGCACCCTTTAAATAACGAAAAAAAAAACAATACTGCAGTTATTTTCAGTTGCCTCAAAATAGCAACGCGCCAACAATATGCCTGAACACACCTCGTTTTTAGACCAGCATGCCCATGGGTGAACAGATGGGCGAGAGAACATTTGCCATTTAAACAACGTGGTGCTGGATATGAAGATGATAACTGTGTTGGGCTGAAACTAGCAAAAAAACACTTGTGTCGCACACGGCGTCGCATTGCGCCGGGTGTATGATAGGGCCTTGTGTGTGTTCATTTATTAAACATTTTGGCTAATTTGATTATGCTTTAGCCACAAAAAAGAATGTGGTACTTGGCAATATGTAACATGTTACCATTCCAAAGAACTTCACAGATGTTTGAGAAAATGCTTAGTTCTATGTATTAGAAAGAAAACAGCACATCATTCGGTCATTATGTCAAAAGAATACATCCTGTCTGTAAATTACAGACAAACAAAATCTCTTTAAACAGCAACTTTGGCTCATGGTGTGTTCATAAACAAAACAGTGGAGAACCATCTAAACCAAAAGAAGAAACTGTCATTACAGTCATAATCACAGATGAAATAGTGGAGCAGGAAGTGAGATGTGTGGAGGAGTGATGTCATGATGCCGGTGAAGAATGAGTGATAGAGTGAAACAGAGGAGGAGATGGAGGAGGAGAAAGGAAATGACTTGAGGGCATTGCGAGTCTCTCCCTCATTATCGCAGACAGAGTGAGAAAAGCTCCCTCTGTGGCCGTGAGAGGATAATCACAGATGCCTGGATGTGCCGCGGAAAACACAGCCGAACACAGCCCGGCCCGATCGTATCACACGCTCACACACAAAAACACCAGTGCTAATCTATCCGAAATCCAATGCACACTGACTGGGATGCTACCCTAGTCCTAAACTATCGAAACCGCAACTTCTTTTAAGGTGCTTTAAATGTTAGAATACTTTGTTCAGTATACTTTCATTTTATTTGGGGGGTTTTATTAGGAATGCAAATTAATATTTTTGGATTGTCAATATAATAATAAAATATCACTAATGAACTGCACAATTGTACATGTTTATTAATTAATTATTAATAATGAATAATCATATTAGCTGTGACTAATTTATTTATAAGTGCATGTTGTGGCTTCACAAATACTTTGCTGCATACCTCGGTTTTAACGAGTGGTTATTTCAGTCAAAGTTGCTCTTCTATCAGCTTGAATCAGTCGGCCCATTCTCCTCTGACCTCTAGCATCAACAAGGCATTTTCGCCCACAAGACTGCCGCATACTGGATGTTTTTCCCTTTTCACACCATTCTTTGTAAACCCTAGAAATGGTTGTGCGTGAAAATCCCAGTAACTGAGCAGATTGTGAAATACTCAGAGCGGTCTGTCTGGCACCAACAACCATGCCACGCTCAAAACTGCTTAAATCACCTTTCTTTCCCATTCTGACATTCAGTTTGGAGTTCAGGAGATTGTCTTGACCAGGACCACACCCCTAAATGCATTGAAGTAACTGCCATGTGATTGGTTGATTAGATAATTGCATTAATGAGAAATTGAACAGGTATTCCTAATAATCCTTTAGGTGAGTGTATGTGTGTACTGTGTATAAAATGTATGTATATACAAATACAATATATTAATGTATAAAATATTTATATTGATTGACACATTGACACTCTTACATATATACATGAATGAGTGTGTATTTACATATACATAATACACAGTACACACACATATTATGCAAACAAACTTTAACTTTGGATGTGATTAATCACGATTAATCAATTTGACAGCACTAAGTTTATTATTATTATTATTATTATTATTATTATTATTATTATTAAACTTCACAAGTCTAAGAGAGAGCATTACATTTTCTCTGCACATTTTTCCTTAATCATTTTACTTGTCCTGTCATTGTGCAACTCTTCAGAGCATGTGCGCTACCCACAAAGGCCATATTTCTGACACCAATGGCATTCTAACTTCAGACATAAAGGCACTGTTTTAGCGTGAAAGCCAGTTGACCGTAATTAGACACCAATTAAAGGTAAATTCACCCACACTCGTCCGGCTGCAGGCAGCCTCCCTCCACACGTGCATAAACTCTCTCTCAGTAGAGTACAGCAGAAGGAATTTTAGCTGGCCCCTCTGTGTCTGTCTGTTTTACTAAGTGCGATCAGAACAAACTGATGGAGTTTGCCCCCCCCCAACAAGTGCTCTCCACGCTGTTCCTCCTGCATTAGCTTGATTAGAGAAGAAGTCCACTGCTCCAGGGACAGTCCGGCGTGTGGCACAGAGAGGATGATTTTCCTGCACAGCAACAGATCATTACATAACAGCACGGCCACTTGCTGTCCTGCATATACTGAAAATAATTGAATATGCAGAGGAAAAATAATCAGGTCACCTAACACGATAATTATTTACTGAGAAACACTCGCATAAAGGAACGAGAGAGACAAAGCATGTGACACTGGCTTAATATGGATTCATTAAAAGAGACTATAAGGTCATTTTAAGATTCGCCTTCAGAGTCTGTTGATTAGAAGCGGATATTTAATGCTTATAAAGTCCTCATTATGGGCTAAAACAAAACATTCAATCGCAGAGGCCATTAACGGTTCAGAATGGGAGTGTTAACTACCCCTAATATAGAACGGACAGAACTTCAGATTGTGGAATTCAGGGAAAATCTTTGCTCACAAATGAATAATTACCTATGTTAAAACATAACACTGTACATTTGAAGTAAAAAAAAATCCATTCATTGCATCTTCCTTTAGTCTACCAGACCTGCACTGGAAGTCTTTGTTGTGATCTCTGGAGAGGGTTATTTGGTCAGCCATTGGGCCGCAGGGGCCTTTCAGACCACTGATTTAAGGTACAGTGACATTGTGGATTTCTGCGAGAGTGTCGCATGTGCAAGCGTGTGGGAGGCAGGGCTGCTTAAAGGAGGGCCCTGGGGCTGCTCTAACACCACAGTGGTGAGATGATGCACGATGGTGTGGAGGAGAACCGGGTCAATGTGAGCACAGGCTGCAGCACAACCAGGTCAGTCTTTCCATTCATTACAGGCAGCGGAGGAGAAGAGAGGCCTCAGGGCTCAGAGCAGATCCTGCCTCCCTTAGGCTCAGCCTGCTGATACTTCCCCCTTTCACAGGACTCTCATCCTCCCCTGAGAGAGTGACACGGGATATGATGAAGAAAGAGCCATGGAGTGAGGAGGAACAACAGGATGGTGGAAGAATCTAGGACAGGCGATCAGTTACCAGGAAACAATAATGGAGAACACATCAAAGTTTGTGAACACTCCTATCTATCCCACACCTACCTTTCTACACATTTACCAGTCTTCCTGTTCATCCATCTATCTGCATAATTGTCTATTTACATATACACTATTTACTATTTACATGTCCATTTTGGGGGGGGTTTATTAGACATGTGAATTAATAATATTATTTTATTACAAATGTGAATATAATAATAATAAAATCTCACTAATGAACCACACAGTTTTATATGCTTAACTGTGATGAATCATATTAGATGTGACTAATTTAAATCATAACTACACTATCGTTTTAAAAGTTTGGGGTCAGTATATATATGACAGTAAAAATGTCCATGTCTTTTTTTCTAGATATCTGTTTGCCTGTCTGTATCTATCTATCTATCTATCTATCTATCTATCTATCTATCTATCTATCTATCTATCTATCTATCTATCTATCTATCTATCTATCTATCTATCTATCTATCTATCTATCTATCTATCTATCTATCTATCTATCTATGTCTCAGTCCAACACAGTTTTCATTTCCATGTCCAGCGTTGCTATTGAGGCAACTGAAAACGACTGCGCGATTGACCAACAAGAACCTGGTCTAAAGTCAATAGCGCAGAATTTGTGTTATTTAAAGGGCACGCTAGTAATATGCATCTATAGGCAGGTGCACAACATGCGTACACTCTGCTTATTACACACACAGGGGCACGCAACAGCACACAAACATTTTTAAATATTAAAATCAAAAGGATTCCTCTCTAAAGAAGTGTTCAATCTTTCCACTCACAAATTCTGCCATGTCAATAGCGAATTTACCATGGTGCAAGAGCATCTGGCTTTTAAAGGGAATGGGAGATGAGACTCTGATTGGTTTATTGCATGTTACGCCCAAAACACACCCATGACTCATTAAGAGACTGTACAACCCTTTTGGACCATGTGCCTGGCGTGACAACAGTTTTTCCTGTCGTTAAACTAGCAAATGTGGATTCAGACACTCCCTAATTGTACCTGCACCATACGCTTCAGACCATGCACTCAGATTGTTTCAAATAGTTATAGCCATATTGTTTGTGTGTGTTCTTGTATATATGATTCATGAGGTCACTAATGTGTATAATGACATGGGTATTGCAACGTAAACATGGTGGACACTTCATGTGTCCTAATAAAGACAAAGTATATTTCGGACAGTGCAAGAAAGACAGAAGAGAAAGAAAGTCACAACAATTATACTGCGCATGTGTCAAACTCAGCCATCCGTGGCTGAGTATACTTTGAAAGCAGTGCAGACACGAGACGTGTCCGGATGTGGAAAATGAAGTATACGCGGGTCTTAAACCAAATGGCTTAAAAAAAACCCATACTAAACAGTGAAATTCAAAAAATGCCAAATTTTCTGTGATTGGTAGGGGTAGGGGTAGGGTTTGTGTAGGGGGATAGAATATATGATCATCCCTGATCAATGTCATGACTACTGAACTAGGGAGCTGATTGAAACGCACCCTGAGTGTGAGTGTGTAAAATAAGGTAGGCCTACATAATATGCAGAGCAGTGGGTCCACAGGAATTATTTTAATATTTGCATACACATATAGATGAATGAACATTGAATTTCAGGTTAAGAATCTGAGCTTAACTTCTTCCAAACCACAACATGCCACAGTCACAATCTACGTGAGATATAGGCAAGAGAAGAATGTCCAAACAGAGAATGTAAATAAAACTGCAGTGCATACTATGAAATCACAGCTAAATTAAAGGCTTTACAGGGGAACGAGAATTTATACAGGGGAACGTAATTTTTCATAAAAAATTACAGAGGCATAATTTTGGCATGGCAAATAGCGTCTGCCTAAATTGAACTTTCAAGGACGAGAGCTTAAAAATGACACGGGTCTCTGCAGAAACAGTTCAGAATGAGAAAATCTGGCTGCTACAGAGAGCTCACAAAGCAGTTAAGCTGGGAGCACTCTTATCAAGGCAGAGACATAAACAAACCCTTAACCTCAGAAATGTGGAAGTTGAAGCTTCATTGTAAATGACGACATAATGTTCCATTTAAGATGGCAGGGTCACTTTTTAGTCTAAATGTCTACACCAGTAACTTTAAACCCAGAATAAACTGACAACAAACATAAACAAACATGACCCTGACCTCTCGTCTCAGTTTATGGTCTGTGCCCTCCGATACAGCTATTACTTGAGTCAAAAAAATGGTAATAAAAAAGCAGAATACCAAACTGTCAAGTTGAAACATTAATCGAAAACCACGGCACTAACATGTATAAGCTGAATGAAATGTATCTTTCTTGAGTTACAATGAGACTGAATCAATTAGCATACAAAGGCTACATAAATTTGTAATAACTTGACCTCTGCTTCTGTAATTTACCAAATTATAGTTTATTTATCTGCACAATTCCTGTGAATGAACGAACGAATGAAGAAACGAACAAAACGGGCATTATTTTTGTGGTTTTGTTTGGTGGCACTAGTGGCACAGAAATGACATGCTTTATCTTCATCCAAACCCTTTTTTTTTCCCAGCAGGGATATATGCTCATCTATCACACAACAATGTTTAAAATGCATTTCCAAGGCAAATAAGACAGAAATGAGACAAGCATTGAATTAAATATGCCATTAAACACATACACACCAGGGCACAATTTACTCAACAGCCAATAGGATAAGCACATATTTGCCCTCAATTTAGGAGGAAGTCAGAAAAGGGTTTTCTATTAAAGGATTAGTTCACTTCAAAATGAAATTTTACTGATACTTTACCCCCATCTCATCCAAGATGTTCATGTCTTTCTTTCTTCAGCTGAAAAGAAATGTAAGTTTTTTTAGGAAAACATTCCAGGATTTTTCTCCACATTATAGACTTCTATGGCAACCAAAATGTTGAAGGTCCAAAAAAAAAAAATGCAGTTTCAAAGGGCTTCAAAGGCCTTCAGAGGCTCTACACGATACCAGATGAGGAATAAGGTCTTATCTAGTGAAACCATCTGTCATTTTCAAAAGAAAAAAAAAAAATTAAATGTATATACTTTTTAACCTGAATTGCTCATCTTGACTTACCCTAGACGTAGGCGGAAGTACCACCCCCGTGTTTACAAAGCACACATGCAAAGACTAATTCAAATGTCCTTTAGAAAAAAAGGGAAAAAAAAAAGGTAAAGCAACAATGTCGAAGTTGGAGATGGAGTTTTTCTTGTAAAGTGTGTTTGTATTAGTCCTCGCACATTCGTTTGGAGCGGTACTTCCGTCTACGTCTAGCATGACCGTTCCGGCATGATTGCGCAATCCCGGGCGAGCCGCATAGATGTGCAATTTAGGTTAAAAAGTATATAGGGGAGAGCGGGGCACAACCTAACGCTTTTTGACTGTCTCAGTTTGTGTAAATTCACTTGGGGTTCAGATTATTTATTTTTTCCCACATTAATTTCACACGTCTAGTACAAATGTGGTTTTGTTTCATTAATACAGTGTATACTTTTCTTGATTTACCCCGAAAGAATGGAAGTGAAATGTGACAACATGCCCCATAGGTGGGGTACATTGTTCCATGTGAGGGGCACATTGTAACATCACAAAATGACAGCTTAAAATGTTACCTGATATAATCAGAAAAATATCCAAAACAAACTAAAATATTTTGTCAATAAAATACAATTATTCATTTTAAAAAATAAAATAATGCAATTTTTAATAATTAAAAATATACACATTTTTGAGTTTGATGATAAACACATAGCTAAATACAGCTATACAGCATAGTTCAAAACATATAATAATGAATAATTTCTGAACATTGACTCTCAGTCATTATTTACCCTTTTCTCATGGTTTCTCAAAAGAATTCATAAAAGTATAGAATATAATAGTGTAGTTCTAATAGGGGCTCATTGTAACACACTCCATCTGCACAACTGGGATTTAAACCCGGCTCGCGTCTTCTGCTGCCAGATCAGCATTAAAGAACCATCTCAACTGTTAAATAACAGATATATAAGATTAAAATGATATCAGATTTGTCTTATTTCAAATAAACACAAAAAACAAAGATGAAAAATAAACTTAAGTAATAAATGTACTTTTGCTCTGGTTATATAAATGTTCAGTGATATCTTCCAAGGATTTTTTAATTTTGGCGCGACTTTTTCTTTAAATAATGTTAATATGGCAACTAGTAAATACACAAAGTATCGTCATCCTGGCATGTGTGGAAAGTGTTAAACCATGCGTGTTACAACTAACCCCACGTTAGGTTGTGCCCCGCGCTCCCCTACATTTAATTTTTTCTTTGAAAATGGCTGATGGTTTTGCTAGATAAGACCCTATTCCTCATCTGGGATCACACAGAGCCTCTGAAGGCCTTCGAAGCCCTTTGAAACTGCATTTTATTTTGGACCTTCAACATTTTGGTTGTAGAGAAAAATCCTGGAATTTTTTTCACAAAAAAACGTAATTTCTTTTCGACTGCAGAAAGAAATACATGAATACCTTGGGGTGAGTAAAATATCAGGAAATTTTCATTTTGAAGTGAACTAATCCTTTAAGAAAGTAGAGCATACGGATGTTTCAGTGGTATGTTTTATCTGCTGTGTACATTTAACATGTGACATCACTTCCCTTTTTTCACAGACAGATGAGAGGAACAGATCTGAAATTGTGCTGCAGCCTTGATGGCGAGGCAAAGCATAACAGAGGAGAACTGTGTGGCTTTTGATTAAGATTTTAATGAGTGCATCCTCTCCCAGGCAGGGGTCATTAATCATGTCATATACAGAGGTATGACCGACAGGATAGAGTCTGTGCATGGCAAGCTTCAGCTGGAACAAGGCCGCCATTTTAAGTCCACACACGACCAAATTCTAGTGGTGCACTTATGATCAGTTTCTCACTCTTATTCTCTCTCTATCTCTCTCGCTCTCTCTCTCTCTCTCTCTCTCTACTTCCACCAACTCCCTGGGGAAACCCTCTCCTCTGCTATATCTCACCTTCTGTGGGAAAAGAGATATTCATATTATAAGGCAAAGAGTACCCTGCTGCTCTCTATTTTAAAATGTATTTCACCAATCACCTTTGATATGAGTTGACCTGTGAGAATCTTCTCAAACAAGATAAAATACAGTTCATGTAGAATTAGTGCAATGTCATTTCACACGTCGTACACACACAATTATTTTGCCAATCACTCCTCCTATGATCCTTTGATCCCCATCTTTAGAATAAAATTGCACCCCAATTGTCCATCAACCACCTTAATTTCACACTCTCACAATTAAGAGCAAGAAGAGAGCCTGTTTATTAGGCTAATTCCAAAATTCACATCCTGGCCATGCTCTCAGTTTCTTAATCTGCCTCTAAACAAAGGGATTTGAGGCATTGCTGTGCTGTCGCAGCTAACGCCAACCAAAACAGCCGCGCAGTCACCAGAGCGAAGGTGCAAACGTGCATGGTAATTAAGGACCGACAGAGGGAAGCTGCTGCTAGGGTAAACAGTTAGAGACAGCGCACGGCCTAGTCTGCTGGGAGTTTGAGTAATGACTTCCTCTACAGCTCCGGCGAGATTACGTCTAAAGCCATGCCGTATCACGCACAAGCAGGATAACACTTACATTAACCTACAGCTCACGTAGGGTGAAATAACAGAGATGGTGTGATGCTCTGCTGAGTGTTTCTAGCACTGGAAAAGGCATATCTAAGCACACTTCTCTATTGTAAATGTTTTTTTTTTTTTTCTCCTTTCAGCGAGGCATGCAAACATATGCTGAGAGCCTGATGAGAAGTTCAGAAGTTAAGAAAAGCTGACAAGCTTAACGCCTGCAACAACAGCCGATGAGGTACTGTACATGAATAGCACCAGGTGAGAGCATAGGGGGCTTTGGCGGCTAAGGAGCACAGGTGCACCACTCATCTCCGCTCCACACAACCTTGATGAGGGTTAAAGAGACGATGGGACTTTGACACAGACAGTGCGGAGAGCAGACGGGAGCGTGCGACCCACGGGCCATACCAGGGCTGCCAGAACCGGTCAGACGTCACCCGCCGGCACCTCCCAGCATTATTAAAACAATACACTTGACAGCTTCGTATCGTCATCTCGGGGAAGATTAGTAAATCTGTGTCACAGCTTGACATTCTTACCATCTGCTGGGCAAATTATTCAAATTTGCAATAAATGCCACCATAGAGAGTGGTGATGCAGAGTAATTAGCAAACTGACAGAGGTGCCACATTATGGCTGAGTGAGGCTGCGTTTTCTTCTACCTTGTTGTTGGTTTTAATCTTCATATCACAGGACATGAGAAGGGCAGGGCAGAACATGTTAGAAAGCCACAGAAGCACTGTTTAAACACCTCCCGGGTAAATGACACGCGAGGCCAGGAGCCAAAACCTCTCCACGTTGAATAAATGCCAGTGGAGACACATTTCCTGTGCGGGAAATGTCAGCATGAGGCCACGAGTGGGCCGACTCATCTCTGGTCTTCATCAGGTGAATAGGACACCCCTCCTCATCATCACAGCTCAATTTAGAAGGCGGTGATAAAAGCACCAGAATCACTTCACACCCTCACGCTCTAATTTAAACCTACTGAGAACCCCACGTTACAAAAACTGGACATGCGAGAACTGGCTAGGATTGGCTCACAAATCAATTTCCCATGGAACCTATTAAAGGGATAATTTACCCCAAAATGACAAATCTATCATCATTTACTCGTCTTCATTCTTCCGCACGAAACAAAATATTTTAGCCAGCTCTTTTCCACACAAAGAAAGTGAATTGTGATCATTATGGAAGCTTGTTTCCGCCACATTTTAAAACATTTTAAAAGAAAATTGCGAGTTTACATTTTGTAATTCTTTTTCTCAGAATTGCGAGATACAGTTAGAATGTCAGAACTGCAAGATATAAAGTCGCAAATGTGAGTTATAAAGTCAGAATTGCGAGATATAAATTTGCAATTGCGAGTTATAAAGTCAGAATTGTGTGATATAAAGTCCCAATTATAATATATCTCGCAATTCTGACTTTATATCACACAATTCTGAGATAAAAAGTTAGAATTGTGAGATGTAAACTCACTCAAGATGGGGTGCACTATGTAACTTTTCCGTCCGCTAGAGGTCACCCATTCAAAACAAAGGCATTGATGACGCCAAGCTTGAGTGCAGAATCTTGGGACATGTGGTCTTCACCTCACAGCCGGTGGAAAAGAATCGGGATAGGACGCGGGCAGAAATCATGTTCATGGATGCGATTATTAACGTTATTGTAGTATGAAGCAGAGCAGGACCGAGTGTTGTGGGAGCTGAGCAAGGCCGCTGGAGCGATTGCTAATGAGATGAACGCAACACGCACCTCGCAAGCAGCGGGACTTTTATTATGCCACAGTCGCTGGCGCCATTTCCGCTTTTCCAGTCATGAGTGTGAAGTAACGCGGCTCTGTTTATCATATTAGATACATCGGAAACTGAGGGTAACGCAGATATAACGCCATTGACAGGCAATGCCCTCACACATCCCGGTTCCTTGGTTAAAATGGCAATTTTCTCACGATTTATAAATAGTTGGAAACATTTGGGATATTTTAAGTACTCAATTGAACAAAATATATAACACTGGCCTAGTGGTTTTTGGATATTTAACTGAATTTTATTTACATAGTGCACCTTTAAATAGAAAACAGCTATTTTTCATTGTAATAATAGTTTACAACATTGCAATAATATTGTATTGCTTCTTTTTAATCAAATAAATTGTTTTATCAAAATCTTATTATCTACATAAATTATCACTTATTATCATTTTGACTCTGGGTAACGTATAACATCAATGTTACCCAAATTCAAAATGACTATGTAGATAATAAGAGTATCTTGGGCAGAATGAGGCAGTGTGATCGGTCACCAGAATAGCTTTTTAAGCTAGTTTTCCCAGAATGGCCATGGGCCAGGGGTCACCACACAACCTTGCGCACATGACATCATAATCAGGTCCTAGCCACTGCAAACAAGTCTGGAGGGAGGCAATTAATGTCCATCAGATGAGGAGTCACAGAAGACTGAAGGCTGGTCTGGCCAAGGGACAGCTAAACCCAGAGGGCTCAATGACAAGGGGAGGGAATATGCAATATGCTGCACGCTCAGAGGAACACTGCCAAAGGATGCCAGCTCTTACGGTGGGAAATTCAAGATGGACCTGCATGATAAACAAGACAATAATGCTCACCATCCAAACATGATAAAGCAAATATTGTGGTTGCGTATTGGCAGGTCATTGAAGGATGATTCACACCTTCACAATGGAAAACTGAATCAAATTGTTTTTGTGTGTATTATGTGATGCATGTCACTGTACATCTATAGCGGTGAATATTTAATTTTGGCAAACAGCAATCGCTCAAATGTATTGCAAAACGAAAAAAAAAAAAAATCAGAGAATGTATTACATTTCATTATATTTGAGGCACCGTCACAGAACGGGCTGCTTGGACACTATAAATAATGTTATGAAAAATGATGAATATGTTTTTGGTCTGATATGATGCTTGTATAGAGGCAGAACATGTTGTGATTAAATCTGCTACAAAACAAAGCATGTAGGCAGACAGACACATATCCATTGATAGGTGCATAAGAGGCTGTCGTTTGAAGGGCCTCTAATGAAAAGATTGAACACAGCAAAAGTTTAGAGTGATGCTCAGTGGGTAATACAGAGCCCCAGCACCGTTTCCCAAGGGCACTTCATCCTCCCAAGCTGTGCCACATGTATAATGCACATCATTCTCCTACCATGTGCCATTTTATCTACAACCCAGTCACGGATGCTGAAGAGCATGCTACATAAACAAGTGCCATACAATTTATGAGTTAACATCCTGCAAAGCAGTGACAACGTTCACCGTCTCCACCATTTTCCAAACACTTTCCGTACTTTATCCCTCTCCACCCACCCCAGTGTCACAGGACTGAAATTGCCATTGGGGCCAATAGAAACACGGTTCCAGCTCCAATAACATAGTTCACTGGTCCAATTAAGCATGCTAGATTTAGCGTCATTAGGAAAGACATCTTTTGGAAGGAAGAAATTCAGGATGAAATGAATGGTGCACTGGAGTGATTCCATGTCAAGCCACAGAGAGCAGGAAAGGGTGCATTTCACATTCAAAATAACACTTAAAATAAGCAATCATTCAGTTTAGACTTAATTCATGTGTCCACTGAAGTAGAGGTCTGAGGTCTGAGTAGAGATCAGTTTTCTTGAGGCGCGGGCGTACATTTCCAAATTAAAGACGGTCGGTAACTCTGGTACACTCACCTAAAGGATTATTAGGAACACCTGTTCAATTTCTCATGAATGCAATTATCTAATCAACCAATCACATGGCAGTTGCTTCAATGCATTTAGGGGTGTGGTCCTGGTCAAGACAATCTCCTGAACGCCAAACTGAATGTCAGAATGGGAAAGAAAGGTGATTTAAGCAATTTTGAGCGTGGCATGGTTGTTGGTGCCAGACGGGCCGGTCTGAGTATTTCACAATCTGCTCAGTTACTGGGATTTTCACGCACAACCATTTCTAGGGTTTACAAAGAATGGTGTGAAAAGGGAAAAACATCCAGTATGCGGCAGTCCTGTGGGCGAAAAATGCCTTGTTGATGCTAGAGGTCAGAGGAGAATGGGCCGACTGATTCAAGCTGATAGAAGAGCAACTTTGACTGAAATAACCACTCGTTACAACCGAGGTATGCTGCAAAGCATTTGTGAAGCCACAACACGCACAACCTTGAGGCGGATGAGCTACAACAGCAGAAGACCCCACTGGGTACCACTCATCTCCACTACAAATAGGAAAAAGAGTCTACAATTTGCACGAGCTCACCAAAATTGGACAGTTGAAGACTGGAAAAATGTTGCATGGTCTGATGAGTCTCGATTTCTGTTGAGACATTCAGATGGTAGAGTCAGAATTTGGCGTAAACAGAATGAGAACATGGATCCATCATGCCTTGTTACCACTGTTCAGGCTGGTGGTGGTGGTGTAATGGTGTGGGGGATGTTTTCTTGGCACACTTTAGGCCCCTTAGTGCCAATTGGGCATCGTTTAAATGCCACGGCCTACCTGAGCATTGTTTCTGACCATGTCTATCCCTTTATGACCACCATGTACCCATTCTCTGATGGCTACTTCCAGCAGGATAATGCACCATGTCACAAAGCTTGAATCATTTCAAATTGGTTTCTTGAACATGACAATGAGTTCACTGTACTAAAATGGCCCCCACCCAATAGAGCATCTTTAGGATGTGGTGGAACGGGAGATTCGTGCCCTGGATGTGCATCCCACAAATCTCATTTCCTCATCAAAAAACATTTCTAAAGAATGCTTTCAGCACCTTGTTGAATCAATGCCACGTAGAATTAAGGCAGTTCTGAAGGCGAAAGGGGGTCAAACACAGTATTAGTATGGTGTTCCTAATAATCCTTTAGGTGAGTGTATATTGTGGATGGGAGTGGGTGGTCTGACAATAGCCCGGCAGCTCCTGACATCCTTTGACAACAGCGTATCCGTGCTTGAACTTGAAGTGAACAAAACTTTCTGCAGTGGTGGTGTTCACACAGTTCCCCGTTTCCTGCCCTGAGCCTGGCAATATATGTTATTTGCATCCTGTCCATGAGAGTACCTTCAGAGAGAACATACAGGCTTTGTGGTGACATTTTGGAGGAGAGATATTCGGTAATGAAACTGAATCATCAGCGACAGTCAGCGACATTCTGTTCTTGCATGGATGTTAAAAAGGATTTCAGTAGCTATAGCTAGTAAGCGACAGTTTTCGTTTATTTGTATTTTTGGCTTATAATTTTGAGTGACAGATTCAGTATTTGATTTAGACTATTTTTTCTCTTTTTACGGTGTTGACAGTATCATGATAAGACAAAAAAAAAAAAAAAAAAATTACTGTATAGCCAACATTTTATATTTGTTGTCCCAGTCACTCTCTTTGTTTAGGGAAAATTTAAATCTGGAAACGAGGACTAAATTTAGCAGGATCAGTCAGGCCGGGAAGAAAATCATTCTAAGCGGTAAGCGGGTGAACACAGAGTGAATTTTAAGTGGGAGTGGGTGGGTACGAAATAGAGCCTAGCGGGAGCGGGACCAAAAAAAAAAACAGTCCAGCGCATTTTTTTTCCAATTGTTTTCAATGGGAGTGCCGCATTTTTAAAACGCCAGGAGCGTAATGAGGTGTTGAGCATCTATTTCACACTGAGCGCGTTTTTTACTGGTCGCCAAGAGTTGAAGAATGTTCCATTTTGGGTAAAACGCAATGCTCATCACTGTTATTTTTTACCCAGCCATCCAATAAAAGTGGAGGAGGGACAGGGCGGGACAAATACAACACCGACTGACCACCACATCCTGCTTGTACAATGTCAGCAGATGACAGCAACAAGCATAATGACAGAACAAAATAATTTAAAACAAGAGCCAGAGCAAATACTTTACATTGTATTTACATTTTTATATAGAAATAATACAGAAAACAAACAATCAACAAACAAACAATTGAAATTAGATACCACTAACACTTCCACAGATAGTC
Organism: Paracanthobrama guichenoti; assembly: GCA_018749465.1. Lineage (NCBI taxonomy): Eukaryota > Metazoa > Chordata > Actinopteri > Cypriniformes > Gobionidae > Paracanthobrama > Paracanthobrama guichenoti. The sequence goes on along the minus strand of CM031956.1, from coordinate 14,364,961 downwards.
TGTATTATATGGTGTAATCAAGTCATGTCGTAATGATCATGTTTACAAATTGAATGTACATGAACGCCACCACAATGTCGTAAATACGTGTGGGAAGCTCAGGATTTTCTTTAAGCCCCAATCTTTACGGATCTTTGAACGCACATGCCATTGTAAACACGACTTCCCACCTCATAAATATGAACTTCTTATACGCCAATAGTAATCAAAGCGTCTTAACTGAAAATTGAAATTTTAAAAAGGCTGCACTGCAGAAGCACTCTCAAGCGCCCATAGCTAGGCATTTTCAGCGGAACGCATATTTCAAAGCGCAATAACTGGCTGTAGCATTGCTTTTCAGAGAAATGAGTATGTGAACTCAGCATGTTTCCTAAATATCTGCAAACATATTATGGCATTTGTATGCTTTATTACAGTCAAAAATTTACATACAGCACCTTTAATTACTGTACTAGATTCAAATGTATTTATGAATGAATGAATGAATTAATTAATTAATTAATTAATTAAATGTACAGTTAGCTGGTTATTATTAAAAAATAAATCTGCCAGGGTTTATTTTGGGATAATGAGCAGTTGTTGTTGTTTTTTGTTTTTTTCTATGTATGTCCAACCTCTTGAAAAGCTATTGGCTACAGCAGTATTTGAGCAATACAGGAAGTGCTGTCGGCCAAACACATGACCTCCAAGGTGGCTTAATGACCGTGAACACAGCAGGGGTGACAGTGAAAGGTTAAATGTGAGTGGGACCTCCAGGGAGGCCTGAGACAGTGGGTGTGAAGAGATCTGACCCTCAGCTGAAAGAGGAACTACACAATGCTTCAGGTCAATGTCACTGGATCCCCCACTGATAATGCCATTATGCCACAGCGGCCAAACTGTAAATCCAAGGACATCAGCACAGCTAGTGTGCATTTCAAAAAGTCAGCTCAAAACTTCAGAAGTAAGCCACAAAAAAAAAAAACATGTATAGGAATAGTTTAAGATACAGTGGATATGTAGTAGTTTAAATATTCAACAGTAAACATCAGTCTTATAAAGCAGAAGGGTGGCATAGCCATCATACTGATGGAAATAAGAATGGAAATGTCCTCTTCCCCCGCCACATGGGGGCCTTTCGGATTTTATGCTAAACGCACATCCACTAGTCACTTCACAGTGTTACTTCCCAGTGTGAGCCTACGGGCGATAGTGCTTTTTTATTTGTTTGTAATGTTAAAGCATTCCACAAATGGCCAAGCCAGTGGTGTAAATTGTGCGTACTTACATTTAGGCAATCGACAGAGCTCGTTACAACAAAACACAGTGGCTAAATTTATTTAGAATGGACTGAAAATCCAATACGCCAGTGGGAGGGAGTGAGAGAGAGGGAGAAAGAGGCAGGCATGGAGGAACGGTAACGAGAAGAAGATGCTGAGAAGGTAAATTGAAAACGTAAAAGATTGCACAGAAATTATCTCCTGTGAAGATGCTATTCTGAAAAAAACAAAAAAAAACAAAATGAATGAATAATGGGACCAGGTATAGCATACTGCAAACAAAAAGCATCCATCACTTTGTTGTGTTTGTAACTGCTTATTGAATATGCCTGTAAATTGAAATAGACAGGAGCATGACCACATGACAAAGAGGTTGACAAGCATCCATTACATTTTAGGTGATGCTGAGACAAATCAATATTATTTTGTGAGTTTACTTCCATAATATGATGCATTTATGAGTGAAAAGGATATTCAATGAGGAACAATGTAGGACAGCACTTTATTGGATTGTGAGGAGCATTTTTTACTTTAAAATAAATATAAATATAACAAATCATGGGACTGAAGGAGTTGCTGCATAGTATTTATATGGTTCCTTAAGGCCTGAGACACACTTGACAATTTTCAAAGCTTAATTTTACTCTGGGAGACCACAGACATAAGGGCAGTTTCAACTGATTTTTAGCATTATTCAAGATTCAAGAGTTTTATTTGTCACATACACAGTTATATACAGAATATACAACCGGCAGTGAAATGTAAACGTATATAATGTAAAAAGCATTATAATCCTCCGAATGCACACACTAGAAGATTCCTTCTAGAAGACACCTGTCGATTGTAGTATAATTTTCACAGTGAAACGAGAGACTCACGAGACTTGAGAAGAAAAACAGCCGTTGTCAGCAGGTTCTCCTGGCATGAGTTTTGTTTTACGGGGAGAGAGAAAAAGAATATGTGTGAACTCCACTTTCGTGGCATGTTTGTGGAAGCCAAGTTTCAGCTATAGAAGTGACGCTTGGCTATCGCGGGTGTCACGTCAGAGGCAGCCCGATCAAAACATGTTTGATATTGACGATTTAGGAATCATGCGGGTTCCGACGCAATCAGGAGCAGTAAAATAATCGTAATTACACCACACAATTGAGGATTTTATGGACAAAAAGTTGTTTGCGACAAGCATCCGATCGGGCCACGCCCCCCGGATCGCATGTCGTAAAGATCATATTTATGAGCTGAACGCACATGAACAGCACCAGAATGTCATAAATATGAGTGGGAAGCTTGGACAATTGAGGATTTTTTTTAATCAGGCCACACCCTCCCGATTGCTTAGGGGTGCAAATCAGACTGAAAATCAAGTGTTCAAGTGTGTCACCAGCCTAAGGTACTTTAAAGAATACCATGATACAGTTGTAAAAAAATAAGGTATTGTGCCCAAAAAATAAGATAACATTATGCATTTGTTTAGTGTAGTCATAAATCAAAGCTGTTTAGCTTAATCTGCTCAATTACAATAAATATTGAACAAATTTGACAAATTTCTCTTTTCCTAGTGTCATTTTCACTTCATGTTCCTGACTCCATTTACACCTGTTCCAGTAATATACATGTCTCTTTCCACCTTTTCCAATAAAAATGAAAGACTTTTTTCATTTTTTTTTTTCATAAAAACATGTCTTTGGGGAGCTTATTTCTCAGAAACATGTTCATTAGCTCTGCCCTTCATCAGTATATGAATACTAAATGGCATTTTCAGATTAAAATGTTTATGTTTGCATCTCAAGTGAATTGTCTTCAGAGGAACAAGGTGTCCTTGCAAAGTTCTTAAGTGCAAAAAAGCAACAAAAAAAAAAAAAAGCATCTAAATAGCCCTGATGAAAGAAAAAAAAAAAAAGTGGAAGAGGGGATTGGGATAGTGTGAAGGCAAAGAAAGTGTCTGATGCGGCCTCCACAGTGAGTGCGCTGAGGGAACAGATGCCCTCTACAAAAGAATTTCTTGTTTGATGAGAACATTTTCCCCCAACCTAAAATGCACTGCTACACCACTTTCACAGCACAAATGATCTTCACTCTTCCGTTGGTCTTGTCTCTCGTTCCCTCAATGGCAATGAAATTTTCTTTACTCGCCTCTTGATTCTATGCTGGATGGACTAATTAAACAAAGGCAGAGTTTGAAGGGTGATTACGGCAGACTGATTAATCTCCGTAGAGTCAAGAGATTCAGAGTCGGCTCAAAAGAGTGTTTGAGAAAGCGCTGTTTCATATTCTCACCTCCAATGTGGGATGTAGGGGTTATTAAACAAATACACACACACACACACACACACACACACACACACACACACACACACACACACACACACACACACAACACGCATATTGTTCTCGCTCATGTGTTCCTGCTAATTGTATCCACTCAGCATCACTTTCTATCCCCTTGTGCTTCCTTTCATTTTGTGTAAAGTCTTCCTCCGTCCCTGTGGCTGGCAGCACATGTCATCCTGCAGTAATTATCTTCACCCATTCTGGAAAGTGACCTTCAGCAACTCTGAGAAACATACTAATCAGAGAGCAATTAGAGCAGATTTGTCAAAAGCAGGCAATGTGAGCCTAAACAGTGATCACTCCTTGCACGGGCCTGCTTCTAGTTAGCAAAGGGGTAGAGGCGTACAAACATCCAATGTTTGCACCACAGGGAAAATATCAACCATGGACAGGAATAATTTCTACAAATATTCTTTGTTGTTAGCAGAAACAAAAAGAAAGAAAGAAAAAAGTTTCACCCTGATGCAACAGTGAGTGCAGATTTCAGTGCACTTTTGGCTTTTCTTTGATTTTTGATTTAGTTTTTTGTCTTGTTTCATCTTATGATCTTGTTTTGAGTTGTGTTTAGTCAGTGTAACACTTTTATTTAGTGTGATTAAGTATACGTAAAAAAATAAAAATAAAAAAAGAATACACACAATGCTTGACACGGTATATATAAATAGTTATCAATTCTTGTAATGATTGAAAAAAAATGTCATCGACTGACAGCCTGAGTGGGCATTTATACAAACTTTTATGTGTTTTAGACAATAAGATTTGCACTACAGCTGTTCTAATAAGTGATCAAATAAAGGATGTCAGGAATATTTTAGGACTATAAAGAGACAACAAAATAGAGCAAAACAAAGAAAAACCAAAAAAGGCGGAAATGTTTTTCCTTTGTGTTTTTCGTGTACAGACGTCAATGTTGTCAAAATGATCCCCGCTCACACAGATCCGCGTAAACGACTAAAAACGCTGTATTATGCCAGTAGTTAGCGATGTCTCTTTGTAAAGAAACACTACGCACCTATAGATTGAACGTAATACAAATGCACTGTAAACCATAATGCTTAAAATAATTAATTAGTTTGAGTAGGGTAAACTTAAATTAACACATTAATTCAAGCAACTTTCTTTTTCTTTTGAGTTCTAAAACTGACACATTTTAAGTAATCTAAATAGTTTTGAGTTTTATGAACTTATTTTAATTTAGACAAACTTAAAGCTGCTGTCTGTAACTTTTTTTTTGTGTTCAAGATTTACAAAAAATATATAATGAGAATGTCCAACATGACTCCATTTTCCAAACCGTGTTTTTGTCTTACCCTGAATCATTATGGTACACTTATAATAAGTGTTTATATTGGGACTATTTCAGACCGATCTGGTAGGAACCGCTGCGGAGGAGCACAGTCCCTGTGTGACTCGCCATAGACATAAACAGAGAGAAGTAGCCCCGGCTACAATGTTCTTCCGCAAGACGCATGCAGTTCTGTTTAATAACCACTAGAGCGCAAAAAGTTACGGACTACAGATTTAAATTTAACTGAAACTGGGCTGGGATTTCTATTTCCCAGCATGCTTTGCCATGGCACTCGAAAGGGAGAGTAAATGCTAAAATTAAATGTAAATGCTAAGATTAATGTTGGAGATTTAGTAGTGTTTAATGTTTAGCTATGCTAATTTAGAAGAGTTTTATTTTTATATTTTTCGGTGGGGTGGGGGATTTGGGGTGGTTACCATCATGGTGACAAGTGGAGCATGATATTAACTTGAGAACAGGTCGAGTGTTCTGCAGTACAATGAATGAATTGTAACCAATTCGTAAATTAGCATTCATTAAATTAGCAAGTTAAATTTCCACTACTAAAAATATTTTAATTGAAATTACATGATAATTTTAAGTGAAATGTATGTGTTTTGAGTTAGCTTACTGAAATATCTTTTAAGTTAAGAGCAATTCAAATGCACAAGTTCAAAATAAAAATCACACAATTTATGTATTTATTTTTATTTTTTGAGTTTTGCCAACTTAGTAGTGTTAACAGTGTGCACGAGAAGTCACCCTTTCACAAATGCACTTTTTTTTTTTTTTTTTTTCACAAAATGTTGTGTAAACGGCCCCTCAGGCTGTCAGTCGATGGAAAAAAAGTAAATTAAATTAAATTACATTACATGTTCAATCATTACAAGACGATAACTATTTATATATACAGTGTCAAGCATTGAGTGTATTATTATTGCATTTTATATATATACTTAATTGCAAAAATATATTAATTGTTACACTGACAAAACAAGACCAAAAGAAGACGTAAGATGAAACAAGACAAAAACAAGAAAACAAAAAAAAAAAAAAAGCAAAGCAAAGCAAAGCAAAACGTGCACTGAAATCTGGGACAAGGGACACGTTAATTGTGTTCTCAATAATTTATTTAGCAACAATAAAGAGTAAGGAAAAAATGAGTGCCTATTCAAGATGTTTATCCTCTTGACATTTACCGCTGCCATGATCTAACATGTCTGTCTCTCCATTTCAATGACTAAAAGTGCTTATGGACAAAGCAGATCTCCTGCATTCCACACTTTACCTTCGATTTGGCTCTCATCTTTATAAACACCAATGAAACACATCCCACATCAAAGCACTGCTCTCATTGCGATTGCATCTGCAACACTTACAGCTGCATTCTGGCACATGCAAACACATTGCAAAAGCCTCATTCTGTTCTTGCTATGTAGATTAAGGGCTGAAACGTGGTGCTAAAGCTATTTTCAGGAATAAATGGTTATGTTCTGCATTGAATGTCAACTTTAGATGACTAAGTATAGGGTGTCTAGTTAAGTGGAACACCATTGACACTTTTAGCAACTTGAAAGTGCACATATTCAAGGACTGACAATTACCTAAAATACAGATACACACACTGGCTTGTCACACTTGAAACTGTACACCATAGGTCATTCTTAGCTTTGGGTAGACATAATCCTGATTATGTTGTTCCATGTACAGCATTACACTGTGTATACCTTATCCTGGGTTACTAATTAATCCTGGGTTGTTAGGTTATGAGATTTGACATTTACATTCTTATTTGCACATTTAAAATGTTTATAACGCTGATGGACAAATACAGAGTGCAACCTGTTTTAATAGCTGCTCATCCATCTGTGGAAATGTCACCACATAAATCCGCTCTGGATATCTTAAGTCTTCTGAAACGTCGCAAAAATAATAGTGTTTCTTCGTCGCTCATTAACACGTTTATCATTGCAGTCCCTCAGACGCTAAAACTAATCACAGCATGAAGATTTCTGTGACTGTGCAAAGTTCATGAATATTTAATAAGATGTTATTAAGTTAATAAGTGCTGAGGCATTTTATGATTGGCTGTCTATAGCTAAACAACCATAAACGGAAGTGCAATTTGGGTACAACACAACAAAAGCAGGGATTAAAAAGACGTTATGTGAAAACCCTAGATCAAGAGCCAGTAAAAATACTAACAGAACTGCAAAGCGGCAACCCATGTTGGAATCATGTGGATTTTTATAAAATTTTCACAGAATATATAAATTATATTAAATTAAATTAAATTTCTGGTTCTCTGATTGGCTGAGAGCCTTTTCGAGCCATGTGATATTCTCCCAGTATCAACACTGGTACCGTTTCATCGTTTGTATCACTCCACCTTTTTTTACAAATACTACAGTTACTGTGTTTTAAATTAGTTTTAAGAGTTTTTGAGGACAGAATGTAGTTATGTAGACCTCAAAACATAGCGGCGGTTTTACAATTTGTTTAAAAGCTTTCGCAGATGTGAGCTCCAGGCTTCAGTGGACGTTCAGCGGTCATACCTGCCGAGAACAACTTCATCTTGGCCAGTCCTTCGAGAATTTGCAGCTGTATGTAGATAGTGGTTTAACATGAGATATAATTAATTTGGAGTATATCAAACAGGAAATCTTTTGTCTTGTTAATCTATTAATTGTTCCAGAGCAAACTGATTTGGGTTAAGGGGAAAATTAAGTTTCATTAAACTTTATATTTAGGCTATATTTAGCTTAAATCCTGTAAGGGCCTAAGAGAAAGGGTCCGTTATTGATTGTGATTTCCAATTCAGAGACAGTTAAATTATTAAACCATTAGATGGCGGAAATACACGGTCTTATGAGTAACTGGTTGTAAACAAATAAGTTGTTTTAGTGCTGTCTTGGGAAACAAAGATATCACTTTCCTCAGTGGACATTCAAACTGATATTTTGTAATGGATATAATATTGTGGACATCGACCTGAAGAATGAATGTTATATCTGAAGCAGGTAATACACTTGTTTAGTCGATCTCGCTCCCATAATATAATACACTAAACATAATACAATAAGCTTCACTGATGCGACTCAACGTTCCTTCTTTACTAGTTCTAAAATTACATTTACAAAACTGTTAAACTGTCAACTAGAGATTTGAATCCGTGGCAGAAGGAAGTAGTTCTGTACAAAAGAGTGTGTTTAAAGACAATCTGTTGTTGTTTCTTGATTATTTACTCACTTGTGCCATTGGACTAGTATAGCCGTGCGATATGGCTGTATATCAGCACGCTGTGATTGCCTACGGCCAAATATTGCTCTCGCTCTCTCTATTATATATATATATATATATATATAATATATATATATATATATATATATATATATATATATATATATATATATATATATATATATATATATATATATATATATATATATATATATATATATATATATATATATATATATATATATATATATATATATATATATATATACACACACCTCATCAAGTCACCTCCACTTCTATAACCCACTTTGCATACTTCTGCCGATGGTGTGTAAGAAAAAAAATACATAGCACATACCCACCTCACTCCCGCGGTCTTATACAGGGTTTGAATTCAGAAGTGTGGCCAAACGTCATGATATAAATAAGCAAAGGACAAACTTCCAGCTTTCTTTCAGCTCTCTCCATACTGCCAGCTTGCTGCTCCTAGTAGTTATGGGACAAAGTCTCTTGGAAACATGCTGACGGCTAAACAATTCCGTAGATGTGCCAGAAAATGCCTATACTGTCCAAACATAAAAATTCAATTTGATCACTTACACATAACAGTGTAGACAGTTAGTCTTAAAGATTGTGAAAACAAATTAAAGTTGTCTGCAGCCAGAACAGACTCATATTAAAAGTACACTATGTAACTTTTTTTTTGTTTGTTTAGAATTAACAAGATTAAAAATGTCAATACATCATCAATCCTTCTTCCAAAATGTGTTTTTGTCTTACCCTGATTCACTGTGGTAAGCCTATTACAAGTGTTTATATTTTAGACCTAGCGCTATGTTTTTAGTGGGAAATTGCATACATACGCCACTCACTCGTGTGTCATATCCGTAAAAATAGGAAAATAATTGCTCCCACTACTTTAACGCATATATGGTGTGGGAGTGGCATAGGTTATTGATCACAACGAGAGAGATAGGCTCACATGGAGCAGCTAAATCACCCATAAAAATAAAAGCAGCATCTAGAACCACAATGTAGGCTACGCACAAAAGCTTCTCCTGAAGCAGTTCCCAATTTTGTCGGGACAGTCTGTTGTTTGTGGATCACAACTTCTAAGTATGTCTTATTATTTCTAGTTGTGTTTTCTATTAACAATTCCAATTATATCCTGATTAAATGGTGTATAACTTTATCTAAACGAAGAAAACAAAAAATCTGTGCTTGCAAAGTGCTGGTCCTCTTGTTTGCTCGCTAAGCGGTGCCAATCACAACACACTGGGCCAGTTAACCAATAACAGCACTTTTTCGTATTTTAGAAAGAGGGGCGAGAGAGGTGCTGTAACAATTTAAAATATGTGAAAAATAATATTTTTTAACAATCAAACATGGAAGCATATTCTAGTACACCCCAAAAACAAAATCAAGACTTTGTACGAGGGCATAATAGGACCCCTTTAATAAACCAACAATCAACGTTGGGTTAGCTTTTCTAGACGGCGAGAACTGAGGTATATGAAATGTTGCAAAAGCGATGCTGAGATAGATTTTTTATTACTTACGGTATGTGTAACCACACTCACGAAGACAAAGATAGACGTTAGGAAAATGGACTTTAATAATAATTATCTAGAAAACAGGAATAATAGACTGACCGACAAACACTGAGGGAGAACTGAGGACTTATAAGCAGGAACCAAACAAAGGAGCTAATGAGATTTAACAGAACACAGGTGGAACCAAATGAACTAATCAGAACATAGGAAAACTGGGTCACAGAGAACACAAAAAAATGTTACATCAATAGATGAGTAAGGTATTTTATTGAACAGATTGCCATATGTAACTCCCTATGTGAAGGGTCATTTAATTATGGTTGTTGTAGCACTGTGCTGGGACTTATTTTCAAGGAAGCACCGTGTCTATAAATGGGTATAGCTACAGTAACGTCTTCAGCTAGGCAGCTTGGAATCTAAACTGGTTAACTATTCTCTTAAACCTAGAAGTGAATGTTAACCATAGTTAGGATATTAGGATAACCATTTTTAGTCACATAGTCACACAGAGCCAAAGCACAACCAAAAGAATGTTCTTCTACAAAATGCATGTTTTGTTTTTTAACCGCATGAGTGCCAAAAGTTACATAGCATACCTTTAGCATCCTTTTTCACCATCAGCATCCTGATCACTGCTACCATGCAGCTCAAATGCATTCATTGAGACTGCTTGTGATTTCAAAGGGAGGTTCTCTAATATGGTGACTACTTAACGTCAATTGTATGTTATAATGTACATTGTTGCATGTTGATAAAGAACAAAAACGTGCATTTATCACTTGAATTTCTGTCTATATAGAATAGAATAGAATAGAATAGAATAGAATAGAATAGAATAGAATAGAATAGAATAGAATAGAATAGAATAGTGGTATTGAAGCTGGAAATGAGCTCTGTGTAAGTGCGTGTCAGAGAGATGGAGGTGCAGATGTCTTCAGACTCCAGGTGAATGAAACACAAGGGTGGCCGAGCGACAGAAGGAACACAGAGATAACCGGCTCCTGATGATGATGTTATTATTGTGTGTTACTGGTATGTGTCACGCTGGCACAGAACAGAATAAACAACCCAAAAAGCATTGTGTACAACAGCACAGAACTATGACTAGCCAAGTCACAACATATTTCTATGACACGACAGCACCATGGCATAGACCAGGGGTTTTTCAAACTTTATGATGCCAACGACCTCCAAATATGATGAATCCTTTATGAGGGACCCTTCCTAAAATCCATCTATATATTTTTATGTATGAAAAAACATTTAAACTGTTATATACACTCACCTAAAGGATTAGTAGGAACACCATACTAATACTGTGTTGACCCCCTTTCACCTTCAGAACTGCCTTAATTCTACGTGGCATTGATTCAACAAGGTGCTGAAAGCATTCTTTAGAAATGTTGGCCCATATTGATAGGATAGTATCTTGCAGTTCATGGAGATTTGTGGGATGCACATCCAGGGCACAAAGCTCCCATTCCACCACATCCCAGAGAGATTCTCTATTGGGTTGAGATCTGGTGACTGTGGGGGCCATTTTAGTACAGTGGACTCATTGTCATGTTCAAGAAACCAATTTGAAATGATTCGAGCTTTGTGACATGGTGCATTATCCTGCTGGAAGTAGCCATCAGAGAATGGGTACATGGTGGTCATAAAGGGATGGACATGGTCAGAAACAATGCTCAGGTAGGCCGTGGCATTTAAACAATGCCCAATTGGCACTAAGGGGCCTAAAGTGTGCCAAGAAAACATCCCCCACACCATTATACCACCACCAGCAGCCTGCACATTGGTAACAAGGCATGATGGATCCATGTTCTCATTCTGTTTACGCCAAATTCTGACTCTACCATCTGAATGTCTCAACAGAAATCGAGACTCATCAGACCAGGCAACATTTTTCCAGTCTTCAACTGTCCAATTTTGGTGAGCTTGTGCAAATTGTAGCCTCTTTTTCCTATTTGTAGTGGAGATGAGTGGTATCCGGTGGGGTCTTCTGCTGTTGTAGCCCATCCACCTCAAGGTTGTGCGTGTTGTGGCTTCACAAATGCTTTGCTGCATACCTTGGTTGTAACGAATGGTTATTTCAGTCAAAGTTGCTCTTCTATCAGCTTGAATCAGTCGGCCCATTCTCCTCTGACCTCTGGCATCAACAAGGAATTTTCACCCACAGGACTGCCGCATACTGGATGTTTTTCCCTTTTCACACCATTCTTTGTAAACCCTAGAAATGGTTGTGCATGAAAATCCCAGTAACTGAGCAGATTGTGTAATACTCAGACCGGTCCGTCTGGCACCAACAACCATGCCACGCTCAAAATTGCTTAAATCACCTTTCTTTTCCATTCTGACATTCAGTTTGGAGTTCAGGAGATTGTCTTGACCAGGACCACACCCCTAAATGCATTGAAGCAACTGACATGTGATTGGTTTATTAGATAATTGCATTAATGAGAAATTGAACAGGTGTTCCTAATAATCCTTTAGGTGAGTGTAAATAGTAAGTGTGACATTATACATACATATTGTTTGCAAACTTAAATTGGCTATATTTAATATTATTGCTATAAATGTGTGTAAGCAGCTTACGTACTGCATTAAGAATACTGCCTTACAACCCCCAGTGAGCAAGATAAAGGGGACTATAGTGAGAAAAACTCAAAGCAGAAATATACAAAGCAAACAAAGGTCCAATTCTGAAAAGTGTGTATATGGCAACAAAGGAGAGAAACATTTAGAAATGAAACATTTAGAATGTTCGGTAGACTTTATACATTTTTGCTTTGTCTTTTGATTCTTTGAAATTTTGTGTGGACCCTTTAGAACCTTCTGGAGGACCCCTGGGGGTCCTCGGACCCCAGTTTGAAAACCCTTGGCATAGACGATTCATCCAGAAGTGTCATGCCTTTTTAAACTTAGAGGGCACATGCATTTTTGAATGCAACTTTCAAAAAAATCTTCCAAATATAAATGGGAGATTAACACGTGCAACATCATAAAACCATGAGCATTTGATGTTGAGAAGAACTACAAACACCCTTCTAAGTGGATGCTAAGCGGCTTCTGGCACTGTGATGTTAGTGGGTGTGAGAGAGAGCGAGCTAATGGACAACATTAGTTCTCAGGCTGAGACACTAATGCACAATGTGTCAGATTAAGGAGATATTTATCAACACAGGTGGCTGATGGTGGACAGGCAATACACAGATAGATCTCCCATTAGACACTTACAGTGAGCATTATGCATTGTGTTCGGTGACATTAGAACACTGGCCCCAGAGATTTACCTCACTTTAACTTCAAGTCTTCAGTTTCTCTGTGATGCTAAGCCAGCACTTTTTTTATATAGTGGACACTGTTAGCAAACAGTAGTTAAAGACCAATTGAAAACTAGGGGAGGAAAGGGACCGGGAAGCAGTGTCTTTAATGTTATTATTTTAAAAGGTTGTGACATTACTTCTGGGAATTTGACTTGCAACATAAAAAGCTGCTCTGTAAACATATCCAATACATGTAAATGTCTTATGCTCACCAAGGCTACATTTCTTTAATCAAAAATAGAGTAGAAAGAGTAATATTGTGAAATATATCACAATTTAAAATAATATTCTATATGAATATACAACTATTAATCATTAATGAATTAATAGCTATTTATTTATTAATAAATAAATAAAATATTTATTAATGTGATGTAAAGCTGCATTTTCAGCAACCATTACTTCAGTCTCCAGTGTCACATGATCCTTCAGAAATCAAGAACCATTTCTTATTATCAGCAATATTGAAATCAGGTGTGTTGCTTTATTTTTATTTGTATTACTTTTATTTTTACATTGTTCAGGATACTTTAAAGTTCAAAAGAACATAATTCATTTAAAATATTCAGTAACATTAAAAGGTCATCTTTTGATAAATTGAATGCATCCCTGCAAAATTCAGTCTGAGACAGCAGAGAGTTACTAGCGCTCTGTAGAGCAGTTTGTCCGTTTAGGGCTACTGTAGAAACATGACGGCGCAAAATGGCGATTTCACTGTAAGGGGACCCGCGGTGCATGGAGATAGAAATGGCTCATTCTAAAGTAATAAAAACATAATGGTTCATTATATAAGGTCTTTATACACCACTGAAAACAGTTATGTATATTATATTGCATGTGTGTTAATAGATCCTCATAAATACTACACACTGCACCTTTAAAATGCGCAGAATTCCACCTGTAAATAGAGTTCTAAATCAGTCACTTTTAAGGTAGTGTAGGCAGTAAGGCATCTCATTAGGTTTTGGAACAGAACTGATGTTTATTTAGGAGGGTTTGACATTTATTGTCGATTTCCTTCAGGTATATGCAAGTGAGTGTTTGCTGGAGATCGAATCTGATGGGTTTCTGACAGGAGAACACTACACACTGCCATCTTTGTAACTTGCAGGCAAAAGCATAAGTGTGAAGGCACTTTGAAAAATAAAGAGTGAATGATGCAGTTGATAGGATATATCATGGAATCCAATCGTTAACTGGATGTACACGGCAATGCATGACAAGGGTATTTTACAACTCATGTCTTTTCTACAAAACTGCATAACAATGTGTCACAGGGAGAATTATAGTGCTGTTATCTGGCAACAATTTCATCACTATCTGCAAAAAGAAACTTGGTTTGAGGGATATATAACAATGGTTGAAAATAACGGCCCTTGAGAGAGTAGAATCTGCCAACTTGAAATGACAAAAAGAAAATCTCATGTCACGTGATGTCAGAACTGCAAAAGTGCCGTTTGTTGACTTGGCTGAGCTATTAAAAATCACAAAGAACATATTTTGCTTTGTTCCGTTTTAATTGTGTAAATGGCAACCTAGGTTGTTATTTACATTTGAGCGCATCGGTGCCATTCTAATTGTGCAGCAATGTTTTGACTGGGCGTTTGGATCTTTTCAAAAGTATGTCAACACACAGCCACAGCTATTACAAGGACAGTTAGATCCCCATAACCTGAATCCATTGTTGTTTCTCATTATCATTCTGACTAAATAAAGGCACGATAACGCTGATCTGCAATGAGACCCTCTCACGCATGAATAACAGACTGTTTCATAACACCCGTCTTCCCCTGCTGAGGACTTGGGTAGTGGGGTAGGGGGGAGCAGACGTATTTCGGATAGAGAGATATATCAGAAATGGAGAAGATATCAGAGGGCTGTTATTCATACCTGAACACAAGACAGTGCCAAAGAAGCTGACAAAGCTGTCTATTTCTGAACTGCGGGAAATGGAATGTGTGGTGAGAGCTGTATGACTCAAGATTGGCTGTGAGACCTCATTCTCTCTGTCTATCTCTATCTGACTTGTTCATTGCTTTGTTGCACATTTAAAATCAAAATACACATCCACCCTACTAGTACAGTTCTGTCATTTCCAAGTAATCTTTTGGCCACAAATACATGCTCATTTGAGCAGATGGCATCTGGGCTAAACACAGATTCAATCTCATATCTGAATAGCAAATAAAACATATTAGAAAACTAATGTGGCATCATTTGTAACATATGGCATGCAATTTCAATTTTGAACATCATCTGGCACATTTGCTTATGAAATAATTCTGTAGAAGAGTAATAATCAGATAATATTGGGTCAGTTTACTCAAAAATGTCTAAACCTAGGGTTTTCTTTCTTCAGTGGAACACATAAGAAAAAAATGTTATAAGGAGGTCATACAGATTTGGAGTGACATGGTGAGTAAATGATTACATAATTTTGGGCGAACTGTTCCTTTACTGGCTACACAGTGTTCTCATATAAATATGGTTAATAATATAGTTGAAAATTCTGTCAACACATAAGGCTTTTGGCTTTGGAACAGAAATAAATATATTTTTAATGAAACCTGTCAGATTTCTGTCCCTCCATTCAAAGTCTATTCACCCAAAACGGATGATTCAAAGCGCTCACAAAGAGATTGTAAAATAAATCCATATTAATCGAGCTGTTTAATTCAAGTATTTTGAAGAGACACGATCGTTTTATATGATGGAAATATTTAATTTAGGCTTTTATTTGCATGAAAACGTTGATCAGCGAACATAAACAAAGGCTCAACCGTACCTGATTGACGTGTGAGAATAAACCTCAATGGTTCTTAAGGAATACCATGAGAATGAAAGTCATTGGTTCTCACATGCCAAGCAAGCATGCTTGTGATTAGAATAGTAATTTTACTGATCAATGTTTATATGTGAATAAAAGCCTAAATTAAATCTGTTTATCATATAGCGATTGTGTCTATTTATGAAACCTTGGAGTAAACAGCTCGATTCATACTGGATCTTTATTTTTTTTTTTTTTTTTTTGGTTGGGGGTGGTGGTGGGTGAAATAATAATAATAATTTGTTAAATTTATATAGTGCTTTTCTCTGCACTCAAAGTGCTTTACATATGGAAGAGGGAATCTTCTCAACCACCACCAATGTGCAGCATCCACCTGGATGATGTGACGGCAGTCCACCACACTCCAGGATATTGGTGGAGAGAAGACAAACACTTGTATATGGGGATGATTAGAATGGACACAGGCCAATGCACTGTCAGAAAAAAGGTACAGTGCTGTCACTGGGGCAGTACCCTAAGGTGTATTAGTACCTTTAAGGTACTGATACACACTCTTAAAGTACTGATATGTACCTTTTAAGGTACTAATATGTACCATTTAGGGGTGAGTAAGATGTACCTTTTCACTGTTGTACCTTAGGGTACCGCCCCAGTGACAGCACTGTACCTTTTTTTCTGAGAGTGTGGGCAAGTCTGGACAGGATGCCAGGTTTATACCCCTATTCTTTTAAAAGGACAATTTTTAGAACCACGGAGAGTCAGGAACTTGGTTAAACATCTCATTCAAAGGATGGTGCTTTTCTGACAGTATTATGTCCTTGTCACTATACTGTAGCACTAGGACCCACATACACCGCCTCATTAGCACCTTTTCCAGCAGCAACCTAGTTTTCCAGAAGATTTCCCATTCAGGTACTGACCAAGCTCAAGCCTGCTCAGCTTCAGTTGGCGCCCAGGGCGAGAGCTGCAGAGTGATAGCTGTTGGCTAATTAACTCCTTAGTTATTAATACATCCCATGTCATCCAAAACATTTTATCCAGTTTTCCCTACTGCTTTGAGTTTCCTGAATGTTATCAGATACCATACCCTAATGCACTCTTGGTTCATCTCAGTCAATACTAATGTGTGACTCAGTTCAGAAAGATTTATTCCATAAAGTGATTTCTGCAAAAACAGAAAAGCAGAGCAAAAAGTGAAATAAAAGTCAAGGGCAAAAGCACCTCCCGATGCAGACTTCAGCTGCCTGTGCGTCTCATTCACATTCAGGCCTGAGCCACAGATTTGACAAATTGGAGTGATCTTAGGACATAAGATTTCTGCAGGGGAAAAGTGTTGCTTCCTGCAGTCTGGCTCTGAACTGAGACTAGGCACGGCTGTGCTGAAACTGAAGCGATTCTCTCCAATTACCCACACTCCCCAGCGTTGAACATCAGGGAGGGCCCAAACTCTAGGCTGATCTGACAGTCACTCCACAGGTGACAGAGTCAGACCCAGATAACAGGGCTAGGCTGTTCTCCTCTTCCTCTCTCCAGACCTGTGGCTCACGGCTCTGCTACCGGTGCCTCTCTCATGCGTAAATGACAGAAAGAACAAAGAACTGTTGAGCTTCATGCAACGCTTGCCGCTTGCTCCGACTGACAAAACCTGATGCTGATGGAAATCAGCACAAGCTAAGGGTGTTTTTACACTAGAGCTTCCTGTGCAAATCCGAGTCTGCTTGAAAATGTAATTCTGGGTTATAGTGCGGATGGCTAATTCATCGTAGTTAATGGGTACTGATAATGTATTATTGATATAATGAGCTTTTTTTATTGGAAGTAAAATAATTGTCATCATTTACTAAGAATTCTTTTGTAGGACCTAAAACTATGTTTTAACTACTAATGTTGCCATTATGATGAAAGTCAAGTAGATCCAAAACAACACTAGACCCCACTGACATTTATAGTATGGAGGACATTTTTTTTTTCAAAATATTTCAAAGAAAAAAAAAATTACAGGTCACACGACATGAGGGTGAGAAAATTATGACATTTTTCATGATTGGGTGAAGTTTTCCTTAAAAAGTAATCCAAGTAATTCATGACTTGTCTGAAGACTGTGATAAAGAGTCTGACTCATTGCTTTCATATGTCAGGGGTGCTTCTTGAGCTCTACCAACCCCAGGCACTAGCCTTGGTATTGACTGTCTTGCAGTGCAAAAGCAACTGCTGACATATGAAGCTGATGAGTCACATTATTTACATTACAGACCTCTAGTTGTTGCAATGGAAGGTTAGTTTGGTAGGTACTCACTCAAAGAAAGCCAGGCCAAAGTGAGGGAGAGAGATTCGAGAGGCAGAGGCTGATCATTTATGGTCACTGGTGCTATTCTGTTTATTTGGTGAACATATAGGTCTAAGATGATATGTATACCTTTACAACACACTTTAATTAGCAAAATACGGCTGAAATATGTTGAAAAAAATAAATAAGCAGCTCTTAGATCCCAACCTAGCTTATCAAACAGTGGAAAAATGTTTATAGAAGTTTATAAAATGTTCATCTGTCCAGAAATAATAATAAGAATAGATATTTTCATAGCTTGGGAAAAAACAATTATAGTGAATATAAAGTGAATATACAATTCTCCTCATGCTATATAGTGTACTTGTTACCAAGTGCCTCAAACAATCTAAATATTGTGCAATGATTTTATGGTCCTGATCAGGAAAACTTATTTCATCCTCAAAAAAGATGCTCCTTTATCAACCTGGGACTACCAGCCAACTTGTATGAACTGAAGATTTTGTGTCTTTCGATTTTGTCTCCAGAATCAAATTAATGACCAAGTACAAGGTGCAACTAAAAATTGCAGGGTCCAAAGACTCTTAATCAGACTACTGTACATACCTGAGAACAAAAAATGCCACTGAAGTAGGGCAGAAGCGTAGCACACGCACACACACGCACACGCACGCGCACGCGCACGCACACGCACACGCACACACACACACAGTGTCGACTGCAGAACACTTCAGCTAAGCTAAGGTTACATTGGCATTAGCCCTCACATCTTTACATGGCGTATTCACAATGTCTCACATAAAAAAGCCTTTGAACTCTTGACCCTAATGACTACAGAATCAGGGGTTAAAGTCTCTGTGATGGCATGACCTCCTACCCTCTAGTAAGGTTCCTAAGGGAAAAAAAGGTCCATTTTAGTTTCACCCTGTCTAAAATATTAATCGAAGCCAAAAAAGAAAACTTTTAATACAATGAAACTAAAGCCGTCCACATTGTTGCTACGCCCAGTCTATTCTTTTGCTCTCTCTCTCTCTCCTGTCCATTCCTCTGCTGTCTTTTCTTTTTCCTCATGAATAATGAAGGGAAAATATCCAGCTTGTCCCTGCAGAAGAACACAGGGCTCTCCGGTGTTGATCAAATACAGCCTGTTAAATAATTGAAGGGAGCCTTTGTCATGCAAATCAAGGGCCTCAGGACTGGAAAGCGGAGCGGTTGGTCCGGATGCTAATGTCTTACGTTTGTTTGTTTCTAAATAGGTTTTTAAGTCTAGTTTTTGAGGCCGTTTGGGCCGAACACAATGAAAAATAAACCCAGGGGAACACGTTTGATTGCACTCGTTCATTTCTGGGAATGGGCAACCTTATAGTATGCACTTTGAACTGTGAACCCTCATTTATATAAAAAAAAAAAATGGGGGCGTGGCATTTAAACTCAATGCTCAGGTGAACCATGTTCAACTTGAGGACATCCATCAAACACAACTAGAAGTAGTTTGTGACACTCGGAAGAACTCAAAGTAAAGATGAGGGCGCTCTGGCATTAGGCGGGGCAGCTGCTCATCAGAGAGTGAACGAACATGAGCTAACACAAGCAGGGCAATTATACCCACAGATAAAAGCTCATTACACAATCAATGAGCTGCTTTGTTTCTGGGGCCTATTATACCCTGTTATCCACCACTGGAAGCTCTCACTTCCCCCATCCTTTTATTCACTCCATTCTTTTTTCTTCTTTTGTCCCTGGCGATTTTGGATGAATGATAAATAGCTTAAATGAAATAGCGCAGTCGAAAGAGAAAGCAACAACACGATACTCAGCGGAACAAAAGGCTTCCACAAATATGCCTATGCTGACAGATCGAAACAAACTGGCTCTTAGGAAGGGAAAAACATGGGAAATCAGTGATTGAACATCATTCTTTCTCTCACACACAAACAAACATGCAGAGACTATGAAAAAGAGGTGAAGGGATGGTGTTATTTATATTGGACAGCATGTCATTTCAGCGTGCATGTATTTACACTAAACCACATGGGTGGAAATGTGCACTGCAATTTCCCATGTAACCAAAGGGGGTGCCATCTGTAAGCAGAAAGCAATCAGTTCAGGGGTGTGTGACAGGCATTTCCAAAAAAGACCACAGTAGGGTGTGTGTGGAAATGTCCTTGAAATGCACCAATACAGGGATCTTTATGTGGCTTCCTTCCTGGCATGATGCTCCGATTACAAACAGTTACAGTAAATAACTCAGCCTGGACAATAATATACTCACACAAATCCTCACAAACTAAGACAATTCTGCATACACATTTTTCTGAAAAATGTATTTTTTCATCTGCATGAACCGATATAACAGAAAAAAATCTAATTATAAAACAGAGTCTGCATTAATGTGTACTTGAAAACACACACATGCCTACAAACACAACCACAACCACTCCAAACTCCCAGTCTCTTTTCTTCATGAATCGAAAAAGGAAAGATCATTGGTGCAGTTTGAAGTTTTTTTCTTCTTCTATCATTATATATCTCAAGAACTTTAATTAGCAGAACATACTTGGCATTATTCCACTAAAAAGAACAAAACTGTGAATAACATTTGATATTTTAATATTTATTATTTTTTTTTTCTCTTTTTTTTTGTGCGAGCTGGCATTCTACCAAAAGATTGTATATGATGCGGTGAGTGACAACAACAAATGGTGGTAAATACGTTTGCTGCAAATGTCACAAGGACAAATGAAATAAATGCAGTGAATAAACAGTTTAGTAGCCAGTTAAAAAAAGTAAATAAAATAAATGAAACAACATTTGACCTGTCACAGGTGTGCCATAATTCCAATGGAAATAAAGTAGAAAATAAACTGTTTTGTGGACAGTTTAAATAAATAAATAACATTTGTAATGTTATTACACTAGTAAGGGTTCCGTTCTGATCATTTAGTCATACACACTGCACAAACTGCTTAACCCTGACAGAAGAGCATACATCTAATCATGCAAAGACCAACACCTCTGGGAATCCATGTCCTTCCAGAGCTTCCATTTTGTCTCTTTTTCTCTGACTTTCTCCAACTTCTCCCCACTTGCCTTTATTTTCTGCTCACTCTTCTCTTTTTCGATACCTCCTGACCCCTCTTACCATTTCACAGCACCTATGTTTATAACATACTTCATCCCTCTGTCTCGTTCTCTGCCCTGTGGCTGTAGAGTGTGCAGCTCCGCAGGCATCCTTTCTCTAAGAGGCATCCATTAGTTACACTCCTCTCAGAACCTGTGGGCTTTATGGGTCATGGGTTCTGTTTCCCTCTGAGTGACAGCAGGCCTGGAGAGCAGACCACAAGTGCTGCGCCGTCGCACCACTCAACTAGAAACCTCCACACACAAATAAACAAACATCCACAGCGGCCTCCGCTACAGACGAGGGGATTCGAGGAATGAGGGAAATATTATACAGAAGCATCTTTTGCTGCTTGTCTGTGTGAGGTAGAACACTTATCGCTGCAGTAAGTGATGCTGGCTTGATGAGACATGCTCTTTTACTGGGCTCATGGGCCTGGGGCACACAGACAAACAGACCGTCTAACAGCTTCTTGTTTATGGTTGGGAACATCCTTGTGGCTGTAAGATGTGTAACATCTCTTATTCTTAATGTGGTACAGATGTAGTGTTTATTGACTCCAAAACCTCACAGGAAGCAAAGAAGGGCTCACCCAGTATCCAGACGATAGTATCGTGTATCGACGATAGGCAGAGATATCGCCGATGGCGATATTATCAAGACGAAAATTGGTTAGGTTTCCCATTAATGTCTTTAATTATAAGTATTATACGTCTAGTATTTTTATTAAATTAATATTAGGACCTACAATTAATTTGCCTTCCCTAATTTCAGAACGACCACACCGACACATGCGTATGAGGATTCAGGACTCCTCAATGAAAATGTTTTTAAAAACGACCACAAAACTACATCCCATATCGAATTGCAAGGTGATTTATTCACAAATTGTCAAAAGTTCTCGTTATAAAAGAGACACATCATTCTTATACAGTTGTTTAAGCCAAGATGAAAACGGCTTTGTTGTTTGTCAGCATTTTTAAAAAATTTTTAATCATAGCGCATTAACAAAACATTTAATGACACTAATAACACTAAAACACTAATAACAGTCCGAACACAGCACATATCAGTCATCTGTGAAAATCAAAAGCACCATTATCAGGCTATTGTTATCAGCTTATGTTGAGGTAGATTTATCATCGTCTCTGAGAGAATGCGCCGTTAATGCAGTGACAGATGCCGAAAGCTTGTTACGTTTTTGCTTTCACTTTCAGGGATAAAGTGAGCATGTTTACATGCACATTCTTAACCCGATTATGCTGAATAAGCCGACAATGCGCTGATACACTCAGATCGGTTTCAGGCTTCATTCATATGTGGAAATAAATCTGATATGAATAGGATACATGCATTTGTGTCTGCCGTGTAAGAGGACAGGGGTGCGTTTCCCAAAAGCATCGTTAGCCAACTATGGTCGCAAGTTCCGTCGTTACGAGTCAGTGTTTCCCGAAAACCATAGTTCCAACGAACATTCGCAAACAGCATCACAAAGTTGAGTGGTTGGAACGACAGCTCTCGACCTGTGGTTAGAAGCATAGTTTCTTGTTTGCATGACATGTGGACTTAATAAATCCTTACCTTGAGCAAAATAAGCAATTTATTGACATTTAGTATAATCTATATCTTTTATTTTGAATACATACAAATGTCATTTACGTCTTTTAGTTTGTCAAGCGATTTAAAGCACCGTTTTTGAGAGTTTCTCAAAAGAGTGCGCATGCGCATACATGCTCTAGTACGTAAGAACGAGCCTGTGATTGAATCTGGCAATAAAGCAAAATAACTGAGAAAAATAAGAATTAGTCCTCAGATGCCATGTCCATAATTTACAGCAAAAAATCTAGCATGAACTCGATCTCAAACTAATTCACTAAAAGCAGTTATTACTCCACCACCTGCGAACTACAGATTTGCGACAATATGGTTTCGGGAACAGTCGCGACTAGCTAGTTGATTGCACGGGAAACACACCCCAGATTGGATATTCCCCTGTCAATGCGAGTCATATGTCATTGAAAAATAGGCTTCATGATACATTTTGCGGTACAGATATATTTATAACAAATTAAACATCTCTAGTTTAGCAGAGTATTAACTTTTCATTTGTTTGTGCTAAATAAGATGCGATCTGGAGCAGAAATGTGTTGCTTTTGAAATCCTCCTGAGTGATCCTCAGTGAACCCTAAAAAATTAGATATATTGTCAAAAAAAAATCGGAATTTGGCATCAAGACCTGCAGTGTAAATGTGACCTATGACAAACTATATGACCAGACCATTTCCGTTCACAGAGCTTTATGTTTAGGGACAACAAATAATGGCATATCACAATTTAACTTCAATACTTATTTACAACTGAACATTTTCAGCTGAAAAAAATATTATAAGACAGGACATGATTGTACCCATCATGATACCTCCCATGAGACCACAGCAAGTAGCAAACAGTGACAGTGATCCCATGATCCATTCAAAAAATCTAGTCCCGGTCCTGCCTTATATTTTTCTTGTTTAACAAACTATACACTCTACAAACTATACACTATACACTTAACACTCAACTATATGTGACATGACGTAAAGGCCATGTATGGTAACCCTTAGTGCACACACATTAGGAGCAGTGAGTAGTGAACACACACACTGCAAACCATGGACACCAGAACAGTGGGCAACCATTTGATGCAGCGCATGGGGAGTGATTGGGGGATGGAAGGAATGGATGGAAGACTCCCCAACCTACATTTTCCTGCCGGTACTAAGAATCGAATCCACAACCTTCGAGTTACCAGTCTGACTCTCTAACCATTAGACCCCTAATTAGCAGTAGGGATGATGATCACAACCTAGGTTCCATGCCGACTTTAATTTCTCACACAACTTCTTTAGCCCCACTTAGCCACTTGCTAGCAACTGCCATTTCCCAAGACATGTAAAAGCTAAAAAGCAGGGCATTACTGTTTCTCATTTTGTAGAATAAAATGAAATTACCTTGAGCTTGCATTAACCACAGACCTTATTTCAGTAATTTAACCAAAGAAGTTTCCAGATTTTAAGACTCATTCCTGCAGCACTCTATAAATATAGTAATACAGTGATTTTCATTTTATAATGTTTATGGTTGTTTTGGACAGGGCAGCAGACAAAAGCTAAGGAGAACAAGTTAGGATTCAAAACCCGTTTGCCCACACAAGTACCACAACACATCGTGGGGGAGCATATGTATTACCCACCAGGCTACGACAAAACAAACTTTTTTCTCTCTCTCTCTCTCTCTCTCTCTCTCTCTCTCTCTCTCTCTCTCTCTCTCTCTCTCTCTCTCTCTCTCTCTCTCTCTCTCTCTCTCTCTCTCTCTCTCTCTCTCTCTCTCTCTCTCTCTCTCTCTCTCTCTCTAGAATAATGTACACTGATGAATACTGCTCAACAAGACCAGGGGCATTTATAATTGTTAGCAAAAGGGTCAATGTTGATGTCATGCTATCAAAATAATGTAGGACTGTTTGAATAAACAGTTTTGTTGTTGTTGTTGTTGTTTCACTGCAAGACCTTGCAATTAATTGCAAATTCATTTCACATGTAGGCCCTCATTTGATATGTTTAGGCTGACCTTATCATGAATCGTACAGAACAGAATCAAACTAACCATTACGGACATCAACAGAGCCGAATGATTCAGTCTGTGATCTCACTTCAACCCGGGACCTGACAGTCTATTACCTATAGAAACAGCAATCAAAACCTCTCCACTGCTCGTGTATCTGCATTCATAGAGCCGGGTCCCAAAGGTAGCGAAAGCTGCTGCGCTGAAGATTGGCTAGTGTAGGCTCTTTAATGTCTGCAATACTAACAAGGCTGGCTCGTAGCAACACAAAGCAAGCGTCTCCATTGCTTCGCCGGTGACCCTGCGGCACCGGGGGTCAGACTACCCACACTTCCTCTAATTGGGTTGATGGAGAGTGAGAACTGCCACAGGCTGTAAATAAAAGACAGGCCACAGAGCGGAGGAGAGATCGACACAGTTTACTGTATGCTAATGCACCTTTTTTTTTGTATTTATACCACTCGTGCGCTCTTTCTCTCTGCCCTTCGAAGAATTATTTAACCTGAAAACATTTATAATTCATAGAACATCAAAACACGTCTGCAAGTGTGACATTTATGGAGAGTTTGTCAATATCTCTCCTCACCCCTGGAAACTCGATGTTGAGCAGCCTTTTGACTCTGTTTAATTAAAAAAGCTGATTCGGATCATTTTGCCTTGTCAGTCAACTCCTGTTTTAAAAACGCAGTGACTTTTGGGGCATTGTGCAAATTAGCATACAAAATTTTAACCCGCAGTAAAAGGCCATGTCACTGATGTTTGTTGAACGGAGAGCTGAACTTCACTCGTGGAATGACTGATATGATATTCACACTCGAGTTACTAATGGGCCTAAGTTTGCCTAGATTCATTTTCAACACAAAAGTAACCTTCATCCAGTGGTGGACTACCTGACAAGTCTTCCTGTCCACGTGTCGCTCAATGCTTTGCAAAAAAACAAAACTTGATGTGGCCACATGACTAAGAAGGCAGTTATTCTCCATCAGTTCTGCACCAGCTTATATTTTACAATCTGCAGTCCATTTTCTGACACAACATGCTTGATGGCATTCACAGGAGAGTTGGACTACAGGGAATGAAAGCACTCTGGTGAGTCACAGTCAAGACATAGACACCCACTCTCTCTCTCTCTCTCTCTTTCTCTCTCTTGTACCTCAGGCTGCGGCAGAGAAAAAGCAGCCTAAGAGCTTTTGCTGCAACATCTTCCCCCCCGTAACCAACAAGAGAACAGTCAAGAGTGAAGAAAAAAAAAAAAAACAGCATGCCTCTTTATAAACACTTCTATTAGTTGACCAGCCTTTCAAAAGCTTTTCCCCAAATACAGCATAGAAAGCTGCAGGGGTTTGTCAGGGGTTTAGGAGGAGAAGAAGGGGATGAGTGTGGTCCAAAACAAGATAATCGTGATTATATGTATATATGTATGTATATATATATATATATATATATATATATATATATATATATATATATATATATATATATATATATATATATATATATATATATATATATATATATATATATATATATATATAAAGATAAAATTAAATAAAGAACGACATTCACACATGTTCACACTCCCACACTGTGTGGCTTAATGTGACACACACACACACACACACACACACACACACACACACACACGCACGCACACACACACAAACTCACTCTCACCCAAGACCGTATTAAAATACCTGTCATTCTACTGGCCCTCTCCATACCCACGGCAGGTAAATTAATAAAGCTCCTCACTCTGTCTTCTGTTTGAGGAAGAACACCATTAAGACCAATCCCTTAAAATGGTAATTTAAATAAGGTGTGAAATAACATGAGACTACTGGAACTTCCTGATTGCTATGACAACCCAGGTTCATTTCTGCTTCTCTGAAGATAATCCAATCAGCCAATCAGCCCTCAAAGCACCTACGGACACCATAGAGAGAAACAGAGATGTGCAGATGCTAACCTTAAAGTAGTGCATGTGTGGTTCAGGTATTCCCTACGTTACGGGGACAAAATGTGGACGAGATATATTTGGTCCCCATGAGAAAAACAGCTCATGTTTTCTGAAAAATGCAGAAAGTGTTCTGCTATGGGTAGGGTTAGTGTAGTGGGATAGAATATACAGTTTGTACAGTATAAAAATCATTATGTATATGGAATGTCCCCATAAAACATGAAAACCCAACATTCTTTAAAATATCTGTTGTGTTCTGCCGAAGAAAGTCATACAGTTTTGCAATGACATGAAATGATGCCAGAAATATCCCAATATAACCAGTGATGCTGTCTACACTGGATGTGCCGCAACGTGAAATTCCCGACAGTAGATGCCTGTTCTATGTCTGATGTAATCCATGAGCTTGCGCTACTTCTGATATGAAGGACAAATGGATATGCAATGGTCCAGTATAGACAGCTTTTAACTGTTGTGGCGCGAAGAGGTGCAACAACTGTCACATACGGTGTAGACACGGTGTATGGGTTCATGAATGCATATTCCAGCTGTTACTGTGCATTAGTGCATGTTATTCCAAAGAAATAAAAAATTTGCCCTCAAAATCTGTCACCAAATTAAATTCATACTTTTTTTTTTCGATATTGTTTCACTCAGAAACACAATTTCGCGTGTACTGCAGAGCATCAGTACATCATTTTGTGATACACTTTATGTGTAAAATAAAAAGATTCTCCAGTGCCTTCAGGCTGTGTAATCCTTGTGGAATATTTATTTTTATATTTAAATGTGTATCATCAAGCCAAACTTTTTTACAAGTCAAACTTGTAGGCATACAGTACACAGTGCGATTACATCTCCTGACATCAGTTAAGTTGAGGGTGTGAAATATCCCAGCATAACCTGAGAGAGTACTCAGCTCACCTCAAATGGAGAGAGATTATAAAAAAAAAAAAAAATACGAAAAAGCAGCTCTTCAAAGGACAGAGACAGGAAGAGTGAACACGCTGGGGATGTGTTAGCAGCAACGGAATAATACAAAAAAAGACACTCTCCACTGAATGATAATGTTACAACACCAGGCTAGATAAAACCCCAACCAGAAGTGAATTAAGCAGCCCTGCACCTGTAATCCAAAGTCCTAATAGATATTGATGGAGTCAGTCAGTTAAACAGTGAAACAATTAGACCGCTCCCCTCGCCAGCCCTCACCCCTCGACTTCAGACAATTACAGAAGCGCTAGGATGGTGTAGCCCTTAGCAGAGTCTACATCGCAGAGCCCATCTCTCTCAGGGCCCCTGAGCAACTACCCCTCTTGCTAAGGCTCAAACAGACAGATTGGAGCTCATTATACTTACAGTGGGGAATAGCGCCCCTGCCTGAGGGACTTCATCTTGCCTATGCAATAGATTAGGGGTCTGTTGCAAGCTAGGAACCTAAAGCATGCTTGCACTTTTGCATCAGTGTGAGTGAGAGGGCGTTTCTTGTGAAGGATAACAATAGTAAATGGGGCACACAGAACAAGAAAAGGTCAGGCCATGGCTGTATAAATGTATGAGCCATGAACTCAACATGACACTAAAGGAAAAAAAAAATAGAAAAAGAAAGAAGATAAAATGATTTTGTGAGCTGAGCAGGCAGGAGAAGTTGAGTCATGGAATCTGAACACTTATTTAATATTTTTTGTGCTGATTCTTTTTGAATATGGTTAAAGGTTCGCTGGTAGCTGAATGCATTATCATATTTAAAAATCTCAAATGAACATGCATGTGGGATATAGAGGTGGTGTAGAAGACAACTAACCATTATATTAACCAACCTACAGAGCTCTGGCAGGATTTACAGTGCATCTTGTTGAAAAAAATCTATTTTAAACTAGCAGTTGGGTCAATGACAAATAAGGGTCTAAATGTGATGATACACGGGGCAACTTTTTGAGCAGTGTTGCCAAGTGATGTTGCTTGGGCACTTTCCCATTTAGAATGGGCAACAAATATCTATCTGGATACTCTACATTGGTCAGGGGCCCTGTGTCTCACCTGGTTGCCGATTGATGACAACATCTCACAGCAACATTGCTCAAAAAGTTGCCCCGTGTATCACCACCTTAAGAAAAAACTGTGAAAAGTAAAGTAAAAAGAAGTCTCAGCCTCAGATGTCACAGCCATAGACCATTGGTTGAATGTCTGATGCATACGGCACACAAAACTGGAAACACTTCAGGAGTTTCAAAGTCACCATCTGATTCTACAAAATATCTGGGAGATGTGTGTGTCATGTTCTTTAACGGTCCACTTGGAAACCTTTGTGATGCCAAACCCCCTCAAGAAAGAAGAAAGCCATCTTGTTTAAAAATCTGACAATGACCACTTATCAAGATCAATTAACCATTGGATTTTCAAGTATGTGAACAGTGTTGGGAGTAACGCGCTACAAAGTAAAGCGTTACCGTTTTGTTTTTAATGTCAAAGTAGGTACATTTTGTTTCATTTCTTTATTAAGTTCATTTTGAAAAATGTTTGGAGCATATTTTTTTAAGTGACGACCAAGCAGCCAGCGACCAACAGTGAGTTAACCCAACGCTTTAGCCTCTCAAATCAACACTTGACTTGTCTTGCCTATAATAAAATCCATAGATATTAAACACTTCAAGCATCACATTGTTATAGTTTAAATGTTTAGCCTACGATCACCACCACTACCACAGTAAAAAGGCATTTTTGATAAGTTGAGGTTAGGCTGATCGTAGGCCCTTGCAAACAAAACGGGCTACACAATCTAAACAAAAAAACAAAAAAATACATTCAGGTTGTCTTACCTTACACCTCTCTGCAAAAGGAATATAAATCTGATCTTCAATTCCTGCGCTATATGCACACATATATGCAGTTCACGTCAACGAAAGCAACAGATATGAGCTGCATTTTACTCATCAGCTCATTTCAAGATCAAAGACCGCAATAGGAGAAAGGGCGAGCTAAGCGCAGGTAAGAGCATTTAGTCTCAGTTTTAATGAAGATGATCGTGTTTTTGAGCATCTAAGACTTACTTTCACTT
Source organism: Paracanthobrama guichenoti (assembly GCA_018749465.1). Lineage (NCBI taxonomy): Eukaryota > Metazoa > Chordata > Actinopteri > Cypriniformes > Gobionidae > Paracanthobrama > Paracanthobrama guichenoti. The sequence goes on along the minus strand of CM031956.1, from coordinate 14,335,150 downwards.
GCTGCAGTTTGTGTGTTGGCTTGCCTTACTCATTTGCGGCGACGCGTGTTGCAGTAGCGCCGTCATCTGACAACAACATATATAGACTATAACACGCTCTCACGCGTTTATTTTTTAACAATTTACCAGGAGTACGGCATTTTATATATGTTGTTTAAACAACCAGATCCATTTACACTTTCCAGTTTCGCCTGAAATGCGTCCCAGACCACCTTGGAATTGGTTTGTTTGAGTGATCGGATTTATCCGATCGGATTTGTTTCCAAGCGGACCGTTAAAGAACGCAACACACACATCTCGCGGACATCCTGTAGAAGTCAACCAATCAGATAATGTGTTTCCAGATAAGTGTGCCATATGCATCAGACGTTCAGCCAACGGTCCGTGGGCGTGATGTCTGGTCTGAAGCTGAGACTACCAAGCACCTACAATCCAGTTTAGTCAGATACCAAATGTGCACCTAATTATTTAAGAAAACATGCCTCCTTTCTATGCAAATTAGGCTTATTGTAGATTGCATCTCATTCATTAGTGAAATCTCCCCAAAGTGTTACAGTGGTCAGAGGTTCCAGATGGAGATCCAAGCAAATGAAGCTACAAGACAAAGGCTTTCTCAGCAGAGATTAATGCACAGATCCACCTGTCGAATGGCTTCTTATGCAGTATCCTTCCACTTTAAAGCTCCACAAACATGTTCAGTAGTAGCTGATATCTACAACACGCATTACATGTGCACCTGACACAATGTCTGTATTTAAGTACAAGCCTGTAAGATCTCTCTGTAAAATGCTTTAGTGTTTAATAATCCCTGAGCTCTATAAACAAGCTTTAAATTATTGACCGTTTTAAATCTGCACTGCTTTAAGATTGAGCAGTGTCATTCAGTCTTACCTCGATTATACATTATTATTCTTTACAGAGCCTGTCTCTAAATCAAACAACTTACTGTAACTGTAAACATATTTTATTTAAATAGTCAACTACAGTGTGCAAAAGGAGACCTTTTTGAGCATCTAAGACTTACTTTCACTTGCTGCAGTTTGTGTGTTGGCTTGCCTTACTCATTTGCGGCGACGCGTGTTGCAGTAGCGCCGTCATCTGACAACAACATATATAGACTATAACACGCTCTCACGCGTTTATTTTTTAACAATTTACCAGGAGTACGGCATTTTACATATGTTGTTTAAACAACCAGATCCATTTACACTTTCCAGTTTCGCCTGAAATGCGTCCCAGACCACCTTGGAATTGGTTTGTTTGAGTGATCGGATTTAAATCTGTCTCGAAAGAATTTTGGAAGGCATTTACTCCTGGTCTTTTCACAATCGGATAGATATCTGGTCAGAGAAAACAAATTAAGTGACCAGGTGTAAAAAAGGCCATAACTCCCAGCTGCGCCGAAGGAACGCTCGCTGCTGCTGGTGGACACTAAACACTGACTACTGCTTGATTTGAAGGCCTGTTGCTAATAAATAGGTCTAAACATTATGTTTATTGTGTTTGACTGTTCAGTACTGTTCATATTTACATATAAAAAGCAGACATAAAAGTAACTTAAAAGTTACTTTCCTAGTAACTAATTACTTTTGATATAGTAATTGGTAAAGTAATTAAATTACTTTTAAAATAAGCAAATTGTAACTGTAACTAATTACTAATTTTCAGTAACTTGCCCAACACTGTATGTGTAGTATGTAAATTTCACAACATAGACTCTTTATAAGACATCCACAAGTCTTACACTTGCTATTATAGGGACATCTACTTTAAATTGTTACACCCTTAAACGTGATACTGAACAAAACAAACTGTGATTGGTTGCTTTATATGTCAGGTGGCCTAGCTCCTGGGTGATCCTTAGCAGTGTTGCCAGATGTGCAATGATTATCGATAATTTTGACCTCTGTATGACATACGATCAATAATCCAATAATGTACGACAATTTCAGAATTTTGACACACTTATGGTCGTTGTAATCATAGGGCTTCTATACATTGATCTAGCTGTAGATCCTACGTCTACCTGTACCGTCATGATTGTGAGGAGAACGTGGTGTTACGCATGTCTTACATCCCATCTCATGTTTGTCTTCTCAGCCAATCATCATGGAGAGAATGACTCTCTCACGAGCACAAGTTAACGTTCCTATGCTAGGTCAGTTGTTTCCAAGCTGAGGTTGAGAGTATAGAAAATGAGTGTTGAAAAGGAAGGTGAAGACAGAGGAGAGGCGAAGAGGAAGGCAGAGAGTTGGTCTAGATAAATAGCTGTATTCTGTACGTTTGACTCGTGTATGATCATTTTATTTCAAATACGATTATTTTGAGCTTCTGGTACGATACTTGGACATTTCCAATCTGGCAACACTGGTCCTTGGCCAATGAAAGCTGCTATGGAGTCTCGTGGAATTGTATACATTGTCACTGTATACAATCATTGTCATTGTACTGTATACATGCATTGTCCTTTTAAAAGCATTTCAAAATAAATAAAGAAACAAAGAAAATCTTAACCACTTTAAATTGGTATTGTATGACCAAGTAGATTGGACTATTTAAAATCCAGCTCAAAATCAGCTACAATGTTCCAAAACACAGCTGCCATTTTAAGCTGGATTGCACAACAAGACCTAAGCGTTCAGGTTCAGGAGGAGGATCAGTGTGTCCTGAGGAAATCACCCCTTCCCGTCCCACCTGATCCTAGTGGTCTGGCTGCTTTCCTCTCTGATGTTTATACTCTGGTGACCCAAAGCCCCAGAGAGAGCCTGACCTCAGTCAGCACATCTAATCCTGTGGGATAAACAAAAAACACACTGCTTTATTCATAAGCCCCACACTTAGACACCACATAAGCTCTTCATAATTGATGACACCACTCGCAACACTGCCAACCACCCCTGTAATGAGATTGTATGTCAGATCCACCTTGTTCGCCCAAAGTCAGAACAATTCCACACATAGTCCAGCCAGCCTGCTGGAACACCAGCAAAATCCACCATCATGGCACCAATTTACCTTGTTTTTGCTTTAAAATGGCCTTTTAAAACAACAATTTCCATTGCTCTCACCTGAAGACAGCCATCACCCTCTGAGGCAATAATGGTGCATTTTACCGAATACTTGAGAGAGTAATGAGCAGAGATACATGGGGATACCTTTACATATTTATAGTCAGTGAAGATACTCTTAACTTTAAAAGCTCAGTGCCGCTGTCAGGTGTCTTGTCCCTGAAGGATGACCTCCTGTGCTGCTGTAACAATATGGACACACACCTAACGGCCTTGTTAATGCAAGGAAAGGCATCAGTAACAACCCTCAAACACTCCAGAGAGTGGCTGACCTTCACAGAAGCCCTTCCATATTCATACAAGTGCAGGCTCAGACTCGAGATGTACGCAAACACACACAACTACCTGATGTTGATCTTATGTCGGATCTGTGTACATGATTCTTTCATTGATTGGTTGCTTGATCAAATGGATGGCCTTTCTGCAGACCTGTTTTCATTATCTGCACATGTATATTAATGGCAGCTGGAAGGGCTTGCGACATATAGCCTACATGAACACATAAGAAGCAAAAAAATTATGCTCATTCATATAAAACAACCTGGTGAAAACCGTTCCTCTCTCTTTATTTAAAAATGATCCAACCTCTGCTCTAAAGTGCCTTTGTATAATTATATGGGTCAATGACAAATAAGTCCATGATAAAGGAAAAGAAAAGGATATTTTTAAAAATATATCTCTTATACTGTAAGTGTACACTTTATGTTCATGTTGGTTATTAATTAATTTATTTTTTCAAATAAGTTTCTATATTCAATTAGTATAGAATATATATATATATATATATATATATGAAATTCATTGCTAATTCATAAACATTACATTTTAAAATCTTTATATTGCATGTATGAATTATATTTTATGTATTAAATAAAAAGAAATAAAAATAGAATGAATGTTCATCATGCCATTGACCTACATGAAAGATGCCTTTGTAAGTAAATCAAAGGAGTAGACAGATAACTAGAGAAGGCTTCAGTTTTAATCTGTGTAGTCCTGGTAAAAAAAAAAAAAAAAAAATTCAGCCTTGTACCTGTAGATAATTAGGCTTTCTCTTGACGGGGTGCAGTTTGATTGACATTCCCCATCTTTAAAAGTTCTCCTATTTATAAGTCTTCACATGGATAGGGGAGAGCAGTTAATTTGAAAGACTTCATTTGAGGCATATTCGGGGAATCAGTTCACTGCCATCTACTAAATCATCATTTTAATCAGCAAGAAGCCTTTTCATCCTACCCAGCAGAGCACAAGTCTCCCCACATACAAAACGAACGGCACACGGACCTGACGAGATCCCAGCAGTTGGAAGATTGGATCCTTAACCCGTTGGGAAGCAGGCGTGCCATTGGTATGCAGAGAAATAAGGAAAACTGGAAAATGAGACGGCTTAACAAAGCACTGCTACGCAGTCAGAATGAGGTTTATTTGACAGGTCTCAGTGCTGTCAAGAATTTAGAGACTTCAGAGCAAAGACCCACAGGACGTTTCCCTGCTTGCTATGGGTGACATGAAATCACAAGGGTCCCTGTTCAATAGGTTTATTCAGTCCAAACAGCACACACACACACGTGCACACATGCCAGACACGTAACTACTGCTGCACGCTAGCTAGCTTTTCTCACCTCTTGCATGCCGCGTGCACAGTGGTCAGAGACAGGCAGAGCGTTGAGCTGATTCAAGTAGCGGCCACTGTGAAACATTCCCAAAACATACGCCATTCCATCTCTGATGACATTACAGTGCTCTTTAATAGCACGCCAGAAGACGAATACACGCTAATGTAGGGAAACAAAGGACATCTATCTAGTCAGGTAATCTTCTGATCTAATTGAAGGAAAAGCAATAGAAAAAAGTGAGAGCATACTTTGCTCAAATGAAACACACTCGACTTAAGCGAGTGCCATGCTGTTCACTGAGGGCCCTGTTTGGAAATTAAATAGCAGCTCATCTGGGGAATGAATAAACAGACAAATTCAGAGATTTGGGCTTAATAAAGGTATTGCAGTAGGTAGGTGCTTTAATCCTACAAATCACATGGGCTGTGTCACATAGCCCACTATGATAGGTAATGTTAATAAACCACATTCATACCGCTCATGCACACACAATAACAAACACAGATGAATGCTAATTCTTAGAAGTGAGCTATGAAACAGCTATATTATATTTTATACTATGTAATCCTGACTAGTGAATGAAAAATCTTCCTTGTTTTTAAAAAAACAACATCTTTCTGTTTCACAACTTTTTCCCCTTTTCAGTTCATCTTTTTTTTTTTTTTCAACCTGAAAATCATCAAGTAGATATTTCTTATGGAAATGAATTGCCATTGGTCATATATCAAAGGAATAATAATAGATTAATTACCAGTATACTGTACATACATAGCAGTTCTGCTAATTTGCTGGTAATAAGAGATCAATATAGCCAAGCCAATGTATGCGTATGAAAAGATGTAACAAGATTATGCCTACGGGGTAAATAGATATTTTGTGCTCGTTGGTAAAACAGCAACCAGTCATTTTAATTTAGTAAATTTATCAATTGCTTTCATAACCTCTTTTGGTTCAGCTCTCTCTGTGTGTTGGACAGGTGATCGATTAGGCATTTTCTTTTAAGGGACATCGTTTAGATCCCACAGTTAGCAAACCAGCAATACTTTGCTTGTATGCCCTCACTTTTTCTGTGTGGCTGCTTCATGATCTTAAACCTATGAACACAACTGGTTTAATGTGAAACCAATTTTATTAAATAAAAAAACTATTATACATGCATCTATAAATTATTCATTCAAGAATGTTGTGCAAGTTTACTGCAACAATGGAGCCGCGAACTTCACATACTTTTGAACTTAGTTGATCACATTTTACTTTTGAAAATCCAGGGTTCTTTATGGACATAATTATTTCCAAAGAAAACATCTCGCGGACATCTGTAGAAGTTCAATGCAAATGTGTTTCCAGGCTTATTGCCATATGCATCAGACGTTCAGCCAACGGTCCGTGGGCGTGATGTCTGGTCTGAAGCTGAGACTACCAAGCACCTACAATCCAGTTTAGTCAGATACCAAATGTGCTGGGGATTATGCACCTAATTATTTAAGAAAACATGCCTCCTTTCTATGCAAATTAGGCTTATTGTAGATTGCATCTCATTCATTAGTGAAATCTCCCCAAAGTGTTACAGTGGTCAGAGGTTCCAGATGGAGATCCAAGCAAATGAAGCTACAAGACAAAGGCTTTCTCAGCAGAGATTAATGCACAGATCCACCTGTCGAATGGCTTCTTATGCAGTATCCTTCCACTTTAAAGCTCCACAAACATGTTCAGTAGTAGCTGATATCTACAACACGCATTACATGTGCACCTGACACAATGTCTGTATTTAAGTACAAGCCTGTAAAATCTCTCTGTAAAATGCTTTAGTGTTTAATAATCCCTGAGATCTATAAACAAGCTTTAAATTATTGACCGTTTTAAATCTGCACTGCTTTAAGATTGAGCAGTGTCATTCAGTCTTACCTCGATTATACATTATTATTCTTTACAGAGCCTGTCTCTAAATCAAACAACTTACTGTAACTGTAAACATATTTTATTTAAATAGTCAACTACAGTGTGCAAAAGGAGACCTTGAGAGACTCATTTATATAATTGAAACTGGTCTGTAAGCATTATCATGTGAAGGTAATTACACATTCTGTTTCTGTGTGACTGAGATGAACTGTCGGAAAATCTAACCTTGCCAAGTGACTGCAGCCCTGAAAGCTGATGCAAGATTTTAAATTGCACCTGTACAGGCTAAATGACCTCATGCGCTGATCTAAATGAATATTCATTTTTATGCCAGGAAACTTTCAATCAAATGGCCCAACCATCCAAGGCATATTCTCATTCATACTGTAGTTAATGGACACCACTAATTCTCCTTGTTAATAGTATCTGTCATCCACATATACAGACTTTGAAATGGCACCTTGAAAATGAAAGCCAGCTTGGACAAACTTAAAGATGCCAGGAAATGGTGTTTGAAAGGTTTCTAACCTCTGCATTGTGAAGTATTTCCAAGAGAAACAGAATATTCAGCTGAACTTAAAATTAGATTTTCTATCACCGAATTATTTAATTATATATTATCACAGCCTAATATTAAAATGGCAGCGGCTAAGTGTAAATAGCATATTTTCTTAGTGATAGATTCTATTTACACCATGTAAAAGTAGCAGTTATGTGCATTATGTGTAAATAGTAATTAGATTTTTGGCAGATACATACTATTCGCACCTCAGTATTGTTGTACAATAATAACAACATTAAATGATTATATTTATTAAAATTATTAAATGGATGCCGCCTCAATGGGACAATAAAAGCCCTCCCTACAGCTACCCAATAAATACTCTTATTATTATGAAATAGTCATTAGGCACTTTATTTTCACTTTTAGAATATTTTCTTAAGTTTTATTGAAAGTAAATGCCTTTCTGATGTGATAGGAAAAGGGAGAATAGTGATATCAGTAAAAGTCGGATTTGAACCCGGGTCGATCGCACACATACATTTTATATATATATATACACACACACACACACACACACACACACACACACACACACACACACACACTCACCTAAAGGATTATTAGGAACACCATACTAATACTGTGTTTGACCCCCTTTCGCCTTCAGAACTGCCTTAATTCTACGTAGCATTGATTCAACAAGGTGCTGAAAGCATTCTTTAGAAATGTTGGCCCATATTAATAGGATAGCATCTTGCAGTTGATGGAGATTTGTGGGATGCACATCCAGGGCACGAAGCTCCCGTTCCACCACATCCCAAAGATGCTCTATTGGGTTGAGATCTGGTGACTGTGGGGGCCATTTTAGTACAGTGAACTCATTGTCATGTTCAAGAAACCAATTTGAAATGATTCGAGCTTTGTGACATGGTGCATTATCCTGCTGGAAGTAGCCATCAGAGAATGGGTACATGGTGGTCATAAAGGGATGGACATGGTCAGAAACAATGCTCAGGTAGGCCGTGGCATTTAAACGATGCCCAATTGGCACTAAGGGGCCTAAAGTCGAGAAAACATCCCCCACACCATTACACCACCACCACCAGCCTGCACAGTGGTAACAAGGCATGATGGATCCATGTTCTCATTCTGTTTACGCCAAATTCTGACTCTACCATCTGAATGTCTCAACAGAAATCGAGACTCATCAGACCAGGCAACATTTTTCCAGTCTTCAACTGTCCAATTTTGGTGAGCTCGTGCAAATTGTAGCCTCTTTTTGCTATTTGTAGTGGAGATGAGTGGTACCCGGTGGGGTCTTCTGCTGTTGTAGCCCATCCGCCTCAAGGTTGTGCGTGTTGTGGCTTCACAAATGCTTTGCTGCATACCTCGGTTGTAACAAGTGGTTATTTCAGTCAAAGTTGCTCTTCTATCAGCTTGAATCAGTTGGCCCATTCTCCTCTGACCTCTAGCATCAACAAGGCATTTTCGCCCACAGGACTGCCGCATACTGGATGTTTTTCCCTTTTCACACCATTCTTTGTAAACCCTAGAAATGGTTGTGCGTGAAAATCCCAGTAACTGAGCAGATTGTGAAATACTCAGACTGGCCCGTCTGGCACCAACAACCATGCCACGCTCAAAATTGCTTAAATCACCTTTCTTTCCCATTCTGACATTCAGTTTGGAGTTTAGGAGATTGTCTTGACCAGGACCACACCCCTAAATGCATTGAAGCAACTGCCATGTGATTGGTTGATTAGATAATTGCATTAATGAGAAATTGAACAGGTGTTCCTAATAATCCTTTAGGTGAGTGTGTGTGTGTATATATATATATATAGATATATAGAGAGAGAGAGAGAGAGAGAGAGAGAGAGAGAGAGATCCTTTTCCTATCACACATATATATATAAAATATATATATATATATATAAAATATATTTTTATTATATAAATAGTACCATTATGTTTTAACCCCATTCCCCTCTTTGCCTGTGTACTTCTATCTTAGTTCATCAAACAAACAAACTAATTAATTAATTAATTTTCCTACATATCAGCAAAGGTGATACGAAAGGTGCATATTAAACAGACCTGTACATTTTATATTTTTTTATATATGTGGCTGCAAATCAGAAAGAAATGAACTCTGCCTTCTGTTCTTGTGCATCTGTTCCTGAATATATGGCCACAAGATCATCTCTGCAGGCTTTCATGTCAGCAAACAGGCAGAATTAAATGCAGCGCTTGACTCATACACACAGCTGTCAACCTCCTTTAGAAACAGAGCAGAACCAACTCACAAACACACACTCAGGTGTGACTACGAATGCAAGAATCTCGCACTAACACGCTGTTTCATGCACATTGTTCATCCATAAAAATCTAACAATCTAAAAAGCTCCAAAGAGATTTATAGGCTACGCCTTCACAGCACAGGGCATAAAAATAGTAATACCTGTGTTTATTTTGAGCTATGCTGTTCAACAGCCTGAAGCTGTCTAACTTACTTCTGCACATTATTGAAATGCTCTTGCCAAGGAAACACATTTGTTACTGTGGCAAAGCATCTCCAGCGTCTCCTGTGGCACATCCACACTAATGCAGCCCGGCAGCCGTGCGGTGCGAGGCCGGACACGTCTGAGCTGATCTGGTGTGATTGTGGACAGCAGGGTTTCTCTCGTCGGCCTGACAGCTGCAGCAGAGCTCACCAAAGCAGATCACACTCACACACAGACTGACGGGCCAGCTGGTTCAATAAGCCTGTAGTGACATATGAGCAAAGGCAAATCAACTTACAACATCTAGAGGAGCAAAGAATTAAGGGAGAACAGGAACCAAATGTTTGTCTTCCTCCGACTGATAAAAAAAGACAAAAAAGAAAAATCTGTGCAGCTAAAAGCAATTTAATTTCAGAGGCAATTTAGCTGGTACAACATTTGTGATTCTCAATTTTATTTTATTTTTTTCACTTTAAAAGCTCAAAGAAATGTAGACATTTGCTTCAAATAATGCTTGAATATCAGTGTAAAAAAAAAGTGAATTCATCTGAATTTACATACAGACACGTATACACACATCGGTCACTATCACAAAATAAACCCTAAAAGGACCCCAATGTGCAGCTTATTACATTGAAATTACATGTATTCTAAATAAATATACACCTTATATTAGCATGGAATTTGTTTGTTAGGCCAATTCAAGATACAACCATGAATGTCTTTATAGTTAAGAGCCCATTTACTTGCATTTGTTCATTTTATTTTATGGTTAAAAAAGACACTCAAAACTTTTTTTTTTTTTTTTTTTAGCATCAGTTTAAAGCTGAAGTCTGTAAGTTTTACCTCTTTGTTGCCATCTCTGTTTGAAACCTGGAATTGCAGTTATTTGCGGAGTTATCATCTGTACATGGGTTGTGCATCGGCGGCTCCTCAACATAGATTAATCTAATGTTTTGAGGATTAATATGTGTACTTCAGAATTACAGATACTACATCTTGGAAGTACAACCAAAATAAGTTTCACCGGAAAATGTCATCTGAACAAGTAAGTAACATGTCTGCCAACATCGACTGAGAAAAAAGCATTACAATAAATCACGCTACCAATGGTGATTAAATCTAACGATCGCTTTGCTCACATCAAACCATGCAAATCATTATTATTGTTATACTTTGTTCTCAAATTGTTAATGTTAACAACATCAGCATTGCGTGACTATGTGTATTTAGTTTGTACCTGTAGTTGTTACCTGTAGATTTCAATTTCTGTACAGTTTGTTTTGCTTTTGACTACGGGTGAATTTGACTACTGTGAGAAAAGGCTATAAATAATCCACCACCTGCAGCATCCTCGCCATATAGACTGTATAAGATCCTCACATGATATAGCCTACTAGCGGACTCTTTCTTTATGTATACAGACGTGACGTAATGACGCAAAGACATGCTCAAATTTCCCACGGAAATCCACCATACCACTCAAATCATAACACATTATTATTACAAGCTTACTGTTGTGAATGGGGCTACGGTAAGGAGATAGTTTTGAACACTTGCTGATTATATTCTTGCTCAAAAATTGATTTTGGATCCAATTTTTTTTTTTACCAAAAACAAATTATGGACTGCAGCTTTAATATCATTTAAAGTTGAAATTACTTGTACAGCCAATTTGATTACTTAAAAAATGAAGGCAGCAACTGAACTTAAAGGTGTCATGAACTGGCTAGTATTTTTTTATACTGTTGTCTGAGGTCAACTTATGACGTTTGTGTGGTTTTTACATTCAAAACATCATAATGAATAAGTAATAGGCTATGTTCTACACTGGTTTTGAGCCTCTCTCCTGAACGCTCGGTTTTGATGGGCGTGCCGCACTGTAGACTTGGAAGTAAACGCCCACGGCTAGGATTGGATAAGATTTTCATATTTAATGAGCTTCTGCTCCCCTGTCAGTTCACATGAGGGAGAGATTGTTTTGAAAGCGGCAACCGGAATGATTCTCTCACAGGGCTCACAAAATGTCTTTATCAAACAAACACAATGATTCATCTCTCATCCACCCGCGACTGATTGGAATATAATTTTTTTATTACTTGGCCCCGCCCGATCGGTGGATATAAGTGCAAACTGCACACACGCGCGCACACATGCGCGCCCTTCAAATATCAAGTCAAGAGAGTGAACAGTGCAGATCAAGAAAGGAATATTACTTCACTATTTAAGATTCACCGGCCTGCCGACAGGCTTGCGTTTTGGTAGCCCATCTGGAAAACACATAGTCCCGGGATGGGTCCATACATGTCCGAGTCTTATCCCGAATCCCAAAATTTGTATAATGACATGGGTTTTACACTGGTATTACAATGTGGTGTATGAGGATATTCGTAATTAAAATGACCAGTATACATACTAAACAATGTTTTATTAAAATGTAAAAATGCAGAAAGTTTTCTGTGATGGGCAGGTTTAGGGGTAGAGTTAGTGTAAGGGGATAGAATATACAGTGTGTACACTGTACAGTATAAAAATCATCATGTCTATGGAAAGTCCCCATAAAACATGAAAATGGATGTGTGTGTGTGTGTGTGTGTGTGTGTGTGTGTGTGTGTGTGTGTGTGTGTGTGTGTGTGATATGTAAAAATGCAGAAAGTTTTGTGTGATGGGTAGATTTGGAGGTAGGGTTAATATAGGGGATAGAATATACAGTTTGTACAGTATAAAAACTGTTTGTGTGTGTGTGTGTGTGTGTGTGTGTGTGTGTGTGTGTGTGTGTGTGTGTGTGTGTGTGTGTGTGTGTGTTTCCCAGAAGCTCTTTGCTCTCAAATTGACACCGGAGACAACTCTGTTAATCTGACAAATCCCTGACCAGTCTTATCACCCACCACTGTTCACAAAACAAGCTCAACAACATATAGTATGCGTGCACATAGGCCTATGCATTTTCATATTTGTGTAGGATTTACTGTGAAAGGGACTGCAGTGGATGTGAGTTGAACTTTCACACTTCCTTGTGAGTTTACCAGTGTGACTGAAGGCTGAGGTGCGTGTAATTCTATTGAGGAACTGCTTCTGAGTACACAGAGAAAAGCTTCCTCTCACTGTTGGAATAGACCTAATCTAGCACTGAGAGACCAGCAGGATTAACACGTCACTATAAACCTGACCATGACTTTACCTCACAACAAAGATCTGATTAACATTTACAAATAATAAATAATGGACAATACCACAGTGTGTTCCACAGTTCCTGAATGACTTTCCAAAGTAAGTCATTCAGGTTTGAAACAATATGAGGTAAATTAGTGAGTAAATTAATGACTTTTTTTTTTTTTCAGGTGAACTATCCCTTTAAAGATGGCAGAAACCAGGTTCCATAATTCCAGGGCAACAACTGACCAGGGAAAATGGGAATGTCAATGGCATGAAATGGAAGTTGCAATAATCTTTTCTTTCTTATTGTGACATGCTTCCGACTTCTAAAAAAAAAAAAAAAAAAAAAAAAAAGAAGGAGGACGACACTTGGTTTTATCTATGGGGAATTGATTAGTTGGTTGTGGTTTGCCATTGCTGTGATCTCATGTGAGTGACGGGTTGTTCCGCCCTTGCACAAGTAAGCACATCATCAGAGAAAGGAAGAGATGTCATTGCAAGAGGGAGGGGAAGTAAATTGGATTAAAGATAGCGCAAATGAATTTTTAAAAGATAATAGTGTGAACGGATTAATAATTAATAATAAATACTGCAATATTCCATAAAAAAATAAAAATTGTCATGATATATGATGTGAATGACAAATTCACAACAACAAACACATGAATTTTTTTTCTAACAAAATTGCATTGCATGTGGCGGTTATGTGAGCACATTTAGAAATGTGTGAATTTGTCATTTGGCTGTTATTCAGGTAATGTAGTGCATTTATAATGCAGATCAGCTGTCACTATAAGGTGAGCTCACAGGAGAGAATAAACACCAGTGGGTCGACCCGACTGTCACAGCCAGTGTTAAAACACAATTAACAAAGATGTGCATTAAGAATTCCTCCAGTTTGATTCTGTGCAGATTAGCAGTGATTCATAATTCATTAACCTTGGGTGACTTTACACTATAGATTAATTTTTAATTTCAGTTCAGCGCCACAACGGGGAGGTCAACTGCGTGATGTCACGACATCACTTCCTCCAGGAGCCCAGGTCCACGTTGACACTTCATTTTGTGGCTCCTCGTGGAGAGAAAAAAAGAAAAAAAAATGCAGCCCATCTGAAGCGCTCTCTTCACACACTAAAGTGTGGAGTAAAACCTGTCACTTACACTCCATTCAGAGCCAAACCGACAGATAAACAAGCCAATAGCATGACAATTTACATCAGTAAGAGGGCCAACATAGAGAGGAGTCTAAAGCCCGAAGGCAGAGAGAGAGGGAGAGCGAGAGACGACTTATGTATACAAAAGAGGAGAGACAGAGATTTGGCTTGGTGTCATGCAAGTCTGCAGGGTAAAAGCGTGAGGGGCTTCTGAGGGGTAATAGATCAATAAGCACACTGAAGCCAGTCTGGGTCCCTACGGCTGAGACAGATCGTTCTCGCACACACATCGAGAAGTGAGCCCAGGGCAAGCCAGTGGACTCATCAAACACAAAGACCTATTTCATGTGCAATCTATAGGCCAGCCGAAATGACCTGCTGGCTATGAGACACAAAGTACTTAAAAAAGCACCCTTGTCAGCAAATATCAAAATCGATCGGCATGTAAATTCAATAGGAACCTCGCAGAAGTGGCTGTTTTGTGTGCAAATGACTAGCTGTTGCTTTAAATGGAGTCTGCCTGCCCATCGCTCGTAATATTCTATCTACACATGCAAATAGAGTACAGTTCTGTCCATCAATACCTCAGTGAAAAAATATACCACATAAACACATCGTGATTGGACAATGAGAAGCGCATTCGAGCGATTTGGCGAACACACAATGCCAAAACAAGCTTGCGGCACTCACACTGTCACATACTGACCCAATAACTGAAGACTTAAGACAAATTAGCACCTGCCTACTTAATTACAGCGCCGACTTAATTAAACTCCCAAGGATTAAACACTGCTGTTGAGGAACAAATATTACAAATACACACACACACACGCACGGATGGCATTGCACTGCGAATCAACTGTAGCCTGCTACTTCATGCTATTACATCATATATGTTTGTGTGTCAGAACGGAAGCTAAAGTGTTTTCTGCAGATTTACCTTTCATCCGCTTTCTATATACACCAAATATGAATAGCACAGCCTTAGGGTGGATCAGATTATAATCAGCTAAGACATTTAATCTATTCTTTACCCAACAGAGCAATCGAGCCTGGTTACACTGATATAACATAGTTTTCATACTGGATAAGATTAATTCTATCCCTCTCCCAGATCCCTGAATTTGCTAATGGAGTCAGGTTTGTTGCACAGAGAGGTAGAAGAGACACTTAAGCGGAAAAACTTAAGCATGAACAAAAAATTTTAAATATTGAAAGAGGATTTGTCGAAATCACAACGCTACACACACACTGTGATTTAACATGTGAGTGATTATCTTACTGTGAATGTACAAGGGCAGTTGACATGACGTGACAACAGTGACTTGCTATGTTTCATTTAAACAGCATTTCTTTTGTCGTATTCTTGTATAATAAATAAGAATATACATGCAGTTTTTATGACCTCATATTACTTGAGTGACTACATGGCACAAATGTGCTTTTAAAAGCTAATGTGTCTTACCACAGGACTATTTAAAGGTGAAGTATATAATTAATTCACTATAAGAATGCTAAATATGAACAGAGAGCTACAAGTAAATCATAAACATTTGAAAATTGAGCCATTTGTTTGAGTATCTCGACCAGCCCACATTCCTGCGTTTGTTTTGACTGTTTGAAAACATTTATTTATGCAGTTTGGTGATGCTCGTTACACAGGATTTTATCTAAAAGAAGATGGGATAGCGGAAAAATGCAATCGAAAACATATATTCAATTGTAGTTCATCTTTATATTATAATAATAATAATAATTCTTCATCCATGCTACATTATATTTCCAAAAAGTTTTGGGATGCCTGCCTTTACATGCACAAGAACTTTAATGACATTCTTAATCTGTAGGGTTTAATATGGAGTTGGCCCACCCTTTCCAGCTGTAACAGCTTCAACTCTTCTGGGAAGGCTTTCCGCAAAGTTTAGGAGTGTGTTTATGGAAATTTTTGACTATTCTTCTAGAAACACATTTGTGAGGTCAGACACTGATGTTGGAAGTGAAGGCCTGGCTCACAGTCTCCGCTCTAATTCATCCCAAAGGTGTTCTGTCGGGTTGAGGTCAGGCCAGCCAAGTTCCTCCACACCAAACTCGCTCATCCATGTCTTTATGGACCTTACTTTACACAGTCATGTTGGAACAGGAAGGGTCCATCCCCAAACTGTTCCCACAAAGTTGGGAGCATTAAATTGTCCAAAATGTCTTGGCATTCTGAAGCATTAAGAGTTCCTTTCACTGGAACTAAGGGGCCAAGCCCAACCCCAGAAAAACAACCCCACACCATAATACCCCCTCCACCAAACTTTACACTTGGCACAATGCAGTCAGGCAAGTACCATTCTCCTGGCCTCCGCCAAACCCAGACTCGTCCATCGGATTGCCAGATAGAGAAGTGTGATTTGTCACTCCAGAGAACACGTCTCCACTGCTCTAGTGGCGGCGTGCTTTACACCACTGCATCCGACGCTTTACATTACACTTGGTGATGTAAGGTTTGGATGCAGCTGCTCGGCCATGGTTCCATGAAGCTCTCTACACACTGTTATTGAGCTAATCTGAAGGCCACACAAAGTTTGGAGGTCTGTAGCTATTGACTCTGCAGAAAGTTGCCGACTTCTGCGCACTGTGCACCTCAGCATGCGCTGACCCCACTCTGTGATTTAACATGGCCTACCACATTGTGGCTGAGTTGCTGTTATTCCAATAGCTTCCACTTTGTTATAATACCATTAACTGTGTATGTGACAAATAAAACACTTGAATCTTGAACAGATGACCATGGAATATTTAGTAGTAAGGAAACCTATCACAGTACCATTCTTGAATTCACCGAGCTCCCGAGAGCGACCCATTCTTTCACAAATGTTTGTAGAAGCAGTCTGCATGCCTAGGTGCTTGATTTTGTACTTGATTTTGATTTAGGTACTGACACCTGTGGCCATGGAAGTGATTGGAACACCTGAATTCAATTGGGGGGGGTTCCAATATTTTTGGCAATATAGTGTATATAAGAGGCCGGAATATAAAATCCAGTCAGATTTGAACCTCTTGCATGATCACCACAGTTTAATGTCTCTATCCTGGACATGCTAAAAACCAGGCCACATCTCAAACAATGAAGTATACTTTCAGCCCAGTCTGTACATGCTGAGCTCAATCACCAAACATTTAACAGTGTTTTCCCCAGGAGAACAGATGATATCACAATCACAGGGTGAAAACTGAAAACCAACGATTTAGAAACAGGGAGAGAGAGAAAAAAAAAAAAAAAAAAAAAAAAAAAAAAAAACAATTTACCTGCTCTGTCATCAGTGGTAATAGAAGCATTAAAATTCAGCTGCGCATCTACTCATCTCTGATTTGAAATGCTCTTTACCTTTTCCGCACCAAAATCAAATGGCTGCACACTTCCATATCAATATTTTACTGCCCACTTAATGTAAATTTAATGATACCAATCTCCTATTTAACGTCAGTGTGTTCTGTAATGGAAGGCTCTCAGTAGGAGAGCGCCGGAGAATCGTACGCGGGACGCAGGAGCGGTGCTGGGGCAATGCAATCGGAGATACTATGAACCCGGCAAAGTAATCACACGGTACAAGAGTAAATCAGCCACAACATTTAGAAGTCTGCAGCATGTGAACAAAGCCCAGGAGGTAGTTAAGACTGGTTCTTAATGAGCTAATTAGGTTTGTTTAGGCAGCTTTTACATGCTGCTGGTAATGAGGGGAATGAGAGACAAATTCCTTTGCCAAGGAGGAGAGGATATGGAAAGGGCTGTAAAGGAGAGGGGAAAAGAGCTGTTCTGAAAACAGTGAGAATCAACAATGGCTGTTTTTAAGTCATACCATGCATGTTATTCAAGCTAACATTTCTAGATCAGTGTAATCTGCTCTGTGACGTCAAGCCTTGTGTCAGCTTGATTCCATACACTGACCACAGACTGAGGTTTCATGTCACATGTGCTTCCGATAGCCAGGTTACAACACACACACACACACACACGATTAAACACATGCACATCCCACTGGTGGCAAGATAAATAGATCATATATAATAATGCAACAAAATTCATTGGTTTAAACTATTTGAGCATTCAGACTAACACTCATCAGTGACTATGGCCTTCACTGTCTGATAAAGCACTGCAGCAACAGGACCATCACAAGCCTGTCGTGCATAATTAATGAAAGAGATGAGAGCTGTTAGCCACATTCTCTAACACACACACACACACACACACACACACACACACACACAAGCAGAGATGCCCTGTACCAGCTGAGGGTTGGTAAAAGAATCAAGATGAATGAGATATGATGATCTGTACAGATATAACAGCTGTACAGATTCTTGTGTTAAACAGGAAGTCTTTTCTTTCAACAGAACCGCTGACTGTCTAATGCAGTCAAAGCATAGTGTACACATGAATACACATAAAAATTATTGTGCATAGGTGACAGTTCAATAGGAAGTTTCAGGAAACCCGGGAGGAAATGTGTGTCGTATTCCAAAAGAAAGAAAATTATGTTTTGTATTTTATTAAGAATGTTTGCATTGTGACATTAAATAGGTTAGGGTTATTCATAATTCATTATCATAATGCATAAAATCTAACTTTCACTACTGTAATGCAACTGTAATATTAAATATTAATTAAGTTGAATATATTTAAATACAATTTATCTTAATGTTATAATATATATCAAGATAAATTGCAAAGAATGCCACAAACTGTTCAAAAGTTTGTTTTTAAAGATTTTTTTATGAATCAAGTATGCATAAAATTGATCAGAAATGTATTTTATTCATAATGCTAAAAATATATTTCCATTTGAAATAATTGCTGAACTTATTCACACAATCCTGTACAATCCCCCAAAAAGGTATCACATTTCCACACAAAAATTAAGCAGCACAAGTTTTCAACATTGATGATAATCATAAATGTTTCATGAGCATCAAATCAGCATATTAGAATGATTTCTGAAGGATCATGTGACACCGAAGACTGGAGTAATGATGCTGAAAATACAGCTTTGATATAACAGGAATACATTACAATTTAAAACTAATTTAAGAAGAAAACAGTTATTTTAAATTGTAATAATATTTCACAGTATTACTGTTTTTGACTAAATAAATGTAGTCATGGTGAGCACAAGAAACCTTGAGAAAATGTTAAATTTTATGAAACCAAACTTTTAGTGTAAATTATACCTACTGTACACATCAAGACGCTTTTAATTTAATTTACACTAAAATAAATACATAAATTGTTTTGCTAAATATAATCTTGATACTATAATCCTCCCCCCTTCCCCACTTGATTTGAGAATGAAATATAATCTGGCCATTTTCTTTGGGAAATTCATCCTCAGAGGAAAGCTTGCAGAAGGTTGCAGAAAGCTGAAAGCATTTGTCTGAACTAGCAGTACTTTCCATTTCTCTACCTAAACATGTCCCTTTAGTCTGCACTATAGAACATAACACAAATGCTTTTAGCACCTATAATCAATAGAAAAACAGTTTCACTCCAGCTATTGCTGATGTGTGTCACAAATATGTTAAAAGTAAAAAAGGTTGAAGGGTTTAGAAGAGTGCTCAATAAGTGGCGCACACACACGTACACACTATCTTTGTGTGGACTCGTCATAGACATAATGGTTTTTATACTGTACAAACCGTATATTCTATCCCCTTACACTAAACCTACCCCTAAACCTACCCATCACACAAAACTTTCTGCATTTTTACATTTTCAAAAGAACTCATTCTGTATGATTTATACGCTTTTGTATCCATGGGGACCTCAATTTAGTTCCCCACAGTGACGAAAGTCCCCATGAGTCCGTGTGCATTCAGGTTGAAGACACACACACACACAGAGATCCACAAACAAGTACAGAGGCACAACAACAGAAGGTCATTACATACTAAATGTGCCCAGGTAAGAGGTAAGATCTTTCTCCTCTAACTCCCAAGAAATGACCGCATACATGAGCGAGAGAGTATGTGTGTGTTTTGTGTTTGGGGAGAGGGTGTTCAGAGGTTAAACTTGTACTCCTGAAAGTGTTCCCAGCAGAGATTAATCATTCCGGGCCGGGATGCATCATCACAGCCATAAATCATTGGGCCTGACCTCTCTTTCCTCTCTCTTGTGATATTAGTGAGGAGCGGTGAGGAGCGAGATTGCTCTCTGCGTGATGGTTGCCACAAATGGTTTGCACATTACATCTTTCAAAGTGCATGTATCTCAAGTCAGGTAAATATGGAAAAAGCCATTGCATCTCTTTCTTTTTGGAATAAAATGTGACAGATACATCAGAGATACATCTCTGTAACAGCTGTAGGCTCTGTAATTTTTAGAAACTTCTATTGCCATTTTTGCTTTGAAGGGCAGTGCAGGAATTGGACGCTATTTAAAGGGTCATTTGAAATGAAAGTAAGCAGTTGAATCCCTTCACAAAGGGCCCTTACACAAGGTTGTTAGCAAAGAATACAGACAACAGGTCACTTCAAGTAGCAATCTTTTTTTCTTTTTTTTTGTATAGGATCATACGCACTCTTCAGAGTAGTCAATTCAAGTGCTCTGCCCTTCTAAATAAGTAGGGCATGCTGATGCTCACTTTCGAATGCAGTTCATTCCAGTTTGCATGTTCAGATTTGCTGACATGTCTTTGGAGGGTGGGGTGGTGTAATTTAGTAGTCAGAAAGAAGTAAAAATGTCTCCAATCGTTTACAGCACCTTTAAAAACAAACACGTAAACTCTTGTATTTGCACAAACCTAAGCCAAGTATACTGTTTAGACGCTCAAACGGGCAGCATTTAGTAAGCATTTACAGTCATTATCTTCTGCTTTAGTTCTGCCTCTTGTGTAATCTTGTCTTGAAATGCATTCATATATTTTTTTCAGATCACAGAACATTTAAATGGGATTGAGGCCAATGGGATTACAGACTTACTGTAGTTGGTCTTTTTTTTTTCCTGGAGGTTTGCTGTTGGTACATGTTCCTTTGCGTTTTCCAAAATAGAACAAGTTTGGTCTTGTGTCATCAGGTCATTGTTGCAGCAGTGCTAAAGAATAGGCAGGTGGTCTTTAGCAAGCTAATAGGCATGGATGATTTTTTTCCCCCTTCCTTCAGAGAGAAATTCAGAAATTCTCTCTGACGAACACAGATGTTATCACCTGCAAGAGGTCTCTGCAGACCCTTAGCGGTGACCCCAGGTTTCTGTGTCACCTATTTTAGTATTCTATTCGTCCCTTTACACTAATCACTGTAGGAGACCGACTACTAGAGAGCAGCTGTGCTGCTGAATTTCATCTTTTAAATGGAGCTGTGAGCGTTTACGCTTCCTTCAGGTCACGATGGAATAATCGTATTTACGAAATGAGTGCACATAAATGTGATATCATAATTATCAGCGGGAAACTCTCGGTTTTCTGACTTTCTGCAAACAAATTTTGCTGGTTTGTGAGCCGGTTTATCCACAACTAAATTATATTTCCCATCACTCTATATGGCAGCACGAGATACGTAAATGCATAGAAAAACCATCAATTACATAGTCATGGCTCCAACTTAATTCTCGCTCTAGGGACCTCTGATATCTGTCTGTGTGTCACTGTTACATTTTAATCGCATCACAAAGGATTGGAGCACCAGACTTTTTCAAAAGTCTTAGAAGTATCCATCAATGATCTTTCATGGTTTAAACGTTTGCCCAATAAAGATGGATTTATGGGTGTTTTAAGACTCAATTAATATCATTTATTAATTTGTCTCAAGGCATTGTTAATCATCTATCTTATAAAGCCAATATAATGAATATTCACTTTAAATATAACTGTAAAAAACTATTTTTAATTTAATGAATTTAACAGTCTACAGTGCTGTCATTGGGGCGGTACCCTAAGGTACAAAAGTGAAAAGATACATCTTTGTACTTTACTCACCCCTAAATGGTACAAATTAGTACCTTAAAAGGTACATATCAGTACTTTAAGAGTGTGTATTAGTATTAGTAGTGTATTAGTATAGGTACAAGCCCGATTCCAAAAAAGTTGGGACACTGTACAAATTGTGAATAAAAAAGGAATGCAATAATTTACAAATCTCATAAACTTATATTTTATTCTCAATAGAATATAGATAACATATCAAATGTTGAACGTGAGACATTTTGAAATGTCATGCCAAATATTGAGAGCTACACATTCCAAAAAAGTTGGGACAGGTAGCAATAAGAGGCCGGAAAAGTTAAATGTACATATAAAGAACAGCTGGAGGACCAATTTGCAACTTATTAGGTCAATTGGCAACATGATTGGGTATAAAAAGAGCCTCTCAGAGTGGCAGTGTCTCTCAGAAGTCAAGATGGGCAGAGGATCACCAATTCCCCCAATGCTGCGGCCAAAAATAGTGGAGCAATATCAGAAAGGAGTTTCTCAGAGAAAAACTGCAAAGAGTTTGAAGTTATCATCATCTACAGTGCATAATATCATCCAAAGATTCAGAGAATCTGGAACAATCTCTGTGCGTAGGGTCAAGGCCAGAAAACCATACTGGATGCCCGTGATCTTCGGGCCCTTAGACGGCACTGCTTCACATACAGGAATGCTACTGTAATGGAAATCACAACATGGGCTCAGAAATACTTCCAGAAAACATTGTCGGTGAACACAATCCACCGTGCCATTCGCCGTTGCCGGCTGAAACTCTATAGGTCAAAAAAGAAGCCATATCTAAACATGATCCAGAAGCGCAGGCGTTTTCTCTGGGCCAAGGCTCATTTAAAATGGACTGTGGCAAAGTGGAAAACTGTTCTGTGGTCAGATTAATCAAAATTTTTTGGAAAACTGGGACGCCATGTCATCCGGACTAAAGAGGACAAGGACAACCCAAGTTGTTCTCAGCGCTCAGTTCAGAAGCCTGCATCTCTGATGGTATGGGGTTGCATGAGTGCGTGTGGCATGGGCAGCTTACACATCTGGAAAGGCACCATCAATGCTGAAAGGTATATCCAAGCTCTAGAACAACATATGCTCCCATCCAGATGTTGTCTCTTTCAGGGAAGACCTTGCATTTTCCAACATGACAATGCCAGACCACATACTGCATCAATTACAACATCATGGCTGCGTAGAAGAAGGATCCGGGTACTGAAATGGCCAGCCTGCAGTCCAGATCTTTCACCCATAGAAAACATTTGGCGCATCATAAAGAGGAAGATGCGACAAAGAAGACCTAAGACAGTTGAGCAACTAGAAGCCTGTATTAGACAAGAATGGGACAACATTCCTATTCCTAAACTTGAGCAACTTGTCTCCTCAGTCCCCAGACATTTGCAGACTGTTATAAAAAGAAGAGGGGATGCCACACAGTGGGAAACATGGCCTTGTCCCAACTTTGTTGAGATGTGTTGATGCCATGAAATTTTAAATCCACTTATTTTTCCCTTAAAATTATAGATTTTCTCAGTTTAAACATTTGATATGTCATCTATGTTGTATTCTGAATAAAATATTGAAATTTGAAACTTCCACATCATTGCATTGTTTTTATTCACAATTTGTACAGTGTCCCAACTTTTTTGGAATCGGGTTTGTATGTCAGATACATTGTTTTGTCTCAAGATGCACACCAGTAATTTGTTTTTTGTTATTAGTTTTTTTTTTTTTTTTTTTTCTAGGGCACGTATTTAAAGTTACTTAAATGTCCTAATTTAACTAATTCCTAATCCTAGCTTAGCCTAAACCCTGTTTGTGAAACCAGGCCTATAAATGTCTTGATTGAAGACATTGAATGTCATGAATTTAAGGCATACTTGTTGAATAAAAGTATTTTAATTATTTAAGTAATTTCTATAATCTGTAATGTATATAATTCAAAAGCTAATAAACATGAACTAAAAGCCACAAAACATAGATTATGACTTTAAATAGTCTTTCAGACACTAAGCCCTGATGTCCACTTCGGAGTGCTCTGTTAAAGCTACAACTCTCCTGTTAATGTGCATTCCTGCCTCAATCCCATCCTGCTTTGCAACATGCAAGATAGACTATTATTGTGCTAAAAGTTGCTTCCAAGCTCCTACGTGCTTGTAAGTCTGTCTGGGTCGAGGATTTGACACCGTCACCTAGTTAAAGCTTATCAACAGCAACCTGAGCTGTGCTGAGTTGAGGTAAGCCACATCTATCCCGTTCTGACTAGAAATTAAACTATCATCTTGTACACTTTGTGTGTTACAAAGAGATACTGAAGAGGGTGCTGGTGATGGGACAGATATTATTCATCAGCACTCTGATGTTCTCAGCTGCATGTGTGTGAATGCGGTTTTAGATGCATTAGGGTTAATATACACTCCGACCCAACCCTGTAATCTCTTAATCTGCTGAAGGCTGGAATCACAGGCTGCATCTGTCAGAGTGCTCGACAGGGGAAAGGCCATACACCTAATGTGTCAACACACCACACAAAAGCATTTTGTCACATCCTGTGAGAGGAAGCATTCCAAATCGGGCAGTTTATGCCATGTCAAGATGCAAAATACTGACCCCCAATCATGAACACACACACGTTTATCCATTAATGCATCTCCATACCCCAGACAAACACCCATTTATCTGGTCTCATTCTCAGCTCTCCTTCACACACCATGGACCTGGCTGAAGGACGCAGGACTGGGGAGGGGGGTTTGATAATGATGCAGATGTTCTTATAACTGCAAATGGACTTTGCAACATCAGCCGTGCCAATACGTACACAAACATTTTTACAAAACACACACACACACACACACACACACACACACACACACACACACAAGCGTGAACTAGAGTTTTGCCTAACAATGCTAATTGGTTGAAAAGAGTCAGGCTTATGTTGACAGTAATGAAGACTGATGCTCTTGTGTGTCCTCAAATGTGGTAGACGCTAGTGTGGGTATAAATAAATACTGTCAGCACTAACCCAGATCTGAAGTTTTGTGTACACACTTAAAAAAGGACAGAAGATAGTTCATATAACACACACACACACACACACCCTAGAAAGCCACTGCAATCCGGTAAATCTGGTAACAGTTAATTATATTATAAAAATTCAATAATCATTTACTCACCCTCAAGTTGTTCCAAACCTGTATGACTTTCTTTCTTCTGCTGAGCACAACAGAAGATATTTTGAAGACTATGAGTTAACTAAACAGTTGATGGACCCCATTGATTTCCATAGTATGAAAAAAATACTATGGAAGTCAATGGTGCCCCACAACTGTTTGGTTACTGACATTCTTCAGAATATCTTATTTTGTGTACAACAGAAGAAAGTCACACAGGTTTGGAACAACTTGAGGGTGAGTAAATGATTTTTTTTTGGGGGGGGGTGAACTGTCCCTTTGAATATAAAAAAGAAAATTAAATTAAATAAGAATGAAAGGGGCTGACACTCCATCTCTTAGACTATTGAATGTTTTGTGCCCTTAAAACTACAGACCTAGAAGAACAAGGAAAATTAGACTCAAATATATATTTGAACAAGTTGGACATTTTGTCAACATGTCTTTACATTTAGCGTGAAAAATTACAGTCTTACAAAGCAAGGCTTCAGGGTAAAGGAGGATGCAAACAGAAGGAGTTTACATTCAGCAAAGGTGCTCAGCAGAGCCGGGTTGAGTTGAGCATCTGCTCTCATTTTGGAGTTCGTGGAGAGAGCCGTGCTGCTTGCGGCCCAAAGAAGGCAACGAGCCAGTGTGTGAGCTAAAGGGGGTTAAGGCCACACACAAACAAACACACACACACACTAATCGAGAGAGAGTGAGCACTGCTAAGCGTGATCTGCTCTGCACTGCTTGCTCTGCCATGTTAGCTGGAGTTACACTGTGCCAACTGGGCCAGGATGAGGGATTGTGCATGACATGCACGGCTGTCCAGCGCTAAAGCTGTTTAGCCGCTCAGAGTGTGTGTGTGCTGAGAGTTATCTACACATATACTGCTTACATCTAAATATTCTATTGCCTTTCACACACACACACACACACACACATACCAGGTACAAAGAGGATGAGGACTGGCAGGTGCCAACTGGATTGTGGGTTAATCAGTCCAATCTTCATCCACTTGAACAGTGAATTCACGGGTAAACTGCATGTGGGTTTTTGAGGACAGCAAAACGCACAGTTTGCCAGATTGTTAGTCTGTATCTGTGAAAACTGAAGAAGATTTGACTCATTCTGCTCAGGCATCACACATTCACACTTCCTCGCCCTCAGCTGATCTCCACTCTGCATCCATTTGATTTTGAGCTCTAATTTGAGCTCTAAAGAGAGATACGGTACATGAGAGAGGGACCAGGCGGAGGGAAGGATCAGGGGGAGATAGCGCAAGCTATCAAAGCCAGAGGCCCGGCAGGGAGCTTCCATGTCTTGATCTTTCCCATCTTTTTTCTGACCACTTCATATCATAGCGAAACAATATCAATAAGTACATTAACTCACTTACTTAAAAGTCTTCACACAGTATGGACATCCAGAAAACGGTGAGATACTATAGCATAAGATAACAGCTATAACTTCTAATCATTCGGTAAAGTCATTCCACTTTCTTCTGAGACGACAAAAAAGAACAAGAGCAAGCAAACCAGAGAGAGAACGAGATGATTCATTAGACCTTGTAGTGATGCAATTGACAGTCAGCACTTAAAGCCACAATATGTAATTTTCACCGCTAGAGGTCGCTTATTCAAAACAAAGGCATTGCTTGATGACGCCTGAATTTCACTGAGCTTTTATTATGCCACAGACAACCAATTCCACCTTTTCTGGTCATGCGTACGCAGTGCTGTTTTATCAAATTAGATACATTATTTGAGTTTGTTGAAAGTTATGTTATAAAGCTTCTCTGTGCGTTCGCTCGGTGGCTACTATGAGGGTAACACGGGTATGATGTCATTGATAGACGACGCACAGACAAAGTCCGTGTCCTGGTTAAAATGGCTTATTTCTCTGGATTTAAAAATTCTTGGAAACATTTGGAATAATGTAAGTACACAAGTCAACAAAATATTTAACATTGTTCTAGTGGTTTTTGGACATTTTAATCCAAACATATTGTGGCTTTAATGCATAGGAAGATGTCCCCAGCGCTACCGTGTCCTGTTAACACCGCCAGCCATAGACTGTTGGTCACTATAGCCATAAGATGAAGCTTGGTGTCATTAACATTAAATCAGTTCTTATGCCATAACAACTGAACATTCTGAAGGAAAAATGTGTTAAATTGCATCTGTGCATAATGCATCACTTCAAAGATGAATGAGAAGAATGCTTGCATTTTGCTATCACAGCCACCTATCTGTATAAAGAGCACAAACACAGGGCAATCCAGGTCCAAACACACATTAAGACCATCACTGCAAAACATGCCATATAGGCCTATATGGAACTTCTCATTGTAAGGATGAACTAACCCATATGCCACTCCGCTACAATTTAAACACGAGGAACAACTTTTGTGGTACCCGTAGCACTTACAGTATAATAAAATAAATAATAATAATAAAAAAAGCATCCGACTGACAGCTCCCTGCCATTTTTAATGCCCCCAATTGCCTGTTCATAAATTGGATGTCAATACTGCTCTGATGTATTCTCCTTAATGCTCAATGACAGTGAATGATTCTTCAGTGATTCTGCATTCTTTTTGACATATACAGTCACCATTCATTGTCCTTACATGGGAAATAAACTATTCAGAATTGCTTCTGTGTCTGTCAACTAAGAAAGTCATACAGAGTTGTGAATGAGTTGTGCGTTGTCCTTTTTGGATGAGCTGTCCCTTTAAGTGCATAATAGCAAAACAGTCTACCTTCTAAGAGAGCAAAAACACTGAATATTTTGCTATACATTGTGTCAATAACACGCTGCCTCCCGCCGCAGAAGCAAAGTAGCGGTATGTGCCTTTTCTGACCTTAACAGAGCATTAAACACTAATTGCGGCTACACCATTAGCCATTTCTGGCATGTTCTCCAGCTGCTGATACATGACCTTATGCGTCGCTGTCAATAGCCGGAAGGGAAATAGGTGCAGAGGGTCAGACGATTCACCGCGAACACGCCGCGAGACGACCGCGCGCCTCTCGTAGATGGACAGTGTCGGTATGCGTTCTCCATAAACCGGACTGTCACGGACCGTAAGCTTGTCTCGATTATGTTTCTCTTTAAAACAGACAAAACTGCACACCGGGCGCCAGAGACAATTGTTAACTAGAAAGAAAAGAAAAAAGTGTCGACGCGTCCTTTTGGCATTCCGCTCAAGCACAAGAAATAATAAGGATGAGGATGAGGATGGGGATGATGAAACCAGCGAGAAAGATCCACGTTGCCAGCACTAAAAATCACACGACAGGGTCAGTTTAATCAAAAGGAGTTGTCAGTGAATCGACACGGCTGTTTGGTTGTATGCCCAGCATTCATACAAGTGTAGAAAACAGAGACGTGCACTGGCAAAAGCGCAGAGCTTGACATATAAACGGAAGATCTTACCTGCGCTGAACAGACTGTTCATTTCCCGAAGGAAACTTTTATTTCCCTCGGGGAGCACCTTCCAAACGCAAAGCCGACGAGTGAATACTTTTCTTAAGGCAGCTGCCAATTCCTTTAAATATATAGCGTCACACTTAAAATCAACGGATAAAATGCCTAGCGCAGAGATCTAATGAACTCTGAACGGAGAGTCAGTTAGACGATGGCCGTCCGTTGGGTCTTAAAACGCTCGCACGGCTAAACACGCAAAGATCGCGAGTCTCTACAACCTTCTGCTTTGATTAAGCGAAACAGAGGCGCGCGCTGAATGAGCGCGTGTGAGGGAGATCGGACGCTACCATTCACGCTGAGGGACAACTGACCGATGCGTGCGACCGACGGCCGAAGCATCTGTCCGAGCGGAGAGAGTTGACAAACTCATTCGAATCGAATTAAACCTCGTGAATGGCAGATAATGATTCAACTGGCATTTCCGTAAGGACAATTTGCTCGCGCCTCAGGTAGCCCATGCCCCGCATGCGGGTGCACCTGCTTGAGATGTGAGAAGAATGAAAATCAGCTTTCTCGTTTTGGGGTGTAAAAAACAAACTAAAGTGATTTCCATATTCAGAGTTATTTGGATACGGTTATGCATGAAAAGGATAACGTACAATAAGCTGGTCATTATCACAAAATAAACCCCGAATATCCTTCTTATAAATAAACACGTGAAATATTGATTTGAAGTGAAATAAGTGTTAGCTAGCTTGTACAGAACCAGGGGAGATGAGTGCTTACACTGCGTTGCCATGGACAACAACTATTATTCAGAAATATCTGACATCCGAATGCCACAAATGACCAACCATGAATTAAATATTCACATGTAATATAGATATTTATTAAGTTTTAATGTTGTTCCAAGGCTACAAAACTGCCATTGTTATGGTTCTATTTCTATTCTCTCATACCTTTTTGTTAATCACATTTACATTCATATTTGTAGCCTTATATTCTGATAAATCAAGCGAATCGAGCAGGCACATGAATCTTTTATTTTTTTTATCAGTATTGATAGTAATAATGAATGAAATGCAGAAAAACTGAATGCAGCACAGATAAAAATGTAAACCTGTCATTTGCCATCACATCATTTGCCCCACCACCAACAATATCATCGCCAAATTGAGTTTATGGAGGTTTCTCACCTGTTGAAGGGATGTGTCTGGTGAATGTATTTTCACCTGTCTTTTTTTTGTGCAAATCACTCATGTACAGTAATTTCTCCCTCATACCTGACAAGTCATTTTAGGAGGGTAGTATGCCATGAGTGGGGTCAGGCTGTACCCTATGAGCACTAGCTGGGTATTTCAGTAAGACAGCAATAATGCGAGTTAGACGGTTAGCTGGAAAACTTGCAACGTGGAAAACACAAAACGACGTATTTTGAACACCCGGTAGAAAATATATACATCAATAATTATTCATAACTATAGGTTGTGATTCTGAGGAGCAAGCTGGTCCAACTAGCCCAAGGTGACTAAAATGTAGCCTTTTGCACAAATTTGACTGATTATTTGTATTAATGCTCCTGCAATGACATTACTTGTGAACGGGGCATAACAAAAATGACATGCAATTACAGACTATAACCAGGGAGTCATTGTTGAGTGTTTCTGCGTTATTCAATGCCAAACAAAGATCTAACTGCATATTTCCCTATAGGTTGGGAACATTAAAGCTTGATTATTTGAGAACACCTTGTTAGAAAAAACCCCATGGCTGCTTTTTGAAATGCACATTTCAAACATTTCTTACACTCTATGGGTGATTGTCTGATTTGGTTATGACAGCATGTGTTCCGGCTTGAGATTTGTTCGGAGACAAAGATGGGGAGACATTCAGTTTTGTCCATGTTGGCTTGTGCCCCCCCACCTGCGACAAGATAGAGGCCATTGAGAGAGAAACTGTTCTGTACCAAGCTGTGATTCTCAATGAGGTTATTCTCTCTGCTTCAGACCAACACTGCTCAGCATGGAGTTGTTTTCCTTGGTCCCACAACCAAGATCAGTCGGCTTTAATCCCTGGTATGTTAGGTATTCAACTCAAAGATACAATTTCAGCATTGCCACGACACTCACCATTTGTCCTCACACAAGCCCACCTTTACCTTTTGTCACAAATTGTCAATTCACACTAAATAAAACACAAGAAGTAAAAGAGAGAGAGAGAGAGAGAGAGAGAGAGAGAGAGAGAGAGAGAGAGAGGGAGAGATGAGGCATGAGTTAGTGTGCTGGCACTTACACAGCCTAAAGAAGCAGATCCACTTCTCAATTCTCACTCATACATATGCATGTGAAATAGTGCACTGAATATAGATTTGTATGCTACAAAGATATGAATTTACAGAAGAAAAGTGTTCACTTTGTTTGCACATGTGATTTAGGAGCAGGTTTATCTGAGAAATAATACATTCTTAAAGTGCCCCTATTCCATTTTAAAGCTTCCTAATTTTGTTTTGGAGGTCTCCAACTACAGGTTTACATGCATCAAAGGTAAAAAAACACTTTAATTTTCACATTGTAATGTATAAGCGTTTATTCTGTGATGACAGTGAACGTGAGTGAGTCACCTCTATGTGATCGGAGAGTATGAGCCTATGAGGTGTAAATAAAGTTGGAAAGTTATCTGATATCATTGTCTACTGGCATCCTTATATACGGCTCTACGAACATGCTTGTGAGAGTGACGACAACAGGGAGTGACATTACACACATCACCACAGTGTTCAATGATTCTCAAACCACTCATTGGATGAATCAGTCTCTCTAAATCCCTCCTATCCACGAGCCTGCTCTGCTCTGATTGGCCAGATGACTCAGTCTGTTGTGATTGGTCTACCACTTGCAGCGCACGTCGGAAACAAATGCCCATTACCATAACTGAACTCCAGCTCCGTGCGGAGGCTTCCTAAAGCTCAGTGATTGTACACAATGTAAAGACAATAACAATGAAGTCAATTTAACATCAGTTCGAGCGCGAGTCCGAAACGATGATGAAACAATAGTTATTGGAAAAAATAGTTATTCAACCCCAATCTCCATTGCAAAGACAACTTGAGCAGGACGTTTCTCAGTGATACGCAACTCAGTTTGATGAGATGTTGCAGCTGTAATTCCTCACCATCAGCACTAACAAGTGTACATCCATCAACAAACCCATGTATATATTTCTAATTTATTGCGGTGCACATGCAGGAACAGTATTAACTGTATTTATAACCAGCACAGTGAATGACTGTATGAATGAACATTCTAATTTGCAAAACAACTCTTGCTCTATCCTTTATCTTTACTCAAAGTAGTAAGAAGGACAGACAATCTGCATTAATAGACACAGTTTTAGGTAATACCACAGCCCACAGCTGATTTACAGTATTTCAGTAAGACAGTAATAGCGCTAGTTAGCTGGTTAGCTCTACACAATATAAAACACAAAACTCGTATATTTTGAACAACCGGTAGGAAATAAATACATCAATAATTAATCATACTTACAGGTTGTGATTCGGAGGAGCAAGCTGGTCCAAACAAACTGAGTACTGACCCAGCTTTCAAGGGCAACTGTTTTATGAATACCATTTGTCAGTAAAATGAAGGGAGCACAGCAAAAGTTTGGGATTATACTGCTGTGGTATCGTGGTAAAGACGAATTTTAACCACTGATTCTTCACAGCCTCATCCTTTGGAAGTGAAAATAAATCAGAATTTACTTTCACAGCAGAGAGTTTCACAGCGTCTTGACGACATGTTATCCACTCGAACGAGCTTACAGCAAGATGTCCTGTCCACGCAGATTATGCAAAGCTGTGATGCGAACTTCGTGAAAATAGATTCAAAGTCCCAACGACTCATTTAAGTTCAGAGTTGACTCTTTCTTTTGAGGCAAAATAACTTTATGATGCACTTGCAGACTGTTTACATTCACATACAGCTTCGTTACACACTGCATGAAAGGTCATTTTCAAAAATCCATAATAGGGGCACAATTACACACACACTACCGTGCAAAAGTTGGGGTCATTTTAAAAATGTTTTTGAAAGAGGTCTCTTATGCTCATTAAGGCTGCATTCATTTGATCTCAAACAGTGTAAAAACAGTAATATTGTGAAATGTGTTGTATTTTAATATATTTTAAATGGTTTTGAAATTGTTCCTGTGATGGCAAAGCTGTATTTTCAGCATCATTACTCCAGTCTTCAGTGTCACATGATCTTTCAGAAATCATTCTAATATGCTGATTTGATGCTCAAGAAATATTTCTTGCTATTGTCAGGATTCTTTGATGAACAGAAAATTCTAAGAACAGCATTTATTTGAAACAGAAATCATGCAAACTCACCGTGTCCAAACCCTGTGTGCTCTTAGTTGTGTGAAGTCAGATCAGAGCTTTCTAAATTGAGACCGTTCTTTCCATTTTTGGAAGAAAAAAAAATCGATTTTTTTCCATTTTTATGCATTAGGACGTCAAGTAATGGGACTGTGGTCTATGGGCATGTCGTCTGAAGCTGAGGCTAGGCATATGAGAAAATGTTTCCATCGGAGACCCATTTACATGCAAACAACACATCTAAGTCACCTCATGTCAGAGAGCAGTCTATCAGTCTTTTTCCTGCAGATAACACACTACATCACGCATGTTTGCATGTGAACACATGGATTAGGAAGCCAGAGGTGGAAACCATAATAGTCATGCTGTGTCTGTATAAGTTTGCATGCAAAATAATGTAGTGTGTGTGTGTGTGTGTGTGTGTGTGTGTGTGTGTGTGTGTGTGTGTGTGTGTGTGTGTGTGTGTGTGTGTGTGTGTGTGTGTGTTTGTTTGTTTGTTTGTTTGTTTGGAGAGCAGAGAAGACCGTAAAAGAAATAAAAGACCAGGACAGGCCAAAAGTCAGAGCCTGTCAGAAGAGGTTCAACAAAGTTATCAATTTGTAAACTCCACAAGACAACAAAGGAAATGCCAGTGTCATGCTAAAATTATGAGGAAGCATTCAATATTGCACACTGTATGAGTGCACATGGATGTTCAATATTTCACCCCTTGGCTGCATTCTATTTCCACCAAACGCTGTATATTTATGAGCCGGAGCTTCACTTCTGACTCCAAATGAGAAGGGCATGCAATCCTCTCCCTCAATCCACACCTGCTACTATTAGATTTCCACCAAGGCTTAGAGAGTCAAAGAGAGCAAAGGTGTGCTTGTAAGTAGATGAGACTGTTGGAATCAGCATGAGGCCAAGCATAGGGAGGACAGAATGGGCCTTCCCATAGAAGTTTTTTTTTTTTTTTTTTTCAGGGCTTGTGGGAGAGCAAAGTGTGCTCTCTTTTGGACGTGACTGAGATGCAGGAGTTAATTTACTTCCCCCAACTGTTCTGAACACTGATGTCAGCAGTGTTGAATCTGCTTTCTTGAACCCTGAGCTCTGAAGTAGCCTGGCAGAGGAAATTTTGTGAAGATTAACTAAAGTCCTAATTCTCCTTAGCTTCTAAATCTTAAAGACCCGCTAGTTTCCACCAGGAATGAGGTAGATGTGGGAACGACATGGGTTTATAATCTAATCGGACTCCTTTAGAAGCATTGCTTTGGTAACTGGCAAATTACTTTGGTAAATTGCTGGAATTAGTGTACAGGAGACATGTTGCTGCATAAACCACAATGAAGGATACATATTCTCCTGATTGCTGCATAGCAACGGACATTCTAGCACATGTAACAGACCATTACTTATCATGACAGAAGATGAAGGGAGGTTTATGGATGGCTTTGATGTGCAATGAGCATTTCCTGATTGCTTTGCTTGCATCATCATTCATAACAGTGGCAAGTTTCAGGGTTAATGATGTCACTGCAAATGCAAGCATGGCTTTGTGTGCATGTTCCTAAACCGCATTTGTTAAGTTTTGAGTAAGATGTATTGCACTGTTAATTATTTAATCAATTTTGATTAATTCCTAAATGCAAATTAGCTCATTAAAAACCTGAACTTATGGAATTACAAGTGATTAGCTTAGAAAGCAGTACTGGGGCCTTGTGGTTAAGAGTGGATAGATATATGATTTAGAGTTAACTACTGTATATGCATATAAATGGACTGGCATAGAAAATGTCAAGGCCTCCAATTCTGTAATAATAATAATAACAATAATAATAATAATAATAATAATAATAATAATAATAATAATAATAATAATAATAATAATTATTATTATTATTATTATTATTCTCTTCTTAATATTATATTCTATTATTAATATTTAATATGTATTATATAATTTATAATATTGATAATGATAAGTGGCTAGAAACCCACTAAAAAGAGTTTATAATACAGTTCAATATAAATTAAATCAATATTAACAATGAATATATTTAAAATATAAACTTTCAGTAGCCCAGATCTACTTGTTTCATCACAAGAATGTTTTTGTGTGAGCTTGCAGCATTGTATACAAATTTGAGGATGCTGTATAGGGGGTAAGTGGGCATTTATTTAAAGTGCCCCTATTATGCTATTTTAAAGGTTCCTAATTTTGTTTTGAAGGTCAAAAACCTGCATCAAATGTCAAAAAACCCTTTCATTTTCTCATAATATACATTGCACATCACCACAGTGTTCAATGATTCTCAAACCACTCGTTGGATGAATCAATCTCCCTAAATCCCTCCTTTCCATGAGCCTGCTCTGCTCTGATTGGCCAGATGACTCAGTCTGTTGTGATTGGTCTAACGCTTACAATGCACAATGGAAACAAAACGGCCTTTACCATAAAATTCAGCTCCGCTTCCTAAATCTCAGCGACTGTACTGTAATGTTGTACTTGATTTTACCATATCAATCCGAGTGCGAGTCCGACCAGGAAACATTGGAAGGATTAGTTGTCCATTTGCAAGGACAACTTGAGCAGGACGTTTCTCAGTGATGATGTTTCAGCTGTAATTCCTCACCATCAGCATTAACAAGTGTATGTCCATCAACAAACCCATGTTATATTTGTATATTTCTAATTTATTGTGGTGCCCATGCGGGAACTGTATCACAGTGAATGACTGATGTAACATTAAAGTTTGCAAAACAAATCTTGCTCCATCCTTCATCTTTACTCAAAATAGTACGAACGTCAGACAGTCTGCATTAATAGACACAGTTTTAGGTAACACTGCAGCCCACAGCTGATTTACAGAAATATTTCAGTAAGACAGTAATAACGTGAGTTAGCCGGTTAGCTGGAAACGTACACAATATAAAACTACGCATTTTGAACACCCGTTAGAAAATATATACATCAATAATTATTACTTACAGGTTGTGATTCTGGTCCAAATAAACTGGCTACTGATCTTTCAAGAGCAAGTCGTCAGTAAAATGATGTGTAAGGCGGGACAAGTTGTTTGTGGGCAGACAATATACAACATGGGCAGGTATTATGCAAATGTATTTTCTATTGATTTAGAACGTCACACAGTGGGATTCGAAATATAAATGACTCATATAGGCGTTCAGAATCGAAGTTTTTCTTTTGGGAGACAATAATTTCATTTATCATGCACTTACGACTTTACAACTTTGCAGAACATTTACATTCACAAACAGCTATTACACACTGCATGAAAGGGAATATATAAAGAAACTAAATAGGGACACTTTAAAGGGGTTTGCTTTGTGGTTGGGGTGGTGGGGGCAGGTGGGGATGTCTCCCTCAGTAGGGAGTGGTGTTGGAGCATAGGCGGGTTGCCAGAAGAATGTTACAGAAGAGAAAAAGAAGGAGATAGGAGCCTGGGAGAGAAGGATCTGGCTGCAGGGAGACGTGAGGCACAGCACAGCTGGCTCTTAATTGAATTTTTTACTCAGCACTTTCACAGCTGTTTTGCTGAGATGAATGAAGAGCTTATATCTGGCACACACACACCCACACACACACACACACACACACACACACACACACACACACACACACACACACACTGTCTGCCTGCCTGGGTCACATGACTGGATGCATCCCAAACTGCCTAGGAGACAAAGACTTCTAACCCTACATGTCCACCGGTGTGGAGTGAGTGCCTATTTCCAATTCATTCTCTACGGAAGCCGAGTGGCAGGCCTGCACAGGGGATTGTGGGATTGACATGAGCAAGGGGTGAGAGTATCAAAAAGTTGGAAAATGTTCAGGAAACAAGTTAAGGACAAAAATGCAATAGATAAAGAAACCTCCCTCCTGTATTACTGTTGCTCGGCCGTGCCGTTTAGTGCTGTATTCACGTGATTTGGCCTGCCTCTCTTGGCGATTCTTGACCACATCTGAGTCCTGTCAGCCTCTCCTCAGGACATCCCAAATGACAGTGTCTTCTGCTTCATTTGAGTGATTCCTTCACAGTACAGTTGACAACAAATGAAAGCCACCTCATTAGATCCCTAAGCCCTGAAGCTAATGGGCCACAGAGAAAACAGCACTCAGCTCCATCCATTAATTATAATAATAACAATACCCATGCTCCTTGGACAGCTATTTGCTTTTCTTTTCAATTAATTTCATCACACAAACTTGAGGGAGAAGACACGGAAAGTGTTCTGTGAGCTCCGCATTTATAGCGGCCATAGTAGTTGAACTGGCTGATCTTTGGGAACCACAGGAAGAAACACTGGAGGGTAAAAGAGTCCCGGTGTGCTGCCCAAACAGCACTGCAGAAAGAGGGAGCTATTCAGCAAATTTATGCTGGTGCCCACGAGAGAGAAAATGGAAATATAGATGAGCTGTGCCAGGGAGACAGGAGAAGAGATAGACAGATTCACAACACCGATAGGAATGTCCCCCAGAAGAGGTGAGGCACAGAGGGGAGGAGCTTTGACTTTACTCTCACCTCTTATCTTCCCTCTCTCCTCCTTTCGTCCTCGGGGGCTCATGCTAGGTGTTTAAACACTCCGGCGAGTGCAATAGAACATCGCTGGATAAGACGGAGAAATCTGCAGAGTGGAAAATGTGTTTATGTCTGTATGTCATCCATGCATAATTCAGGGTTAGAGCTCAGCGTTTCCCAGCTCGCTCCTCAACTGTCCAGTTTATTCTCACCAACTGTGGGTTTCAACTTTGAGAACAAAGAATGCTGTTTAGAAAACAAGCCTTGAACTGGAGAGAGACAACATTTTTTTTTTTTTATTATAAATAAATAAATAAATAAATAAATAAATAATCTATTGGTACAAACAAGATAAATTAGCAAAATTGAGAAATTGCATAATAAAAGAGTGGTTTTCATGTAATCATATAATAATTTTCATACACTACTGTTAACATTAATATCAATTCAGCATTGATAATAATAATAATTAATGATTTCTGTCAGCATGCACTGGGACAGATTGCAGCCGAGTGTGAAGCGGATGGGATTAGAGAATCAGCACCTCCAAGTCAGAAAAGGGTGGCTTGCCCGCTTCAGGTTGGAGGAGAGTTCCTGCCTCAAGTGGAGGAGCTCAGGTATCTTTGGGTCTTGTTCACGAGTGAGGGATCGACAGACGGATCGGTGCAGCTTCTGCAGTAATGCGGTGGATGTACCGGTCTGTCGTGGTGAAGGAGCTGAGCTGTAAGGCGACGCTCTCGATTTACCGGTCGATCTACATTCCTTCTCTCACCTATGGTCATGAGCTGTGGGTCATGACCGAAAGGACAAGATCCCGGATACAGGCGGCTGAAATTAGCTTTCTCCACAGGGTGGAGTGCTCTCTTAGAGATAGGGTGAGAAGCTTGGTCACTCAGGAGGAGCTCAGAGTAGAGCCGTTGCTCCTCCACATCGAGAGGAGCCAGCTGAGGTGGCTCAGGCATCTCAGGAGACCCCAGGGAAGACCTAGGACACGCTGGAGGGATTATGTCTCCCGGCTGGCCTGGGAACACCTCTGTATTCCGTATAAGTGTCTAGGGAGAGGGAAGTCTGGGCGTCTCTACTTAGACTGTTGCCCCTGCGACCCGGCCCCGGATAAGCGGAAGATGTTGATGATGATGAGAATGATTTCTGATTAATCATGTGACACTGGAATTTGGAGCAATGCTGAAAATTCAGCTAATAATAAATCACAAATATTAAAATACAAAATGTTTCATAATATTACTGTTTTTACTGTATTTTTAATCAAATAAATGCTACATTGATGAGCATAAGACTTAAACTTACCATAAACCTAAACCGACCAAAAACTTTTAAATGGTATAGTGTATATTTAAGTTTATTTTTCTTAGTACATTAAAAAAATTTTCTTGTTTTAAAAATAATCCCCACAAAAATTGTAAAAAAAAAAAAAAAAAAAAAAAAAAAAAAAAATAGTATAAGCACTTGTAATATATAAAACCAGCTAAATCTTGAATTCAATATGTCATATTTTGAACATTGGTTTTACCTCAAAACAATTGAGCTTTTCAAGTAAATGTAAAAAAGCAACAACAAAAAAATTAAAGAAACAAGTTTCAGTATGTTTGCTTGCCAGGAGGAGGTGGGCGTTGGGGGAAATGGGCGCATACTCCTGCCAGAATGAAATGCAGAGACTTCCCAGATTGGATTTCTTTAATGAATTCAGTGATGCTATGAAATCATCTGAAAACTGTCATTTATTTTGTCACTGGCAACAGATATATTGCCGCACACACAAACAAACCAGAGAGA
Source organism: Paracanthobrama guichenoti (assembly GCA_018749465.1). Lineage (NCBI taxonomy): Eukaryota > Metazoa > Chordata > Actinopteri > Cypriniformes > Gobionidae > Paracanthobrama > Paracanthobrama guichenoti. Next base: position 14,296,020 of record CM031956.1, on the reverse strand, counting down.
TGACATTTTCACTCTCGCGATGTGTTGTCATGAACCAAAATCAACAAGTCTGACAACATACGCTTCCTGCGTTCTGCTTGATAATGGAGAACACGAATTACACACCGGCACGACATGACTGACTGTGATGTCAAACAGCAAGAGACATGACTTGGATCAAATGCAGGATGACAGTGTTTAAACACTCTTGCAGATCATCTGTACATATAAAAATCGTCAACAAAGTGTGACATATCTTCATGCCAACAGCTGATGATGGTTGAAGGATGTAAAGATGTAAAGATGTAAGTCCTAAAACTGAAAATGCTGTTCTAATAATGGCCAAAAAAGATGTATCGCTTAGCCTATATTTTCTGGCACTATTATCAATCTCATGCCGGAGTTCTGAAAACACATTATCTCACATTTATTGTTGCAGTCCATCTGGCTGCCCAAGTTCAAACTCCATGATGAAAAACTCAGACAGATGACTCATGAAATGAAAGTGAGGTAATAAGGCAATTACCATCCAATCAGTGTATATATGTCCTTTCAGAACAAACTTTAAACCACTTTTTATAGTATAATGCCTCCCTCAAAGTAGCACCAGCAGGTGTGCAACACATTTTCAAGGGGACGAAAAGCTTAAGGAGGATGAATCTTTTGAAATGGATGCAATGTGAGCTGGACTAACGCATGCTCGTTCTTTTCTCTGTCACTGTTTGTGGGGTCTAGACTTGTGCTCTTGTGCTCAAATAAATGCTCAGCAGAATTATTTGTTCAGCCTAATAAAAGTTGTTATTGGTCTGAGATACGACCGATGACTGGTGCAAACTTGCAAAACTTCACAAATTCTGCAACTGATCATGAATAATGAGCTATCTGAGCACTAATGCACACTCACACTCAAAACATGGATTTTTCTTAAAGGGATAGCTCACCAAAAATGTAAACTCTGTCATCATTTACTCTAAACCTTGTATGGAACAAAAGTAAGATATTTAGCAGCATGTCCAAGCTGCTCTCTGCTATATAATGAAAGTGGATGGAGAATAGAAATTCATGGACGAAAGTATCTCTGCTAGACAACTATTCATTTAATGGAAATATGAATAAACAGTACATGGCTGAGCAGTTTAATTCGTTTAGACTGATGGCTGCCACACATTAGGTCTGTACGTCTTTTGAGAGCCTAAAACCATTTGAGGATGATGGGGAGAAAATATGTGTCTGCAAGTGCTCATTCCAAAGATGTAGTCCCATGGAAATGGGTCCAATTTTCTACCTGAAATCACGCCCATGACTGCTTTCTGAAACAAGATGAAGTTTTGGCTTGGCAGGGAAATGAAGCTTGTCCTTGCCCATCAATCAGACAGCGTGCAGACAGACAGCTGTTTAATATACAACCACCATTAGAGGCCTCTCTCTCATGTCTTTCCATTGCCCCCTTTCTCTCTTTCCATCTCTCTTGCTCTCTTTCTGCTCCCTGGAGATAGAACTCAGGTAAAGTGCTGTCTATCCTCCAACAGATTCTCTACATTATCGCCTTCTCCTGTCTCGTCTTACTCGCTATCTTTCAAATATATATGTCCCGTATGAACACTTATCAAAACTTATAAAGTGCTTGGTTAGACATGCACAGGGTCCGCAACTGCCGGCGAATAAAATTGAGGAAACTGTACTTTGAGTTATTTGTATTAAAAAAGTGCATTAGACACACAAACAGCAGTCAATAAATAAATTAGGGTTGTCAAAATGATCACGCTAACACATGTGATTAATTTTTCCAGTTTGACGTGTGTGTTAAAAATATTGGACACACTTTATATTACTTGGCCTTAACTACTATGTACTAACATTTAAATCAATCATCAGATACAATGCACTTATTGTGTACATACATGTTTTTACATTGTACTTACATTTTTAAAAATACCTGCATGTAATTACATCTGTAGTTCATTTCTGTAGTTACATTTATAATGACACTGTTGACACTTCTCTTAGGCTACCTAACCCTACCCTTAAACGATTAATTAGAGAAAAAGATGTGATTAATTAGTTACTTTTTTTATCGATTGACACCACTAAAATAAATATAAATAAATTAAATGTGAGCATTATTTCACATATGCACTGTATGCAAATGTTGTGTCCTGGATTAAATAAAATTCTAAATATAATTTGTTTTTTCTTTTTTTGCATATGTACTATATAATGTTCCAGTTCCTTATGAAATTGACTTGACTTGAAGTTGGTGAATTTTGGACCTTGAACATACAGTAAAACTTTTTCACAACCCTCTCTTCAGCATGTTGAATATGCTGGAATGTTACACCCACTGCCTGGGGTGATTTTTTTTTTTTTTCATGTCGGGCTGTAATTCATTGCGTAACTGTCATGGTTTTACTTGATGAAATAACCACTATCATTCTCTTGTGTTTCTTTTTCCCTTTATTCTTCTTTTCACCCTGATAAGAAAAACTGCAATTTCATTTGATTCATACAAAGAGTTCAATCTGTGCGGAGACACAATGCATGCTCAGACAATCAATATTTCCCAGGCTCTCCCTCCCATTCTCCTAATATATTGAAAATGAAGTTAGAAAGATTGATTCTGTACGCTGTGCTATGGGCCAATAGAAAATTAAATGAAAATGTAAATGAATGCTGTTTTGCACAGGGAGGTTTTTGCTGTCCTCAATTTGTATAATTTGGTATTTGTGGCCATTCACAGATATTGCGTGACTCCACGAGCTAGTTTTGATTATTTATGACCCTCGCTAATAAACAAAGTGTCAAGACAATGTGATGACATGAGGTGGGTGGCTGAATCTATCAACTTTTTTTGAATATACGGAACACCCCCCTTATCCGTACTAGTGTGTTTAACATTCAACACAGACACCTCATTCAGGTGTTTCATCCTTTAGAGATTCAAAATAAATGATCGTTCAGCTTTAAACATATAGCGATACACGTGTGAATGATAAAAAGATCCTTGATCTGCTGACAATACAAAAAGTAAAGGTATAGAAGTATAGGAGATGTAATCTTTTGTTAAGCAGACATCTTAAGCTATTTAGCTGCTCAGATGGTACGGTACATCACCATACTGTAATGACTTTCATTGTTGTAAGAGATCTGAGAGGTGCTATTGTAGTCAGGCCGAGTCTAAATGGCAGTGTTGGGGGATGTTTCTGTACTAAACTGCCTTTCTGATGACTGCTCACACTTTATCCTGAACACCTGCTTCCTGACATGCTCTCCCAATCTCCCAGACTCCCCATTAAGCAGAACATTGAGGGCAGAAGAAAATCTGACATAAATCCTCAAAAGAAAGGGATATTCCTGCAGATTAAAACACTCTCCAGGAAATGCAGAGACAAGTCTGCCATTAAAGCCCATTTAATCCTCTCTGGAACATGACGGGATTGTTACAGTACAGCGGAGATTGCCAGAGGAGATAGACGCAGTGCTCAGGCATCTCTATTTCCCCGTCCACTGGTGCCTTTCCTACGCTCTATTTGTAAAGTCATCAAAGAGGGAAATTGAAAAGAAAGAAGAATGTCTGAAATCTGTTTTTTGAATGTTGCAAGGCAAATCTCATGATCTCTGCCTGTCTTTGAAGTAATCTACTTCCAGACTTGGGGAATAACAGATTATTTGTAATAATGTTATGTAATCAGGATAAAAAGGGAACTGTAATTTTTATGGAGAAAACTAGCAGAATTACATTGTTTTAATGTATAACTGAAAAAAAAAAAAAAAAAAATAGCACTTCAATCACTTGTGGCGGATGCTGGCATCGGTAACATCACGCTGGCATCATGCGACATATGCAGCGGAAGCTCATCTTTATCTCCTTAGTTAGAATAGGCCGCTCTCAGTGAACATGAAGTGTGATCTAACGGGCAACTTTCAGAGCAGCTCTGAAGCTTCTGAGAACCTAATGTTTGAGCTTGCTTCCAACAATCACATGAGCAAATGACACTTCTCTCACGACTCAACTTCAGGTCAAACATGCTCAAACCATTGACACACTGCACAAAATAACGTCCCAATTTATTTATTCCATATGGAATAAGTATGACAGTATGGTCAAATAAATACAGCCTTGCAGATTTACAAAATTATATAAAAATCTTAAAGAATCTTACAGTCTCCAGACTATAATATACACTGATCAGCATTATGACCACTGACAGGTGAAGTGAATAACACTGATTATCTCTTCATCATGGCACCTCTTAGTGGATGGGATATATTAGGCAGCAAGTGAACATTTTGTCCTCAAAGTTGATGTGTTAGAAGCAGGAAACATGGGCAAGCGTAAGGATTTGAGTTTGACAAGGGCCACATTGTGATGGCTAGACGACTGAGTCAGAGCATCTCCAAAACTACAGCTCTTGTGGGGTGTTCCTGGTCTGCAGTGGTCAGTATCTATCAAAAGTGGTCCAAGGAAGGAACAGTGGTGAACCGGCGACAGGGTCATGGGCGGCCAGGGCTCATTGATGCACGTGGGGAGTGAAGGCTGGCCCATGCGGTCCGATCAAACAGACGAGCTACTGTAGCTCAAATTGCTCAAGAAGTTAATGCTGGTTCTGATAGAAAGGTGTCAGAATACACTTTTTTTTGCATAATTTGTTGCATATACAAAAAAGAAGTATACTTCAAGTTAATTTTATGAAGTATACTTAAGTAATGTTCAAGTATATTTTTAAGTATTGTAATTGTTTGTTGCGTATGGGGCTTTATAGCCGCAGACCAGTCAGGGTGCCCATGCTGACCTTGTGCACCACTGAAAGCACCAACAGTGGGCACGTGAGCATCAGAACTGTACCATGGAGCAATGGAAGAAGGTGGCCTGATCTGATGAAACACATTTTCTTTTACATCACGTGGATGGCCGAGTGCGTGAGTGCTGTTTACCTGGGGAACACATGGCACCAGGATGCACTATGGGAAGAAGGCAAGCCAGCGGAGGCAGTGTGATGCTTTGGGCAATGTTCTGCTGGGAATCCTTGGGTCCTGCCATCCATGTGGATGTTACTTTGACACGTACCACCTACCTAAGCATTGTTGCAGACCATGTACACCCTTTCATGGAAACGGTATTCCCTGGTGGCTGTGGCCTCTATGCCTGATCGCTGTATATTCCATTTTATAATTCTCTGTGGCACAAGAATGATAAACACAAAGAAAAAAAAACTATGATAATGTGTATCATTTGTTCTTCATCGTGTTGGTTGTGTGCTGACAAGTGTCCTTTCTTTGTCAGGAATTGAAAAAGAGAGAAATATGAAATTGTTCATTGAGCCACTAAGGAAACACTGAGGATTTAGCTTCCCCAGTCCCAGAAACACAGAAAGATTTTGAGTGTTGCCATGTTTCAGTTCATTTGACTGGCGAACAATGTTCATCAGTAGACCTGGAAAACACTTTGACTATTAATTAACAAAGCAGCCCAATCTTTTCCCCCAGTCCAGTGCCATATCAAAGCTTCACCGACCTCAAGAACAATGCCTATGAGGCTTGGCAGTCACATGGTGGACATGGAACCAGACATGGAAAATTCTTAAATAGGATTCATCCTGCTCTTCAGACATTTTTCTGTGCTCCCAGTCAGCTTTAACAATCAATCTAATGCCTCTTCCCTCATGGTTTGCATAAGCTAGTGTCGGAGGAGTAACACAAGTGCCTTCACTGGTTCTGATTTATTTCTTTCTGCATGAAGATGAGACGCTAACAACCTCCCTTCGGACTAGGAAGCGCTGATAATACACTCCGTCTGGAAACATTTGAGCGCTGTGACTTGTCCCATTCAGTCTCTGATGCGAACAGAGGGAACACGGTCACAGCACTAAAGAGGAGGTTTCTAAAAATGTTTTATCCTTTTTTTGAATTACAATAGACAAATATAAAACCGCATCGCAAAGAATCAAATGCTTCAAAGTCACTAGATAGAAGAGGTCAGTCTTACTAAAACTACTAATGTCAAGCATCTAGATGGAGTGGGGTGGATTAATGCCACAGAAAATCAAATCAAGGTCAGTACACAAGACCTGTGCACTTATTTTAGTCATGAAAATTAATTTATATTGTGCAACCAAAATTATGTCCATGGTTCTAGACTTGAAATAAAATGAGCTTAATACTTTCTTACATTCTTAATATATTTCACAGCTGAATCTGGAATGAATACAATCCCCTGGTTTCACAGATAAGGTTTAAGCTAGTCTTAGACTAAAATGCTTGTTTGAGTTATTTTAACTGAAATAAACTTATACTGATATATCTTAAAATATGTCAGTGCCATTGTTTTGTCTCAAGATGCACATCAGCAATGTGTTTTTCTAGTGTCTGTTTATAAAAGATACTTAAATGCCCAAACTGAACTAAGGCCTAATCCTGGTTTAGGCTAAGCCCTGTGTGTGACCCGTGCCTATGACTATCTTTTGGAAATCCCAACTTTAAACGTTCTGATATATTCAGGTTGTCCCATGTCAATTTTGACTTTTATTTACTAATATTTTTAAAAATGTATTTTAGTTGACATTTTATACATTTTACGCACGTCTATAATTTTTGTTTTTATTCTAAATATTTATTATATATAGCTTTAATTCATTTTATTTCAGTTTTAGTATAGTTCAGTCTTATCACAGCTGTTTCCAAAGCAACATTTCTAATTTAAGTGTTTAAGTTTTTCATCCAATATGTATATTTAATTTCAGTTTATATCAATTTCCGAATTAACAATTGTGAATAAAGCTAGTAGTAACAAAAAAATCTTTCATATTTTGTGCTATATTGTTGAACTAAAACATTGTAACGAGGTTTGTTGATAAGGGTAGAAGGAGACGGGAACCGGCGTACATTCAACGTAACTTTAATATCAAAATAAATAACGGAAATTAAACGAAAGTAAAGAGGCAGCCCCTCATGGACAACTGCCACATATAAAGTGTCCACTGTGAGACACGAGGCCATTCCCATGGCTCTCGGCCCCGCCCTGCTTGCCACAAAAATATATACAATATCTAAAATAAAACTAAAACAATATGCAGTCATGGTCAAAACTATTGACACCATTTGTAAATATAAATATGATCAAAGATGGCTGTGAAAATAAATCTGCATTGTTTATCCTTTTGATCTTTCAAAAAAAAAGTTAAAAAAAGTAAGAGGGGTCATAAAATTGTAGAACATAAAACATGTTGGCCACAACTATTGGCATCCCTAGAAAAAATATAAAATTTTGTATATTCCTATTCATATTTACATTTTTTTAGCACACCAGGGAGACTAGGAATCTTTCATTAAAAAACTGCAAAAATCTAACCTTTGGTCACAAATCTAACCTGAAGTCAATTTTAAAAAAAGTTAACTTTCACTGAAGTAAAACAATTGAGGTGGGTGGGGGGTGTCATAAAATTGTTTTCCCCAAAACAAGTTGGCCACAATTATTGGCATCCCTAGAAAAAAAAAAAGTGTTTTGGTTTCAGACAAACAGGGATAAAAAGTACCTCATGCCCACAGTTAAATATTCAGCTGAACCTTCGAATCAGGACAATGATCCAAAACAAACATCAAAATCAACAAAAAAAAAGGTCACTGGACACTAAATGAAGCATCTGCCACGGCCATCACAGTCCCCTGACCTGGACCCTATAGAAAACCGAAGAGAGGAGTGTACCAACATGGATCTGGAGAGATTCCGTATGAAGGAATGATCTCTGATCTCTTGTCAGGTGCTCTCCAAATTCATCAGGCATTATAGAAGAAGACTCAGAGCTGTTGAATAAAAGGGTGCCAGAAAAATTGAATAAAAGGGTGCCATTAATTGTGGCCAGCTTGTATTGGAGAAAAAAATCCCCACTTTTATTTATTTTCTTCAATAAAAGGTTAGAATTGTTTGTGAATTGTCTGACTAAAATCTCAAAAGGATTAACAATGCAGGTTTATTTTCACAGGCTTCCTTGTTCAAATTCACCAAGGGTGCAAATAATTCTGACCATGACTGTAAATGTTCACTACAATAAAAATGTATTTCTGATCCTTTTTTTCTTGCTGATCATTCTGTTTGGAAATCTGTTGAAGTGAATTGCGAAGGCTGTCTCATGTTAACTTAAAAGGTAAACAGGGTCAGGCGAATACGTCTTTGAACAGCACTTGTAAAGAGTTCTCAGAGAGTCTGGAATAGTCGATAATGTTAGCATGGTTTGTAGCCAAGCTGCGTGGGTCAGACGTGCGTCCATCTGCTATGGGTGCGACCAAAACTTACTGTAGCTGTGTCTGAACTTCTGGTGCAGAGGAGGACACAAACCTCCAGACACTGAATAATCTACAGCCTGAGATGATGCAAATTACCAGCCTACATGGAGTTAGCTGCTTGTTGCTATGATGTGAGGCCTTGCTAGCAGATGGTGTAAAGAAACCTAGGGTTTACTCACATGCACACACATAAGTGTCATTACACAGGCTGAGCTTCCAAACAGTAAACAGAGTCACATAAGCAGTTTGATGTTTCAATAATAGCCTTATTCTCTAATAAACTCAGATGATACATAACACATCTATATATGTTTTTAGCCCAGTTAAATGCATCAGTCAATTTAACACAGTAGAAACAGGCACACAAACAAACCTACAAAGAGCTCATCTAAAAGGAAAAAGTTTCTCTCTGTGGAAAGCAAACATGAGTAATAGAGAAAAGAGTGTATCATCACACCTCTTTAAAGAAGTGCAATCCTTTCTCCTGCTCCATAGAAAATTACAAAAATTACAGCCCTCAATACATGACGGTGTAAAACTACTCTGTCTTCTGTGAATGAATGACTATTTCTCTAAGAACCAAGTGTGTATGAGAAATAATAAAGTACATTTGTAAAGTTGACATATTACAGAATGCTCCAGAGGAAAAGCAGGAAAATAGCAGAAAGAAAGAGCTCTAGAACACTACGCCTATACCGGATGAACAGAAGTGACGCAAAGAGCGTCTGACCTATTTATGAAACTGGCAAGAGAGCAGCAAAGAAACATCAAAATACTTCAAAGGCTTCTTTTTAATGCCTCGTTCTGACTAAGTTGGAAAACGCATAGAGAAAATATCTACATATACACATACGCTCCTTTGGATGTTCGTAAACAGTCTGCATTTCAAAGACCTCTTGGCAATATGTTGTGAAATGAGATTAAAAGGTGCTGGATTGAGCATCATAGAGACATGCTAGATGGACAGTAATTTGTTCATATATTGCGTATTTAATAATCGAATCAAGGACTGGAACTAACTGTTTTATAAGTCTTATAAAACAGTTTGTTCCAGTCCTTGATTCTGATTGGTCAGCTGTGTTTTTTTCATGATATAGCTAAACACGGCTATGACCGCTTCACTCACCGGTTCTGTGTATCACTAAACAACACTCATAGCAACGTATACATGTTTGTTCTCATTGATATTGTTAATTTAAATTTACTGTATTATGTAGAGTATTGTGTGAGAGAACGATCAAGTGTATTACCTGTAGCAAGTGTAGCAAGTGTATTACCTGCATTTAGATACAGCATGTTCCTTCAGGTTCTGTGTTCATAATAAAATAAAAAAAATAAAAAATCAGTTTGAATGTCCACCGCAATATCTTGCTCTTTGAATAGTCCATGTTCCCATGTCCTGACACTGACAATGTTAGTCAGAGCATTTGTCAGCTGCGTCTTGTTCCGTGTTCACAAGTTTTAGTCCTTTCAATATAAAAGTCTTCACTACTGTGTGACTCAGTCTTCTAAAGGTCATCTAATGCTTAATAATGTAACTTCCGTTGCTATTCACGGTCAGGGACTGTTTTTTTTTTGGCAGCGAAAGGAAGGCTTTTAGTGATTTACTTGAATGTTGCATTGATATATACACTCACCTAAAGGATTATTAGGAACACCATACTAATACTGTGTTTGACCCCCTTTCGCCTTCAGAACTGCCTTAATTCTAGGTGGCATTGATTCAACAAGGTGCTGAAAGCATTCTTTAGAAATGTTGGCCCATATTGATAGGATAGCATCTTGCAGTTGATGGAGATTTGTGGGATGCACATCCAGGGCATGAAGCTCCCGTTCCACCACATCCCAAAGATGCTCTATTGGGTTGAGATCTGGTGACTGTGGGGGCCATTTTAGTACAGTGAACTCATTGTCATGTTCAAGAAACCAATTTGAAATGATTCGAGCTTTGTGACATGGTGCATTATCCTGCTGGAAGTAGCCATCAGAGAATGGGTACATGGTGGTCATAAAGGGATGGACATGATCAGAAACAATGCTCAGGTAGGCCGTGGCATTTAAACGATGCCCAATTGGCACTAAGGGGCCTAAAGTGTGCCAATAAAACATCCCCCACACCATTACACCACCACCACCAGCCTGCACAGTGGTAACAAGGCATGATGGATCCATGTTCTCATTCTGTTTACACCAAATTCTGACTCTACCATCTGAATGTCTCAACAGAAATCGAGACTCATCAGACCAGGCAACATTTTTCCAGTCTTCAACTGTCCAATTTTGGTGAGCTTGTGCAAATTGTAGCCTCTTTTTCCTATTTGTAGTGGAGATGAGTGGTACCCGGTGGGGTCTTCTGCTGTTGTAGCCCATCCTCCTCAAGGTTGTGCGTGTTGTGGCTTCACAAATGCTTTGCTGCATACCTCAGTTGTAATGAGTGGTTATTTCAGTCAAAGTTGCTCTTCTATTAGCTTGAATCAGTCGGCCCATTCTCCTCTGACCTCTAGCATCAACAAGGCATTTTCGCCCACAGGACTGCCGCATACTGGATGTTTTTCCTTTTCACACCATTCTTTGTAAACCCTAGAAATGGTTGTGTGTGAAAATCCCAGTAACTGAGCAGATTGTGAAATACTCAGACCGGCCCGTCTGGCACCAACAACCATGCCACACTCAAAATTGCTTAAATCACCTTTCTTTCCCATTCTGACATTCAGTTTGGAGTTCAGGAGATTGCCTTGACCAGGACCACACCCCTAAATGCATTGAAGCAACTGCCATGTGATTGGTTGATTAGATAATTACATTAATGAGAAATTGAACAGGTGTTCCTAATAATCCTTTAGGTGAGTGTATATATATATATATATATATATATATATATATATATATATATATATATATATATATATATATATATATATATATATATATATATATATATTATTATTATTATTATTTTTTTTTTTTTGCTTTAATATTTGTATTGTGTGGTAACCGTTTTATAAAAGCAATAAGGCTACTTGAGGCTACTGCTGTATCGTGCTGAAGGATGTTGTTAGGCATGATGCGAAGCGGAGACTTATGCCGTGTTCCAGGCAACCCGTAACCCATGTTTTTCCAACCTTCTACCCATGAAAGTGCACTGGAACGGCAGTCAAACCCGTGACTTCCCAGCCGTGAACTCGTACTAGATCGATGTGCTCCCAGTTACGCGCTCTGACATCACATAGCCCATGAAACAACAATGGAAACCCCTACGGATGCAGTGTTTATGAAAGTCGTACGCGATATTTTACAAATAATGTAAAATAAAAGGTATAACAGCTTCTCTTGCCTTATGTGCCATTTTTTCTCCTCTGTTTCCCTCAAATAAGCTAGGAGTAAGCACCTTTGGAGATAGAAATGATTGTAAATGAGCATAAGCCCCGTACGGTCCGCCATGCTTTGTTTACATCTAGCTACCACAATCTAGCCTGGAACGCTACAAAGTCATGAGTCGTGGTTTGAAGTCGTGACTTACGGGCTCACAAACCTACCTGAAATGCAGCATTATGCTGCCTTCATGTGCTATCGGAAAAATGTGATAATTCCCACTTCCCACTCGTAATTACGAGCTCATCGCATTCCAGTTGAAATCCATGTGCAATTTTTACCTAGGAAACTCGTCTTTATAATAATTCCGAGAGCATGTGAAGGCAGCATTATTCACAATACAGCACAGTCTCTCGTACATTATTGCTTACATAGGCAATGTAGTAGCAAGGTTATTATTGTTGACAAACTATTTTTTTAAGTAAAAACTACTTCATTAATTAGTTTTGAAACTAATTCAAACATACAAATCTATGAAAATAAACATTAAAAATAAAACACTATAAAAAAAAAATAGTTACACAAATTATTGGTCAGGAAATTAGCTAAATTTAAGCATTTAAAAAGCCACTGTTGCTACTTGTCAAAGACAGAGTGAAGTTTTTGGCAGGATATGGGAAGTTGTGCGTGGAGCGATGATTCACAACGAAACACAAGTAGCATGGTGATGCTCCAGAACAATGTCTTCGGAAATCTGTTGAAAAATATAATAATAAATGCATCTGTACCACAGTGAAGCGTGGAGGAAGAGGTGTCATTGTGTGGAGAGCCTTTTTAGCTGTTGGTATTGGTGAGCTATTTCACTGTGAAAAGTCACTTAATGCTTTGGAGTACAGAACAATACTGCATAATGGCTAGCTTACCACAAATGAAAAGAAGAACGATGAGATGTTATTTTTCAACAAGACAATGCACCTGCCCACAATGCAAAGATAACCAAGAAGTGGCTCTGGCTCATGTTTTGGCCTGGTCAAAGTCCAGATTTCAACATTAACCTCAAACAAGCTGTGTGCAAGTTGGGGAAGGCTATTCCGTGCTAAGTTACGTTATCTACAGTATTTGTGCAATTTTTGCTAATGTCCTGACCAGTGATTTGTGATTAAAATGGTTTAGACCATTAAAGGATGACTAAATATTTTGCCATTTTTGGCTTGGCCCATTATTTTTTTATTTTTGCGTCTAGAGTCTAGAGTCTAGAGTCTAGTATAGTATTCAGTCAGTGCCAGGTGGTCTGACTTTTTGTCCATCAAAAAGAATCAGACAATTAGATTAGGAGGGGGGCATTTGTTTTTTGTATATGAAAAAGGTAAAAATGAAATCAATAACATCACAATAATAAAGCAGCATGCAGAAAAGCGGTTACAACAATGGCAGATTCATAGCAGCAAAAACTGCAGCTGCTTTGTTATAAATTTGCCAAATAATACATTTAACAAACTCTACTGGTGTTATTTTGAATATGGTGCGGTTTCTGCTAAAGTATAATATGCATCGTGACAGATAGAACAATTTATGACCCTGGTTTATAATGGACGGAAATAAAACTTTTTGTTTTTTTTTAATCACACAAAAAAATTGCACAAAAGAAAAAAAACTGAAAAAAGACAGAAAATTAAAAATTATGGAAACTGTAATAACCTCTTTTTCACACACACACATGCACACACAAGTGACAAAGTGAATAAGCCAGGCAAATCATCAGCACAATCATACAGAACTTTAAATAGAAATATCTGCCGGAGAAGCAGTACCTTGGACAGCTCCTGTGACAATGTGGGTGGTGTGATTCAGCACCTTGGACAGCAACACCAGCCTGAAAGCATCATGTGTGTCCGATTTTCAGTCTTATGGGGGTTACTATACTTAAAGGCCAAGTTTAGTCGATATATACTGCAGCAACCTCTTTAGCTTTAAAAGCCTCACCAAATGAGGGCACATTAGCCAGCTGAACTGACCCACAAAAGAAGAGGTCTGGAGACATGCTTTTGTTCTGTCTGGGTCATGACTGCTCTATGTGCATACGCTATTCTGATTTGTTTTTGTGGCCACTAGAGCAAGTTAAAATAAAGTGAATGATCAAAAGAAGAAGAAAAAAAGAGAAGTCTGTTTGAAACATAACATGATTGTGTGACTGTTTATAGGAAAGATTCAGCTTAAGCCTAAATAACAGACGCCCTTAACTACTAACACCTATCTGTCTCAGTACCAACTCATCTCACATTTCAACTGGCTGTGGGATCTCTTTGGTGGGTGCTTGCTTTATTTACTCTGAGATAGAGTTGTATCACTGCTCATTGGCACACAGGGCAACAGAACAGACGTTAGGAAACTCATTACTCCTGAAGCACACTGATTTGGAAATGAAGTGTAACTTTCCAAATACCAAGATACTTGATGACTAAAATGCAGTGCAAGAAAAGACTCCATTATCTCTTTCACATATTCAAATGCTCACAAAGACATGCTAAGCATGCTTTATCTTTGCAAATTTCATTTGCATCTCCCTGTTATTCTGTTACCTGGAGGAGTGATGAAGCATTTCTGAAACTAAGAGTACATTCCGGAGTGAGAGATCACAGGGGGAGCTAATGAATGCTGATGATCATTATTCTAAATGTATAAATCTGACCACTTACATTAAATTAGAGCTTAAAATAAATGCATTAAGATGCTTGCTTCCTTTTCCTAATGGCTTCCATGAATACATAATTAGGAACAATATTTCTTGCATAAGAAGAAATATAAGAAGCAAATTTCAATGCAATTAGGAAGCTTACGTGTGGATTTGGACTTTGAGGTGAATGTGCAGGCGGGTAAAATATCCCCCAGACATGAAAATGTGGGCACGCTTTTGCCGGGTTTGTGAGTCTTGGCAAGAATAGAAAATGGGTGAACCTGTTTCATGCCTCGCTAATTCCTTTCATCTTTAGAGACACTACAGCAGAGATAAAAAAGGAGAAAAAAAAAAGAAAAGAAAAAGATGATGTGGCAGCAATAAAGGAGTCACATTTCACAGGCCCGAGACTGCGCCACACAATTGTGACTTCAAAACAGAGGAGCTTCAATTGAAAACTAGCTGCTCATCTAAACGAGACACTCTTGGTGATTTCTGTCACTGAAGACGAACGAGAAATAAAAAGGAGTTACACTGTCTGCATGAGATAAAAACATGGGTCTTTTATTAAGAAAATTTTCATCAAACTGAAAATCACCTAGATGATTTGGGCTTTAGTTGCTGTGTGCAAAATCTCCGGGCAAACTGATTTTAAGCTTACAGGGGGATTTAGCTTTCAGACGAAAGTGATAAGCAATATGTGCTTGACATTTATTCTTAGCAAGTTCCCCCTTGGTGTTATTTGCTATATTGCGGCATTGTTGTTGGGCAGAGCACTTCTTGCCCACTCAATAAAGATCTATGCCTGGGCTCCCCTGACGTTGAAACGTTGAATGCTCAAAGCAGCCGTTTGCTTTTTCAGACACACAATGGAGTGAAGTTTTTCAAATCCATGGGAATCTGCGCTTGAACCACTCTCGGAGAAGTGTTCAGGGAAAACCGGTGCTGGTGGAGAGAAACAATCCAACCCAAACATTAGTTTAAATACTGGAGCCCAGCTTCATGACGCTGCCAGCCACAATCAATCCGCGGCCATGCACTTACAAAAATAGAGATGCGTTCTGCGGCTTAGCTGGATCATGGGCCGGCTGAGTGTGTTGTGTGTGCACCCCCACTCCCCCAAAAAAACAAAACAAAAAAACACACACACACCTCCCCCCCAGTGCTGGAGGAATGATGGGATATGTGTGGACAAAGGTAGGCCATGAGTTCCTGCTCCCGCTTAAAGCTACAATGAGTGTAGCATTAAGAGGACGGTTCCAGTGCTTTTCCCAAGGCTGCTGTGAATTTTCAGTCCTGGTCCCAGCCCAGCTGTGTGAGCCTCCCGGGCCCGTCATCCTGTTCTCTCTCTGGTCACTTACACAAATATACGCCCGACACACACAGTGATTGTTTTAAGGGCAGGCCTGCAGTGTGGTGGATCTTGCGTTTATGACCTGACAGGGCGAGATGCTGTAGCTAATGGGATGAATGAGATCTGAAATCCCTTTTACCAAGGACACACTTCTGCATAGAATTGTAAATAATTCATTAGTGTTATTTTGTATAAGAAAAATAAATACAAAAAAAAAAAAAAAAACAGCTATATGAAGAATCCTTCCTATATTATATTTGGGTACATTGTTTAAATTGGATGGATGGATTGATTAAGGACAGCAATAAAGAATACAGGAAGGAAGAGGGAGGGAGGAAGGAAGAGGGAGGAGGAAGGAAGAGGGGAGGGAGGAAGGAAGGAAGAGGGAGGGAGGGAGGGAGGAAGGAAGAGGAGGAGGGAGGAGGGAGGAAGAGGAGGAGGAGGAGGAGGGAGGGAGGAGGAGGAGAGGAGAGGAGAGGAGGGAGGAGGAGGGAGGAGGAGGAGGAGGAAGAGGGAGGGAGGAAGGAAGAGGGAGGGAGGAAGGAAGAGGGGGGGAGGAAGGAAGAGGAGGGAGGAAGGAGGAGGGAGGGAGGGAGGAAGGAGGAGGGAGGGAGGAGGAGGGGGAGGAGGGAGGGAAGGAGGAGGGAGAGGAGGGAGGGAGGAGGAGGAGGGGAGGGAGGGAGGAGGGAGGGGAGGAGGAGGGAGGGAGGAGGAGAGGAGGGAGGGGGGAGGGGGAGGAGGAGGAGGAGGGAGGAGGAGGGAGGAGGAGGGAGGAGGGAGGAGGGGGAGGAGGGGGAGGGAGGGAGGAGGAGGAGGAGGAAGGAAGAGGGGAGGAGGAAGGAAGGAAGAGGGAGGGAGGGAGAGAGGAGGAGGAGGGAGGGGGGAGGGAGGGAGGAGGGGAGGGAGGGAGGGAGGAGGAGGAGGGAGGGAGGAAGGAGGGAGGGGAGGAGGAGGAGGAGGGGGGAGGAGGGAGGAGGGAGGAAGGGGAGGGAGGGAGGAGGAAGAGGAGGAAGGAAGAGGGAGGAGGGAGGAAGGAAGAGGAGGAGGAAGGAAGAGGGAGGGAGGAAGGAAGAGGGAGGGAGGGAGGGGAGGGAGGAGGAGGAGGGGAGGGGGAGGGATGGATGGATGGATGGATGGATGGATGGATGGATGGATGGATGGATGGATCTTTGTTTTCATTGATTTTCTGTTAGGACAAGGATTACATCATCAGTTGGTCAAAGTCTGTGCTCTGTCTTCACTTATAGGTGAAATGTGTCAAGAGACACAAACAGTGAATCATAAACACATCCCAAAGAATAAGCAGAAGCACAACCCTAGTATTATGCTTATATATATATATATATATATATATATATATATATATTATATATATATATATATATATATATATATATAAAAAAAAAAAATCAGCATACTGGAGAACACAGTGACCCAGCATTAAGGACAAGCTCACTGCTGAGATCTTTCAGAATCATTCTTGAATGTCATTCCTTAAGCCTGTATCTCTGAGTGATGTGAAGATTGTAGTTAGCCAGATGGCAAAGCACTCCACTCATCAGGTGAGAATAAACACATTATCAAAGAGGACAGGAGCGTGGTCACATTTCAGACACTGGAAAGCATTCACAATGCATTTAATACCTGGTGCAAATGCACGGAAGGTGAACTAACCAATCACAGCTGAATGGATTTAAAAAGAACAACTGATATAAAATAGATTTAAATAAATAGCACTGTCACAGACAAAAGTGGCAAGACAAGCCATGTACATTGTACATGTAATTATAAACTGAAATTGCTTTGTTTTTCTGTTGCTTTTCTGGATGAATTTGAATATTTTCCCCTGGGCTGTATGGTAATTAAAACCTTGCCCATGGCAATCTCGACAGTGGGACAACATTTACAAAAAACACTTCACAATTCTTGCAAATGCAAACAGAACCATTAAAGCAGTGAGCTTCAGGATTAAAACAAAAAGTTTCTTGAACGGCATCACTGACTTGGGAATTAAGCACATGGATTGAATGGGAAACTAAGGGAGCATGTGGCAATAGATTGCGACAGGTGGCTAAATTCAAAATGTCAAGAACTTTGGCAAACCGAGGCCTGTTTCTCAGACTTCACATTATTGCTGGAAGACACTGCTTGAAGACACCATCATCGGCCAATCGTGTCCAAGCAGCGAGCTTTGGTGTGTCTAGACTAAGGGCCATAAGGCACACTAACACACATGGGAACTCAAGCCTTTAGAAAATGCATAGTATTGAAGATAGGAAATAGAGAGGGAGGACAGGGGGAGGAAAAACAGCTGTGTAGCTTTTACTGCTCTATGTGGAGTGACCTAGTTGTCCACATGCACTGTTCTCTTCAATTAAATGACCACATTCTCAGTTACATGTAACATAACATTTTTAAAGAAACATATTGGTTTTAAAAAGCAGCAAAAAACAAATCAAAAGTACTGAAAAGTCGATGAGGCAGCATTACAAACAGTCTGCTACATTTACAGTCAACTGATGTTCAGTTTTCCTTTTACACACATGAAATATAATGAGTGGGTCTTGTTACATGTGCATAAAACACACACACAAAAAAAGAAACATCAGATCTAATTTCACTGCATCTGATTTTGGCTAAATCCTAAATCTAATATGTAACTGATATCTCAGTTAAGCCTCCTAACCAACAATTTTGAACACAGGGCTTAATATTTACACACACATACATATATCTTTTTGGTTTTTTTGTTTTTTTTTGGTTACAAACAGACAGACTCAGGAACCAGGTGCTGATGGGAAATGACAGAGTTTATTGGCAGAACCAGAATGAGAGTGGCAGGTGAGTGATAGTCAGGTGAAACGTAGAATCAGGATGTGCACAGGATGTTACTTGTCTGTCTTCGATGCAGGTAACCAGGAAGGAGATGACAAAGGAGACGCTGGAGATTCGGGAAACACAGGAGACAAGACGAGAAGACGCTGGAGCTTGGGAATACAATCGAGGAGACAGGTAGGTAATGCAGGTGAGCGTGAGCATGAGCTATGTTCTAATGAGACCGGACAGTGACTGAGTGTGAGCGTGGGGCATAAGTGCAGGCAGTGATTGAGGTGATGATGACGTGCAGGTGTGTGTGACCAGTAGTCCGGAGATGGAGTGCGCTGGGATTGTGAGAGGGTGGAGCCTGGCGTGCTTGTAACATATATATATATATATATAAAACCAATACATGCAGAACACAGATGAAATACTGTATATCTTTCACTGACTACAAAAATACAATTACGTTCTTGTAATGTTTTACTAATATTTCTAATAACAAAAACAGGTAAAATAGTTAATTGGTGTAGCTGATTGTGATTGATTGATTAATTGATGATTTGCTGCTCAGGAATTATATCTTATTATTAACAATGTTGAAAAAAGTTGTGCTTTTTCTATTTTTGTGGGTATTATTATTTTTATTTAATTTTTGTCTTTGCTGAATAAATGTATTAATTTCATCTGATTTGATATTTTCATAATATGTAGTCCAAAATTCAATATGTAACTGATATCTAATCATCTGAGCCAAATCTAAATACTTGTAATTATAATTACAAAGCAAACCAACATACATTCAGAATGTTGCTTTGTCTCTCTCTCACACACATGCCAAGTTTCTTTCAGCAAGTTCCTTTTTCGTTCTTTGCAAATATCAATATTTCTGCTCAGTGGAAAAAATTCAGGTCTGAAGGGGTTAATGATTTTTTTATGATTCGCTTAAATTATAATTTTTTTTTTTTTGCATGTGGGTTTAATAGTATTAATTTATCACAGTACTTTATGGACTCACACACATAGACATGAATATGCTGCCATTGCGCACAAGGTCTCAGAGCATGAGTAAACACCTATAAGTACAATCTCTGACTGAATGCCGGCAGTTCAAGGACACTATGACTGTGAGGGGACTAAATGTTCCTTTTGGTTGGTTGGTTGGTGGGTAGGGCAACTTCTAAAAGAGGCAGGCTGATCTGCTGTTCATAGCACATTATCACAGATCACACAGATGTGTGATTATTTGATAAACCTCTCCTACTACTGGAGATTCTCTGTGTTAGACCACCAGAAGGCTGGAGTTTACATCAACAACGCTGCCGACTAATGACCAAGAAAAATAACCATGTGCTCTTAGCATAACCTGTGGAGACTTCATTACTCAACCACCACATCACTTCAAAAACAGCACACAGGACATGAGCGCACATGCAGCACAATCCGGGCAGCCTGTTGATGCAGCAGCCTCTCGTTAAACAATGCAGTGTGCTGTACTAGTTAGAGAACCACTATTTCATCTCAGTAGTGAGCTGAGCAGACATCACAGTCGTAGTGACAGAATCACAGGGGTCACTCAGAGCAGCCCCAAGGGGTACCGTACGAGGTGCCGGTAATGAGAAATCACTGGATGAGCCGCAGCCAATCAGACTGCGCCATTGAGCATGTCAAAAGCATTGAGTTATGATTGATTTCTCTCTCAGCTAGGAAGAGTAACAGAGGCATCTGAGAGAACAGGGGAAGCGTACATGTTATTCCAGCTCTGGTAATCAAAAAACAGAGAAATACAGTCTCAAGGCTGATTGATTTTTGATGTCTTTTATATCATTGATCTATGCCTCCCGTAAAACAGCTGATTTAATCCATAGATAAAGAGCTAAAAATCGACTGGATGAAATCCAGACATTCTAGGGTGGGGCTGCATTTTTACTTACATTTCTTCTACATTTCATATTTCATATAAAATATATATATATATATATATATATATATATATATATATATATATATATATATATATATATATATATATATATATATATATATATGTTACATATATAATTAAAAGTGTTTTTTTTATAATATATATATATACAGTCAAACCAAAAATTATTCAGACACCAGATATAATTTTTTACTAGTGGGTGCAGGACACTATAGTTCATTTATGTAAGTGATAATAGCAAAATAAAGCAAACTGACCTTAAATGACTTATACCCAACAATTCTTCATACAGTGGACTACCAGTAAAACTGATAAAACATTTGGGACCAAAATTATTTAGACACTTTGACCTGATCATGTTTTGCTTAAGTGTTTTTTCTTTAAATGCTAATGCGACCTTTTACACCACAGACTGAACAACATTAAGCATTGCTTGGTCATTGGTTGACCTAAATTGGTATTATTTAATTGTATACTTAAATTGAACAGCTGACAGCTGATTGGTTGATTGTAATCCATTACATACCTTTCTATCGAAGTTATCTGACATTATCAAGATGATTTTGTTCTGACAGTTTCACTCTGAGTTCTTGTCATATTTTATTACCATTTTCTAAACATTTTAAAACTGTGATAATGTGAGAAAATGTTGAAGGTCTCTGAATATATATATATATATGATCCTATATACACACTTCTGTTGTTTGGGGTCAAAACTGTTCTGTCCACCAAGGCTGCATTTATTTTCTGTCACTTTTTATCAATTAAATGCATCCTTGCTGAATAAAAGTATACATTTCATAAAATTCTTACTGTGCCCAAACTTTTGAATAGTAGTAGCATTCGTAACCAAATACTTGCGCAATGCTGCATCCACACCAATATGTCAGACTATTCTCATATAAGCCAGTATAACAAACATTTACATTGTGCACTCTTTACACAGAACATCTCTGTCCCCTTGATGATCTTCCCCACACACAAAAACTGCTGAAAAGGCAAATCCCTTAAATATCTCTCTCGCACATTTGAGAAGTTTTTTTTTTTTTTTGTCTCGTTCATTAAAAACCTTAAGATAAGGGAGACGGGGACAGGAGGACTCTGAGGACGTGACAGGGACTCCGCCGTCACATCGTACAGCTGTTTGAGGGTAAGCTCTCCTTTCCTTGTAGCAAATGCCGATCCGGAGGATCTCAATGGACCGCTCAGCAGCATCTAAAAGAGAGGTCACAAGTCCAGTCCCAACAGATCCATTATACCAAGGCCTGATAAACCTGAGCGCACTAAACTCAGATAGGGTCACACTACCCTTTTTGTCTGTTTTTGCTGAGCAAATGTTACAGCAGCACTACAGGTGTACAAAATTTATCCATGCATCACAATGTGAGAATAAAAATATTCAAAGCACTGATTGCATAACCGATTATAATTGCTATAATAATACTCAATGTATTATGCATTCATTGCTTAACCAAAATGCAATTCCCGAGCCTGGTTTATTGTTTCTGTCAGTTTTCCTCTTCAACTGGCACCCCACAGGCCAAATCCAGCCCGTCAATCATTTTCATACAGACCTCCAATTGATTTTGATGAATTCACTGTGCTGCCTGATACAGAGCGCTTTCAGCACGAAAAAAGCTACTGGATTCGAGAGTTGTCAATTAGTCTACCACAAAAGCTCTTCTGGCTATAAGCACTAGTTTCCTAAACAGGAACCATCACCGTTTGGCTGCACAAACTTGACTGAGTGACAAATCATGAGAAAGTTGAACTGCAATATGCGGTACCTATATAATTTTTTGCATCATTTAGTAAAGCATCAAAATCTAATCAAATGGAAGTCAGAATTAAATGCAAGAGTAAATATTTGTTAGATGCACCAGCTGAAGTATTATGTTTATACATATATTAATTATACTATTATGCAGACAAACATATGTCTGCATGGATGGAATAAGCTGAATTTGGTTATAATGTGCAACTATTTCTGAGACTCAGAATTAATGAACCGAATATGTTCTTGTCAGCTTGTGTGCTATTTTAATGTAAGCCAGCAGCATAAGGCCCCATTTATTAAGATCAATAAACTGACAGGTGAATGTGTTAAAAAAAATGCAGCAGAATGAATTCCGATGCCACCTTCTGTTTACAGCACAGCAGTATCAAATAGATTAATGTTGCCAGAGAGAGAAATGGGTCAATCAGAAGCAGAAGCTATCAAATATGACTTACAGGTAAACAACAGAGTAACGCGTATGTGCATGAATGTGTGTGTCCACGCTTACCTGTCTGTGCGATATGACCAACCCTATCTATACCCCGAAAGCCATGTAAAGTCAGCCTGAGTGACAGAACCTTTCGCTTCATGTGCTATCTTATCTCTCAGGGAATGGGACCTGCTGCTTCCAGTCGTTCAAAACCCTTTGTTCCTTTCCGCAGTCTATCCCCCTCACCACAAAGTGCTATTCATTTCCAATCACATGATCCTGTAATTGCCAATGGCCTGCTTTACCCAGAGACCTGTATTTGTGGTTTTCTTTCTACAGACCGAGACATGTGCCGGTCAGACTGCTGCGAAGAACTTGAATTAGCTGGGACTGAAATGATTGCCAAGCTGGAACAGTTTGTGTGCAGATGATGTGTGCATTTAAAAAAAAAAAAAAAAAAACTTAAATACTTTCTCCATCACATTTTAATGTTTTTAAACAACCATGCACTATGTAAATTAACTTTTCGAAGATATTGTGATGCTTCCAAAACATTGCTGTTTAAGCAAACTGACATATCAGCTTTTGTCCAAGAGTTATGGTGGGGTTACTGGTTTCCCTTCGACAAGAGAAGCAGAAACAATCATTATTTTTTGGAATTCTCTTTGGAGAAACCAGAAACTAGCATAAAATAAATTCAGGCCAGAAGAAGCCTGTACCTTTAAGGGAAACTGTGTTGTTGTTGTTGTTGTTGTTGTTGTTTTTAAACGCCATTTCAGCTTCTTTGACTATTTTCATGGCAAAAACATACTTGGATTATTAAAATTAAAAATATAAATTAAGATATTTTGGTTACACTTTTTTTAAAGGTGCCCTAGAATGAGTTGAAACAATATTTTAAATTGTTCTCTGATATCTACATAGAGGGTATGTGACTTATTTAAGGGTAAAAATTTTGCCTTATTTGGAAGGGTCATGAATATTAATGTAGAGTTCTGCTCTGATTGGCTGTTTCACTGCGCAGCTCATTTCAGTGACAGAAACGCATCTATACTGTCCGTCATGACAATGGAGATATTAGGCAGCCTTATATGTTTGATCCTGTTTCTGATGAAGATGCAGATCTTGAGGAACAACCAATTGTTTTGAGATTGGACATGGATGTGTTTCTGAGTGGTAAATTTAGTCTTTATTTTCAGTAAAAACCTGCAAAACATAACGTTAGTACTATAACTTCAGCCTACATGTGAACTAGCATATAACATTAACTTTACACGTTAACTCAGCAGTCAATTTTGTTTTTAGGATTGTAAAATTATTTTAATTATTGTAATGCGTCGCCGTATGATTTTACAATGATAGCTTCTTCACTTTGAATCACGAACTCTAAACAGCAAACTGGGTAACATTAGTGCGTAAATATGTTGTTTGTACAGTACAGTAAAGTTTGTTTTAACAAATTGACTAGATGCCTTGTCAAATGACTATCCTTTCAACTTCAGTGTTGGAGAAGGTGACGTTAGCTAGAAGGATCGAGCGAGCTATCTGTAAGCAACTAAACTAACGTAGTTAGCTCCTGAGTTATGTGTTGTTGATGAAATATAGGCTAAATTATAATTCTATCTGACAAAAGGGATTGCCATATGTATCCACGGTTGTATTTTGTAGATTTATATGACAACACTGGCAGGAAATAATATTAACCTTTGTCATTTGACATTTGTCATAGCCTACTGTTATGTATGCTACTTGGAGTTTCCTATCATTACTGTACTAGCATCTTGCGTTGGATCTAGACAACACAGGGGATATTATCGTCAATGTTGTCTCACTAAGAAACTTTCAATTTAACCAGAAATTGTTTAGACAGTCAATAAGTGGATAAAATCACTACTTACTGCTTGCGGGAATATAGTTTGAATTGCCGCTTTTCCTGTACCAGATGCTGAGCGAAGCCAGCTTGATATTGTCCCAGGTTAGAAAAACTGTCCGTGGTGAAATGGGGTATCCGGTTATAGATAAACATCAACCATGTCTTTTGACAGTTTTGTTCTGTGGGAAGTGTATGAAAAGTCATCATCCCCTGCACATCCTGGAACATAACATTTATTTCCATGATCTGCCATTTGCACTATCCTCGCATGGCGCTTGTTTCTTCACAATACCTGCAGAACTTCCGATGATTCGGCTGCGCAGTTCCGCCTGGCCTATAACATGGGCTGGCATATGCAAATGTTGGGGGCGTACATATTAATGATCCCGACTGTTGCGTCACAGTCTGTGTTATGTTGAGATTCGCCTATATTTCTGTGGTGTTTTTCACGCACGAGATTTACATATGGAGGAGGAAGCAATGGTGTTTGAGACTCACTGTATGTGATGTCCATGTACTGAACTCTTGTTATTCAACTATGCCAAGGTTAATTCAATTTTTCATTCTGGGGCACCTTTAAGGTGTCATTGTTACACTGTTATATATTTAAGTACTGAGTAATATACATTAACAACATGTTTTTAATATAGGGCTAGGGTAGGATTAGGGTTTGGTTGAGGGTTTGTTGCATGTAATTATGCATAGTTTAATGTTATTACTATTGTAAGTACATGTAACATATGTAACAAGGACACTGTAAAGTGTTAACAATATTTTAGTCTAAATATTAGGGGTATAACGGTACACAGAAATGAAGGTTTGGAATGAACCTCAGTTTTAAAGTCACAGTTCTGTATGTTTTCTGTGCAGAAGGAGGATTTTTTTATTGTTTATTTTTATTAATTAAACAGTGGTTTACAGAACAAATTACACCTGGCTTAAAAAAAAAAAAAAAAAAAAAAAGAAAAAGAAAAAAAATGTTTGTCGATATTGCTGCAACCGTCAGCAGTTTATGGTGCTGTTGTAAATAGGGGAAGAAATTTGAAGTGCTTACACTTTTGGATGCAAAATATATTAGCAAAATATTTTAGAATAAGGTTAGTATTATTGATCATTTTAATCCGCTCTGTCTATTTGACACAAGGGCATGCCGTCACTCTTTCTTTGATTTCTGTGAAGTTAAACATAGACTCGCTTTCTCTCAGGATAATCCTTGTTGTGAAATGTTAATACTTGCTAATTGTAGCATTTACAATTAAGTATGCAACCGTAAGATAAATAGAAGTTTCCATGCATACCGAATCAAAAGATCTGTACCAAAAATGGTATGAATTAAATACGGATCAACTTGATTAAAAACCTTTTCAAGTGCACTGGGTCTCACATTAATTTAGGTGGCCTAAACAACTATGTACTTAAACATTTAAACAATTTACAGACCCACTTTATATTATGTGGTCTTAACTACTATGTACTAACATTTAAATTAATCATTTGATACAATGCACTTATTATACATACATGTTTTTACATTGCACTTACATAAAAAAAAAATAAAAAAATACATGCATGTAATTAATTTCTGCATTTATAATGACACTGTTGACACTTCCCTTACACGTAACCCTACCCTTAAACTTACCCATACCACCACACCTGTCCATAACTTTACCCGTATCCCACTTCAATATCAGCAAAAGTGTTTCGCAATACAATATGAACACAATAAGTGCATTGTACTTTTTTTTTGATGTACATAGTAGTTAAGGCCACCTAATATAAAGTGGGACCCATATTACTTATGTATCCATGACTGACCAAACTGGAGACCGTACCCTGGAAATCAAGTGACTATTGCATTAGATTGTAATGCGATGCTATGCATGTACCAAATCTGGAAGAGTAAAGACATTAGCTTCACAACCAAATGGACATTATGTTCCCCATATCAATGCGTGGATGTGAAAGCTGGGCAACTGAAAAAAAAAGGTGATTGAAGGAGCATTGATGCATTTGAGTTGAGGTGTTGGAGAAGGCTCTTAAAGATACAGCTGACAGCGATGGTCACCAACAGAGAGGTTTTGGAGCGCATCAAGGCAGAAATGTTGCTTGAGGGAAAAATCACCAACTGTGGCTCACTTAGGCCACGTGATGCGATCTGTTTCACTAGAGAAAGCAATGATGCTTGGCATATTCAGCGGAATGAGAAAAAGCCGCCAAAACTGCACTGACTGGATACTATCAAAAGTGACACTGGCCTAGATATAGAACAGCACAAGACTAGAAAGAATGGCAAGAGTTGGTTTATAGAAAAAGTTGGATAAGACTGAGTGGATAATCAAACACTTAATATGTGCATTGTAATTACATTTAAAGTACTTGCATTTCATGAATTAATTCTCCAGAACAATATTACAGTACCCGAAAGATACTGTAATATTGGAAAACAACCAACATGCTCCAAAAACTTGAACTGTGGTGCGTATATGGATGATGTATGTTTAAATCTGGCTCAAGAATAACTTTTTTTTTTTTTCACATTCCACCATAACTACCTGTCATTTCTGGTCCTTTTTATAATGTCCATATATTTTAAAATGATGAAAGCAATGATTCTTGGCATATTCAGCGACTGGATACTATCAAAAGTGACACTGGCCTAGACATAGAACAGCACAAGACTAGAAAGAATGGCAAGAGTTGGTCTATAAAATTGGGAAAAAGTCAGATAAGACCAAATGGATCATCATCACTAAATATGTGCATAATTAAATTTAAACTACTTGCATTTCATGAATGAATTCTCCAGAACAACATGTATTTAACAGTAAATCCAGTAATGTTAGTAGTTAATATACAGTACATGTGACCGGGTACTATCAACAATCAACATGCTCCAGAAACTTGATCTGTGGTGCTCATATGGATGATGTACGTTTAAACCTGGCTCGCAACATTTTTTTCTTTCACATTCCACCATAACCACCTGTCATTTCTGGTCCTTTTTATAATGGCTATATATTTTAAAATGGCAGAAATATAAAAAGAAAAGATCACACATATTCTATGCTATGACAAGTTGCAAAGATTCTGCTTCGGAAAAAGTACACTCCTGGAAAAAAAAAAATAAAAATAATAATAAATGGGCCAAGCCAAAAATATTTAGTGGTTTTATTTTTTTATTTAGTGGTTTTATTTACCATTTTGGTCAGGAAATTAGGAAGAATTGCACAAACACCATAGATAAAGGAACTTAGCAAAGAGTAGCCTTCCCTAACTTGAAGACAACTTTTTACAGGAAGAAGAGTCACCCAATGTTAATGGCTTCAAACATGTGTAGTTGAAAAATATCTCCTAGTTTGTTTGAGTTTAATGTGAGACCAAATATTCACTATAGGGTTAAAATCTGGACTCTGACTAGGCTAAAACATGAGCCTGATCAATTTTGACAGAAGCGTTATCTTGTTGAAAAAGTAATTCTACCAAAAACTGTTTTTGTCCTTTTTTTTTTTTTTTTTTTTTTTTTTTTATGAAACAGCAATGACTTGTTAAGTAATGCATTTGCTTAAATTTGGTTAAATACCTGACCAATAATTTGTGGTTAAGACAATTAAAAGCGTAATGGTTTAGCCATGTTGGGCTTGGCCCAGTTTTTTTTTTGCCCAGGAGTGTATGACCATAACTGTTTCCATCCTGAAGAGCATAATTTATGGCCAACATCTTCACAGACGTCATCACCCCTGGCCTACTTCCTCTGCCTTTTCCTGTCAGATGTTGTTTGCACCGGCTGAGGCTGCTCGTGTGGAACTCTCCATATTCAGATGCTCGCTGAGAGGTCACACCTGGTTGCTGTCCGTGACACCTGACAGACACTTGGTGGCCCTGTATCCATGGCAACCTCAGAGAGAGATGGGGAGGAGCAGAGGTCAGGGGAAATGACACGTTGAACATTTGAGTGATCAGGGGGCGGTCCAAAGGAAGAAAATATTAGAGGACACCTGAGGAGGAAGGTGCTAAACTCCAATGAGTGTATCAAAGCGACAAGGTAATTGGCAAATATCAAATTAATCTCAGTATTGGCAACCTAATGGTTTCAAGTGGTACTTTGTGAGTACAAATATTAAATTCTCCCCCTGCGAGCTTCTCACTTTGACTGAGGGCATCGCGCAAAATCAGGGTTACCAGATGCTCAATTAACAATCTTTTAACAGTAATTTCATAAGTATCTGAAGCACATTACAAGTCAATAGTAATGCACTCTTGTGAGCAAGACAGATGTTGTAAAGATTTGTTTTTCCTTCTTAATCCCACTTAGGAAATGGGACTTTTGTGTAGTTGAGAGACATCAGAGTGTTTACAGCTATATATATATTATATATGATTATAGGCTCATCTCATCTCTCTCTCTCTCTCTCTCTCTCTCTCTCTCTCTCTCTCTCTCTCTCTCTATATATATATATATATATATATATATATAAACCCGATTCCAAAAAGTTGGGACACTGTACAAATTGTGAATAAAAACAGAACGCAATGATGTGGAAGTTTCAAATTTCAAAACTGAGAAAATGCATAATTTTAAGGGAAAAATAAGTTGATTTTAAATTTCATGGCATCAACACATCTCAAAAAAGTTGGGACAAGGCCATGTTTCCCACTGTGTGGCATCCCCTCTTCTTTTTATAACAGTCTGCAAACGTCTGGGGACTGAGGAGACAAGTTGCTCAAGTTTAGGAATAGGAATGTTGTCCCATTCTTGTCTAATACAGGCTTCTAGTTGCTCAACTGTCTTAGGTCTTCTTTGTCTCATCTTCCTCTTTATGATGCGCCAAATGTTTTCTATGGGTGAAAGATCTGGACTGCAGGCTGGCCATTTCAGTACCCGGATCCTTCTTCTACGCAGCCATGATGTTGTAATTGATGCAGTATGTGGTCTGGCATTGTCATGTTGGAAAATGCAAGGTCTTCCCTGAAAGAGACGACATCTGGATGGGAGCATATGTTGTTCTAGAACTTGGATATACCTTTCAGCATTGATGGTGCCTTTCCAGATTTGTAAACTGCCCATGCCACATGCACTCATGCAACCCCATACCATCAGAGATGCAGGCTTCTGAACTGAGCGCTGATAACAACTTGGGTTGTCCTTGTCTTCTTTAGTCCGGATGACATGGCATCCCAGTTTACGAAAAAGAACTTCAAATTTTGATTCGTCTGACCACAGAACAGTTTTCCACTTTGCCACAGTCCATTTTAAATGAGCCTTGGGCCAGAGAAAATGCCTGCGCTTCTGGATCATGTTTAGATATGGCTTCTGTTTTGACCTATAGAGTTTTAGCCGGCAACGGCGAATGGCACGGTGGATTGTGTTCACCGACAATGTTTTCTGGAAGTATTCCTGAGCCCATGTTGTGATTTCCATTACAGTAGCATTCCTGTATGTGATGCAGTGCCGTCTAAGGGCCCGAAGATCACGGGCATCCAGTATGGTTTTCCGGCCTTGACCCTTACGCACAGAGATTGTTCCAGATTCTCTGAATCTTTGGATGATATTATGCACTGTAGATGATGATAACTTCAAACTCTTTGCAATTTTTCTCTGAGAAACTCCTTTCTGATATTGCTCTTGCACTCTTTTTGGCCGCAGCATTGGGGGAATTGGTGATCCTCTGCCCATCTTGACTTCTGAGAGACACTGCCACTCTGAGAGGCTCTTTTTATACCCAATCATGTCGCCAATTGACCTAATAAGTTGCAAATTGGTCCTCCAGCTGTTCCTTATATGTACATTTAACTTTTCCGGCCTCTTATTGCTACCTGTCCCAACTTTTTTGGAATGTGTAGCTCTCATGAAATCCAAATGGGCTTTGCTGTAATACTTTCACAAATCATTTTGTTTCATTAAACAGTTTTCAAAAAGAGTAAAAGAAGTGACATGAAAAATAAAATGAGTGACAAGAGAGCTGAGAAGAGAGAAATGCTATAGTCAGAATAGCATACAGCTATACTAGTCATACTATTTGTGACTTTCCATACTATTTGTTCATTTCCATGAAATGAACTGGAAGTAACCTAATATAATCCACATTTTTTAAACATCTCCTTTTTGACAACTTACTTAAAGTGTGGATTAAACTGCAAAAGAACAGATTTTTATTTCTGAGATGAACTTGCAGAATTAAACATATTGTACTGAGGTAATGTGACAGCTAAATCACGTTAAAACAAATGTATTAGGCGCCAATCACCGAAGGTGTGATGGCACCTGTTGAATCCGTTGACATTCTTATTATTCTTCCGTTTCTTCTGTTCTGGAAGTCTATGGCAGCCCATAGAACCACTTGCGGGAAGGTTATGAAATTTGGAGGACAGGTAGAGGACAGTTCCAACTACAGCAAATTTAGTGTCTCTAGATCAAACTCTCTAGTGCCACTTGTACAAAGTTTCACTCATGTTTACACTAATAACTTTTGGATAGAAACAAACTTCGTAAAATGTAATTTTACGTCATTAAACTTTTCCCGCCAAAAATAAATAAATAAATAAACAACTTTTTCGAACTCCTCCTAGACAGTTCATCCTATTTTCATGAAGATCAAATCTACAGACCATGCTGGCAAAAAGTTATCAAAAGCTTTTTGATAAACCCAACCGCTCTCGAATAACACACAAACAAATTCAATGAAGAGCACACCAATTGGACATAAGGCTCTCCGCAATGCTTTGGCGTATTCAGACCAAACTTGGTACGTCAATTCAAGCATGACTTGGGGCTACATATAGCGTTTCGGCACACTGCCATTTACTGGTCAAATGATATAAAAAATATATATATTTTTTGCTTATAACTTATGAATGGTTTGCTCATGGTGTCTTCGAATTCAGTGTATCATGCAGAGTCAAATAATACCTAATTTTCTTATATTGGTCATTTTGGCCATTAAAAAAAAATCCTGTATTTTATGAATGCATTAGCATATCATTACAAAAGCCCTGAAGGAGCCTGAGAAGTTTCAAGACAGTGCCACCTAGTGGTAAAATCAAATATTCAAATTCCTATAACTTTGGGTGTGGTCAACTTATTTGTGAGTCTCTTTAGACTCCTGGATCCTTGCAGAGTACAACGATACCAAACATGCTAGGTTTTTCCTTATGGTTTGTGCAACGTGATGATTTAGTGTTAAAACAACTTTGCCAATATCTTCAAAACTGTTTGTTAGATCGAATCTAAATCACTGATCAAAAATCGGAATCATAGCAGGTTGACTATAAAAAAATGCTGTTTTATAAAAGAGGTCACAGAGAATTGCACGACAGTAGGATTCAGTTTATGGCACTTCACATTAATTTCTATGGTATCCGCAAACAGTGACTGTCGCACAACTCTGAATGAAATTAAAGGGGTACTTCAGCACTGGGAAGATGAATGTGTATTTAAACTGGGTCATTTATGTAGTGAACTATTAATGTATTTTTGGCTCATGTGGATGAAAGACAACAACAGAATGCACTTGCTTCGCTGCCCTACGAGGCCAATCCCAAAGCCATGGCTACTGGATCACTGGATCACTTGGCCACTGTGGCACCGCCCCTACCATTGTTTTATAATAATACAATTTGAAAGCTTAACTTTCATAGGAATTCATTTGAAAAGTTGAAACACTCACTTTGCTCCGCACCGCTCCGCTCCGTTTACATGAATGCCCGCAGCTGCCCTAGCCGAGTGCTGTGAGTGAGATCCCACCCCCTGTGGGCGGGTTGAAAACATGCGGAACTAGCTCCTACTACTGGCTTGTAGTCTTTAGCCTCTGGCCAAAAAATCCTCCAATGACGCAAAAATGAATAATTCGAATATACTACCGGATTTCTACTGTTACAAAGCTTAATGCTAATCGCTGAAGTATCCCTTTAAATGATGTCAAGGCTGTAAGTCCACACAAAACTCCTCCACATAGTCCTTATGTCATACTTGTTTAGCTCACCCAACCACACCAGTTTCTCATTTGGACCAATCAAGGACTGCAGATCTACTACTGTTTCACTCAACATCAGTGTCTGGCTTCAGCCATGCCTCCATGTTTAGACTCACAAACTTTCTTTCGTTGGATTACTTACCTGCTTGGATCATCTTTTCATTTTGTTCTCTTCACCCGCCATCCACAAACTCTCACCTGTAAAAACTAGACATTCATTATTCAAGTTAAGTGATATTTGCATTTACCTGTTACTCACTGGTATTCATCCATTTGCATTTGATTTAATAAATCTTACCTCTGAGTATGACACAAAACTGCACAGTGTGCTGTGAGCAGTTCCATTCCAAACATAGCAAAAGATGGCCTCATGCACACAGAAGATTTTAAGATTCCCATTTTGACAGAAAAAAAAATATATATATTTTTTTTTTACAAAAGTGCAACTGTGGTATCTCTGGTAGAGTAACCAATGAAGTGGACATATGCAGCAGAGAGTCTGAAAGCCAGAGAAAAGAGAAGAGGATGACAGATTGTGATGGAAAGCAAGAGGACTGAGAGAAGGAGAAGCACACAACTGTCACTGGGATATCCCCTGGGTGAAAGGGTGGAGGGAGCTTGAGTTAAACATGTCTGACAAGCCAGATCAGAACCGCTGACACACGTTCAAAGCAAAACTCAGGACATGCATCGGACCGGCAGGCTTCCTAAACACACACACACGTTTGAAGATTTTGCTATCTCCGTCGGGACTCTCCATAGGCATAATGACTTTTATACTGGTTTTTATCCAATGTAGGTTAAACCTGTACACACACACACACACACACACACAAGAGTGAACTCAGTATGCCATTGTTTGCCAAAAATAAAGCAGTCCTCAATTCAAACCCATAACATTTTACTTGGACAGCAACAAGCAAATATATTGCTTATAGGGTTGAAGCGAATTCCTGAAGACCGGGACAAAACAAGTAGCTAAAAACCAATCACAACCCTAATGTATTGTGCCTTTACTAGGAATCTAACAAAAGGCAGTGGGGGGTGCGCATTCATTTTCTCACTTTGGTTAAGCATTCTCTTTTTTGATGGAATTTGGCTTTAAATAAGAGGGAAAAGCAAATTGCCAAGGCTTGCTTTGTGTGGCTATTCCTTCATCTTGTTGACCTTTACTTCAATCTGTTTGAACAGCTCTGTAGACACCCTGAGACCAAGTTCATTCGAGATGAGATTGCACACAACACTAACCAGAGCAGGCTAGTTTGGACAGAACAAGATCGAAACATTAGAGGGAAGATTGGTCTCAGGTTTAGAGAGATTACTTACAAGTTGTATGTTGTAGAGCAATATGAAACGATTCTCGGTCAATTATAACTACCAATCCTCAGCATCAAGTTTCATCAACATTTAGTCTTTGTTTATCTGTTGCACCAATGCAGAAAGTACATTGAATTTGATAATAACAAGACAGAAAAAAAAGACAGCAAAACAATGAGCAGGAACCTGACAGTGTCATATTTATAGTATTAAATTTAAATTACAGAATCACCACAGCACTTCAAAAAAGTATTTGAAGGAACATAAAAAAACACTTGGGGATAAAATGGCTTAGCTAGCCAGAAATCCTAGACAGCACTGCATTCTAATATGAATGAGAGTGAACATAATATGTAATTTTCAGCCCCTATCACAGCCTCTCTTTTTGTTTAAACTCCGTTTGTTCGGTTGCCTTGTGAATAATTTAAGCTTTGAAATCTGTTCCGTATCTCTGACAAGCAGGTCTATTATAATTATGGGCCGCTACATTATTATGATTACCAATTGAGAGGAGAGAGAGAGAGAGAGAGAGAGAGAGAGAGAGAGACTGAGTGAGACTGAGTGAGTGGGAGAGAGAGAGAGAGAGACTGAGCGGGAGAGAGAGAGAGAGAGAGATAGGGAGGAAGCAAGAGAAGCCACTTCCTGGGTAACCATCAGATGATATGCAAAATGAAAGAAATATTCGTTGAATTTCTCATTAAAGTTGGACGTCTATGCTCCAATCGGGAGGCAATTTATTCATCTGACAATATGAAGAATGTAAGATGCATATCATCTGCACTAATGAGACTGAAGCACTTGGAACATCAGCACAATCAGAGAGAATAGCGAATCATTTAGTCAGGTTTGTTGGTAGCGATTAGAAAACCTTCGATCGTCATCTTTCTCCTAGTGATTTGATCTGCTTTCCAAATTATCTCTTGTCTCTCTAAAATTGGTATTTCGGATGAGGAATATCTTAATTTCATGTTTGACGAGGCTCGGGAGGTGTAGATTGGAACAGACAGTTTCAGTTTGAAACCCCTCAGTGTGTCATTATGCCAGCAGAATTATATGCCAATTTCTAATATGACTGGCATCGAAACATGCACAAGGCATTCATGATGGATGTGAAATGTACAGCTGTCTCAGGTTACGACTGTAACC
Organism: Paracanthobrama guichenoti; assembly: GCA_018749465.1. Taxonomy (NCBI): domain Eukaryota; kingdom Metazoa; phylum Chordata; class Actinopteri; order Cypriniformes; family Gobionidae; genus Paracanthobrama; species Paracanthobrama guichenoti. Next base: position 14,261,146 of record CM031956.1, on the reverse strand, counting down.
CTGGTTCCCTGAAGAGGGAACAAGATGGTGCGTTTAGACACTGTGGGAACGCCCCTGCGTGATTGCATTGTGAAGCACATGTGAAATCAGTTCGATGGCATGACGGAATGTCATAGGTGGGTGACTTCACAATCAGGAAACTATAAAGCATACCCAGAACAAACAGGGCTAGCTTCTGATAGGCTGAAGCAAGTCGATCTCAGGCATGCAGGGAATAGGGCAGAGCACCGCAGTGTCCCGTTCCCTCTTCAGGGAACCAGGGTTACAGTCGTAACCTGAGACATTCCCTTTCAAGGGAACTCGAGCTGCGTTGAGATGCTGTTGGAACCTTATACCCACACTGCCATACTAGCAATTCACTGTAAAAGACAAAAGCACCCTAGACTCTGGAGTGGAGCCCAAATCCAGGTTATAGAACCTTACAAATGTGTGCGGGGAGGACCAGCCTACCACATTACAAATATCTTGAAGGGAAACTCTTGAAAGTAAAACTTTTTAAGGGGCCATACTCTTAGTGGAGTTGGCCCGAACAGCCATAGGAGAAAGCTAGCCGGTCAACTCATATGCAAGTGAAAACATGCTCTATGGTCTCCTTGTCCAGCAGAGCCTTTACCACTGGCTCCATAACCAGAGCCTGCTTGGGGCCTACCAATGTGGGTGGAACCCCATTGTCATAAGTGCCTCTTCGTGGCCACCAGGGCTGCCATAGACTGTCTTGGCCATTTCCTTGGTGGCCCGGAAAGATAAATTTGTAGCCTGTCCGAGCTTACTTCCTTGCTTTCAATCAGGTTGATGCTGACTCAGGGGAGAGCTAGCTCGCAAGCGTCTCATCAGCCCTGGGCATCGCCCCATAGCCATAGTGTTTCAGAACCATGATGTTCGATTAATTGGAGGGCTGAAACCTTGGTGTGAAGGTCGGGAAAAAATGGCGAACCCAGACAAGGAGGTTATGACTGAGATGGTAGAAATCTTTCATCTAATTTACATTTATGAGACTTCTTGTTTTTCTGTTGGCCAGTCGATGTTAAGTCTGGCCACAGCAAAGATCACAACCTCAATGAGCTCCACATGTGCAGGAGTGAGAGGTGACAAGTCCAGGAGGATCTCCTGTCTTGATACTAACAACATCCAACTCCTCAGAACTGGATAACTGTAGTACCTGTGCCTCACTCTGGGAGGAAGAAACCCTGAGATAAAGGGCTGGACTTGGCAGGTGAGGGCAGAGAAAGGGCTGGGCCCATCTCTAACTCCTCTACATGGTCTATCTGCAAACCCCACAACTTGAATCGCAGCTCTGCCTCGGTAGCAGTGGGACCAGAACTGTGAGGAACCTGTGCCAAAGCACCCTCCTCAAAGAGCGCCCGGCGGGAGTGGAGCGTTATCAAAGACATTCACTCACAATGCTCACAATCAGCCCTCTCGAGGGCATGCTTTACTCCCATACAAACAACGCACAGCTTGTGTGTACCCCTACCCATTATGAAACAAGGGCAGGGAGAAGCACACGGCTTTCTCGCCACTATACACTTTTTAAATGTCATGTTTTACAATGGTGATATAGCTCCAGACTAACAGAGAGAAATGTTGTTTCTAATACAGACATTCACCAACGGGACAAATGATTTCACATAGAGCACTTGCTGAAGACAGAAGCTAGCTCTGTTTGTTCCGGGTTTGCTTTACAGTTTCCTGACCGTACGTCAACCGCCTATGATGTTCCGTCACGTCATTTGACTGATTTCACACGTGCTTCACGACGCAATCACACAGGGGCGTCTTGACGCAGCTCGAGTTTCCCTGAAAGGGAACATTGCATTTTAGATTATCTATTTGATATTGCAGCAGATACAGACGATCAATCTGTTTTATTTATCCGGTTTGCTAAATATAGATAGATAGATAGATAGATAGATAGATAGATAGATAGATAGATAGATAGATAGATAGATAGATAGATAGATAGATAGATAGATAGAGATAGATAGATAGATAGATAGATAGATAGATAGATAGATAGATAGATAGATAGATAGATAGATAGATAGGACAGACTTGTGTGCTTCAAATGGCCCTCCACAATCCAGAACAAACTTGCATTTTAATAAGTAACGCCCACTTTTCATGATCTGGCCGAATCCTAATAAAAAAAAAAAATCAAGGCTCTCCAGACTTTTATTCTTGTTGAACATCCCATTCACCTAGAAATACATCACATTACTGAACTAAAATGGGTTGTGAATGCTATTTTATGTTAACTTTAATTAGAAGATATTGGTGGAGCACTTCAGCTGTGAAGAGCTGGGGGACACTAACACGGTGTGAATGCAGCCCAATCGCTGGGATCAATAGAAGCTAATTACACTGAAGATTAGTCCTCTGTGCTCCTGTTTTATAGTCAAAAACACTGCAAAAAACAAACCTCAATAAAAGCATGTTGTCAGAGATCGACCGCATGTTGTCAGCTCCTCGCTCGCTTTCCAAAATTTAACCAAATTTAACTTTTTATCTTCATTCTCCCACCTATCCAAAGAGTCTGCCTGCCTGCATCTGCAGGCAGCATTTTATTCTGTTGTTTCGCTGACCTCATCAGAATCTGCAATAACAAAGCATCTAAATGTCAGATGTTTATATAAACAGCCGCTCTAACTACAGTCGGCTGAGCTGCACTTTATTACAGATGTTACAGTGTGATATATCAAACATGACAAGGTTTTCATTTTCTTTTTAACAGTTTGCATAGATATTGAATAGTGAGTGTCCCAAACTTTAATCTAGACAAAGACAGTTAAGGACAAATTCTCAGGGGAACAACAGTGACATTTGGAGATGGATGGGCATTGAAGTGACCTCAGAGCACACTACATACGAAAAAGAAAGACGGACGACGGACATTTGAAGAGGAACAGACCTGTTCTGGAAGAATCCACGGCCGGGGTTTCAGATAGCTTTTGGGGGAAATGTCGGGACAGATTAGGTCAGCAAGGTGCAGACGGTGATGTGGTGATATAACCTGTGCAGTCTGAAGCGTCTTATAGGTGCTCATACAAACGGAATTCACATTTCAATGACATCTGCATTTAGACACAGACAGACAAAACTGAGATTTAACACTTTAAATTACACACTGTTTTTTCTTTAAAAAAGCACACAGAGGGAAACAAATTCTTCCCAGGTTGTTAGCTTGCTATCACCTGTATCTGCAGACACACATCTAAAAAGGAAGTTCAAGTGTGAAAAAAAAAAAAATTCAGATTTACGTTGTAGTTTTCAAAAGGTGTAAATTATGCGATACAAATCGTATTCATCTCTAACAAGCTCTTGTCCTTAGATTCACACTACTGTTCATCAGATCATTTATTTTGGTGCTGATTTCCTGCACAGCCTCTTCAGAGACTTGTTATAACTCAAATATATTGTTTTGACAGCCAAGTAGAAACCAGGTAAAAACTAGCAATGAAGGTCTGTGCTGTCATAAAATAAAAAAAATTAAAAGCCAGAGGTCAGAGCAGAGAATCTTTGGACTGTAGCTTCCTCCCAGCACCAGTCTCAATGATTCAGGCCAGATATTCCTTGGCCAGACCCTTGCAAACACATCCTGCTCCTCATCGCTCCTACTGGCCGGCTACCAGAGGCAGACTGCTAGGCTGGAAAGTGTGATTGGCCACATGAAGCTCCATCTGAATGAACTCACTGCTAAAAGGTCAAGTCGAAAATGAGGGAAACACTGTATAAGGAACAGGAGTTTGCTAGTGAAAAAAGTTTCCATGTAAGAAGTCGCTGTGTGAAAGTTTGAGCTCAGAAACGTAAAGTCTAAGAAAAACTATACATTTATTTATGTGGTGCTTGTGTAGGATTGAAAATAATCAAAAGATATTTGAAACTGAACAAAGCCATTTGCTTTACTGTTTTCAACCCACCTCTTTCTTACCAGAAGGGCCATTTGGAATTCTTAAAGACAAAGAGATGCTGAAGGCATCTTTGTCATACCTTTACAGTGGGGGAAGTTGTAATTATTTGATTGGTCAGTTTTGAATGTCTCACATTTGGGTTTCAGTCACATGGTTAAGAAAAGGATAAAAGAAGATTGTAACGGTTGCTCTGTCTCTTGATTCTCTGGCTCTCTCTCTTCTTGGGACCTGCTCTCTGGCTCTTCCTTTCGCTGGGGCTTCTTAGCTCTGGCTCCTTCTCTATTCTCGTTTCTAAAGCCCGTCTCTCCCTCTTTCTCACTTTCTATCCCTCAGGTAACATTCATGCTGGGTATGATTAATGGTATAAGTTTTTATCATCTCATACATCTATTTTGTAACTATTTTAAGTGTAACCATAACCAGATTTTGTCATTAAATTCTATTTCTAGTTTTGATTGACTTTGAATTGCTATCTATTGCAATACAATATAGTCACATTATAGCCACGCTCTCCCACATGTTTAGCTATTGTAACTGCGTTTATTTACGTCGTTGGTATAAGCTGCAGTGGGTGGTTATAGACGAGAAATGTACAGTTTTTTCCAATTGCTAGCACACAATTTTGCAAACTAGGCTAGTTTTATCAAAATACTTAACACAATTCCCAAAACCACACACCCAAACTGCAAATGACCTCATATATCTTGCAAAATGAAGCACTGCAACCAAAACTACATATAGCAATGTCAAAATCAAACTTTTGCATGAAACCAGATTTTTGTCTAACCAGCTACACACTGTTTGGCATAATGAAAAGCACTCTCATCTTTAGTATGCTTTGCCATAACACTAAAATACAGGTGCTGGTCATATAATTAGAATATCATCAAAAAGTTGATTTATTTCACTAATTCCATTCAAAAAGTGAAACTTGTATATTATATTCATTCATTACACACAGACTGATATATTTCAAATGTTTATTCATTTTAATTTTGATGATTCTAACTGACAACTAAGGAAAAGCCCAAATTCAGTATCTCAGAAAATGTGAATATATTAAGACCAATATAATATTATTGTGGACAATATTATTAAGACAAAAAGGACTGGACTGCTTCTGAGTGCTCCAAAGTTATGTTCTCTGATGGAAGTAAATCAGGGTCCCAGAGTCTGGAGGATGAGAGGAGAGGCACACAATCCACTTTGCTTGAGGTCCAGTGTAAAGTTTCCACAGTCAGTGATGGTTTGGGGTGCCATGTCATCTGCTGGTGTTGGTCCACTGTGTTTTCTGAGGTCCAAGGTCAACGCAGCCGTATACCAGGAAGTTTTAAAGCGTTTTGTGCTTCCTGCTGCTGACCAACTTTATGGAGATGCAGATTTCATTTTCCAACAGGACTTGGCACCTGCACACAGTGCCAAAGCAACCAGTACCTGGTTTAAGGACCATGGTATCCCTGTTCTTAAATGGCCAGCAAACTCGCCTGACCTTAACCCCACAGAAAATCTATGGGGTATTGTGAAGAGGAAGATGCGATATGCCAGACCCAACAATGCAGAAGAGCTGAAGGCCACTATCAGAGCAACCTGGGCTCTCATAACACCTGAGCAGTGCCACAGACTGATCGACTCCATGCCACGCCGCATTGCTGCAGTAATTCAGGCAAAAGAAGCCCCAGCTAAGTATTGAGTGCTGTACATGCTCATACTTTTCATGTTCATACTTTTCAGTTGGCCAAGATTTCTAAAAATCCTTTCTTTGTATTGGTCTTAAGTAACATTCAAATTTTCTGAGATACTGAATTTGGGATTTTCCTTAGTTGTCAGTTATAATCATCAAAATTAAAAGAAATAAACATTTGAAATACATCGTCTGTGTGTAATGAATGAATACAATATACAAGTTTCACTTTTTGAATGGAATTAGTGAAATAAATCAACTTTTTGACAATATTCTAATTATATGACCAGCACCTGTAGTGTCATTTTGAATGGCAGTGTTTTGAAATGGCAAACATGTGACTTTATGTCAGATTGTTGTGTCTTATGCAGAGAACCGTGTTCAGTGCATTTAAAAAGTGTCATTTTTTAAAATGTAAATTTAGTGTGTTAGCAATTGGAAAAAAACTATAAAATGCAGATTTTTATGTGATGGGTAGGTTTAGGGGGAGGGTTAGTATAGGGGGATAGAATATACAGTTTGTACATAGATATGGATATGTTGATTATATTAATGATATACTAGCTAATTGAAAACACCTTGCGATGCCATAGAAACCACTTAGTACACCATAGCAACCAATTATAAAATACTGGCAAAGTTGTCAGCCCCACTCAACAAAAGCAAGAACCACCTTTCAAAAAAAAATGTAAAAAATGTCATTTTTAGGTTAAGCTTCTGAAAACCTGAGACAGGATTCAATCCTACATCCTTACAGGGCCTTCCCGCTGCCACAGACGTCACAAGCGTGCCCACTACTGCTGTGCCACAGTGCCGGCACACTGACAATCTTAATGCATGAAAATAAGAGCTCTGTTACAAGTGGATGTGTTTGATTGAGTGACCCGCATCAGAAAATGCAGACCGCTCGACCATCAAGAAGCGGCTCCGTTGGCACTTCTCATATACAGCAGAATCTATTCTCGAGGTGCTTTTTAAAGTAATCAAGTTCGAAGAAAGCATCCGAACCAAGACCACTCCATCCACTCCAGAAACTGGACAATGCTCACACGGCACATGATCTCCATGGAAACAGAGGAAGAGTATAGGACACTCCAAGTGGCCTTCTCCTCCCTCTCTGCTTTCATGTGGAAATGTATCCCACTGTTTGAGAGCAGAATGAGATGGAGTGAGGAAGCCGCAAGAATGAGGCTAAAGAGAGAGATGAGGAGAGGGAAAGAACTGGAAAATGAGATGGCCCCTTCACTGGCAGGATGTCTTGCAAGTGGCCCCGAGTGCTCCTACTGTTTCCTGAAGAGCTCCAGGAATAGTCGTCCTTTCCGCTGATCCTCTGTGACAGCTGTGCCACGAGGGGTTTGTTTGTTTGTCTATCGGAGTTCATTTTCAGGAGTAATTTCTTGATAGTGTAGAAAAGGTTAAAATAACAAGTGATAGTCTCTCTGAGACAGTACTTTATGATGTTTGCAAGCAAAAAATGTTTTTCCAAAATGTGATTTGTAGTGATCTGTAGATGTCAGGAATGAAAGAGGAAGTGGTGAGAAAATGAATAGAAGCAACGATTTAAATGACAGCGTAACTAGACCAACCTTCGAGCGTCTAAGAATAAATGTGATATTTTTGACGTGCAATATTTTCATGCTAGGTAAGGGCTTTTAAAAGTAGATGCATGACACAAACACGCGCGCACACTGACAACATTGTGTTTGGCAGAGAGCAGAGTAGGTGTCTGATTTCAGCTAGAGTTTCAGGCCGCCGCAGGATATCTTTACTGTCAATGTGTTTGTGTACCTGTGTGCGATACTAGAAGCTGTGCTAGCGTGTGTCAGAGAGATGCCCTCACCCACAGCCCTGATTTCAGGTCAACTCACTGAGAGAAGAGGGAGATGGGATGTAATAGAGCACAAGATGTGGGACAGCTGAGACAGTGATTTTCTGATGCCACTCTGTGTTTAACAGAGCTGCAGACATTCGTACCTCAACAGACACAAGCACGTGTGGAATGAAACTAATACCGGGATGTAAATATCTGTGTGACTTCTGCGTCATCATTTATGAAAACACTGAATCAAAATGCAAAAATGCTAGTGAAGGAACTTTAGCACATTTAGTATAAAACTTAAACAGCCACTGCCACAAAAGAAAGAATGAAAGAAAGAACGAATGAATGAATGGCCATTTAAAAAAAAAAAAAAAGAAAAAAAAAAGAAAATAAGCTAAACTTATGAGGTTGAAAATAATCATGCAAACAATGCTGTTTTTACCAACCCAAATGATGCGGTTCAATTTGTATCTTTTGTGTTTTTATTTACAGTTTTTTCCAATTGCTAACACACAATTTTGCAAACTAGGCTGGTTTTATCAAAATACTTAACACGGTTCCCAAAACCACACACCCAAACTGCAAATGACCTCATATATCTGGCAAAATTAAGCACTGCAACCAAAACTACATATAGCATTGTCAAAATCAAACTTTTGCACACAATGGCACACATTTCATTCATATTACCAGATTTTTGTCTAACTAACTACACACTGTTGGGCATGATGAAAAGCACTCTCATCTTTAGTATGCTTTGCCATAATACTATGTAGTTCAAATTGTAGAAAAATCTTCAGATTGCTCACATGCACAGAAATATTTGCAGATACACACACATGCTGTTGAAACATTTATTTTTATAATTTTCACCAAACAAGTCAGATATTGTCAGACATTGTTTTTTTTTTGTTTTGTTTTTTTGTGAGCATATTTTTGTTCAGTCTAAATTGCAGAAAATTGCATCCTCCCTCTTCCTCTTCATCTTTCCTCTCTCTGCAACGTCTTCCATTGTTGTTGTAATAAAAGGTGCTCACCTGTGGTTTTTTCATAGTGCTTACATCCCGATTGAAGTGTTAACAATTAACCAATGAGGTGTTTGGCCAAGTGACACATGTATTGGTCAATTAGCTCATGTAGTGTCATTTTGAATGGCAGTGTTTTGAAATGCCAAACATGTGACTTTATGTCAGATTGTTGTGTCGTTATGCGGAGAACCGTGTTCAGTGCATTTATAAAGTGCCATTTTGAATTGCAAAATGTGTGTAAAGTAGAAAATGTGTTTAGACTTTAGGAGACTTGAGTAGAGGTTTTGCTCTCTGTGTGTCAGTTTAAATAATTGTGCCGTGTCATTTTAGTGTGTTAGCAATTGGAAAAAACTGTAAACAGCGTAACCTTGTTGTTGGGAGCAGCAAGAAATGTGCGAGTCTGTGTCTTAAATGTCCAGCCTGGTCTCATCGTTAATACATAGGTATTAATACGTAACTTTCAAAGACACAAAACGTATGTTTTTGTGCGTTTGGATAGGTGCTGAAACCTATTAAAATATTTAAACGTAGCATTATAACGTTTTTACAGCTAAAAAACGTAAAATATTAACAAATCTTTCATTTAAATATCTGTATTATTTCCCTTTTACCATTTTATATATGTAAGATCCCTAACCTAAACATACCCATTTTATACAGACTATTCAAAGAATAAAACGTAATGGACAGAAATGTGTCAATTTTAGTAACAATATAGCATTAAAACGATATTTTGCCGCTAATCCTACACCTACCCCTAAACCTACTCATAACCATTCCTCAAAACTATGTACTGTTAAAAATAAAAGCATAACGGACAGACAAGTGCAATCACAATCTTTTTTTTAATTTTTTTTTATGAAAATGTTAAAAGCTCTACCAAAAGTAGTTCAGCTGACGATGTGTTGCAGTCCCATTTCTCTCTGGTGGTATAGTTTTATATGAGGTACAGAGCAGATTTTAAATTATTAATCCATGAAAATGTTGATCCGGCTTCTTTCCATGAAGGCGCACATTTCCCATTTCTAATGTACATCGACTAAAACACGACATGTCGCAATCTGTGATGAAGCAGGCGAGAGCCAAAGAGCATTCAATACCACTGCCGTAAAGCATGTCGTAACGCTTCTTGAGTGCGCGATTTTTCAATTTTTGAATTCATAAGTCAAGCAAGCGCGGGATTTGACGTTACGGTCGCTGGCTGCTTAGAGATGAGGATCACTGGATAAAGGGCTAATTTTGGATCTGTTTCTCGCAAACATATGGATTCTAAAGATTTGGATTACATTTTTATGATTGTATTGTCGCTGCATAGGAGAAATATTACAGTAAGTAGATGAGTAAACTGCATTTAATAAATGCAACATGTAATTGATATGACAATTAAATACAATAGAATTGAAAAAAGAAATTCCACGATTTTATTATTCATGCATGGGAGCTGCTACACATTCACATGGATGCATAAATATTTTTAACGTTTTTAGTGCTGTCAATACGTAAATGTACATTTTAATGCTGTCAATACGACAATATTGTATGTTATAGTGTGTATGAAAACGTAAGTAAATGAAGAACCACACTTTACGTAAAAATAGACACGTATTCTCATGAGATCACTTTGAAATGTTTCATAATACAATCTTTACCGTCTGCACAAAACCTACACCAACCGACTTCCCTTCATGATGTACTACACATACTCAACAAAATTACCAGTCTTCACATCTGCTCAGGTAGCAACATGTTGCCAAGGAAACCAGCACAGGTAAAATTAGAACAGCTATTTGCCCAAATTAAATAAATAAATAACATAACATAACCATGATAATTGCAAAAGACATTCACTAAACTCCTACTTGTGTCCTTGAACATGCTTTAGAAAATGTAAAAAGCAAATTGCATGTTAAACAAAATATTCTAAAGAGTGTTTTTGTTGTTGGCATGATTTGGCTGATGTGCATTTCAGTGTGTTCCTGCACTAGCATTTACTGCTCTTTCCTGAATTTTTCACAAAAAAAAAAAAAAAGACAGACACTCCATTCTCACACACATTCATAATTTAGCCAGACACTCTGGCAGCCACAGGCAACATGCCTCTAGTTGTTACAGACATGCACAGCTCCACAGCGCACAATCACACAGCATATTTCAGAACTCCAGCTCACATACAAACACAATTTCAGCACTTTATTCATCGTAGTCTATATATGTATGTATCTATGTATGTATGTATGTATGTGTGTGCATGCGTTTCTCTGTGTGTGTGTGTGTGTGTGTGTGTGTGTGTGTGTGTGTGTGTGTGTGTGTGTGTGTGTGTGTGTGTGTGTGTGTGTGTGTGTGTGTCTGTCTGTCTATCTCAACATGTTGGTTTTTTTTTTTACAGATGGCCTCACATTCTTTAGTATAAAATAGAGTCCATGGTTGATTTTATGATGTCCAAGAAGCAGCAAAACACCTCCAAACAACAAACCACCCACCATCATTGTGCTTCAGAGTTCTGTTCCTGTAGGTGTTGAATGGCAAACTCCAAGCTTACCTTCATATTCTTTTTTTGAGAGCAGAGCTTTCATCCTTGTTGAGTTCTGATGATTTGTCTCTTTCTAATGGTTAGCGGGTGCACATTCACAGCTGCTTTTAGATCCCATGATGACACCTTGGGGTCCTTGAAGACTTTTTACAGCAGGTTAAACTTTGTACTTTGGGTGGATACGGTGGAATGGCCCACCCTGGGGAGATTGCTAGTGGTCTAAAACCTAGGCTGCATCCAAAACCTAGGGAGCTGACTTGTTGCCTCTCTGCTTTATCAGGCAATGACTTTGCAAGCAGCACTTGAGAATGAAGGTACCTCATGAAACAGACTTCTGAGGCAGTGTAATGGTTTAATAATCTACAGAAAAATAGAACCAGCTTTGGTGATAATTAAGTGAATACTACAATAGTGATTTCCTGCAAGAACCCAGCAAGCAATTTTGTGTTTAAAAGGACATCTAATAGCGGTCCAAACACAGCCCGAAGGTCTAGGCTGAAACAAGGCAAAATTTGGTCTGTCAGTGAAAATTTTATAGACATCTAACCATAGCCCAAGAATAGACTAGTCATACGCATAGAACATGTCAAAGAAATTAAACCAAACCCCTTGTAATCACTGCTGACTTTGCTTACATGATGGAATGTCATACATCTCGCAAGTTATTTTGGCAAAAAAGACATGTAACCAAATTCAAGGTTATTTTGGATAGAAGTGCATTCATCCTTGTTGAGTTAGCAGTTCTAATGGTTAGCGGGTGCACATTCTAATGGATCCCATGGCCTAGTCTCGAGTAGCCAGACCTTCAGACTGACAGCAGAAGGTCTGGACTCTATCGCAGCTTTCATTGGTCAAGGACCGCCAAGAAGACGTTTGACTGACATGTAACGCAACCAATCACAGTTAATTTTGTTCCGTTTAGGGGCATCAAGAAGTCAATGCTTGCGTTGTGCAAGTTTACTGCAACAATGGAGCCGTGAACTTCACATACTTTTGAAAATCCAGTGTTTATTTTTGTAAGCGCTCATTGTCACAGTTGTAAACACGACGGTATTCTTCTTCCACAAGGGAGTTTGGCGTCACAGCATTTGTTTTCAGGCGGATTGTGGGATATCCAAGGCAGCAAAGAACACATCTATGCTGCCTTAAAAATAAATAAATAAATAAATAAAAAAAAAATAAATAAAAAAAAATCGATCAGATGAAGGTATTTCAAGACACAGAAAGTGACGCTAACATTGGATTCGCCTTGATGCCTTCCTACCTTGCAACGCATCCTCCGACAGCAGCATTTTTAAGCTTTCGAATGCAGCCCTAATCTGCACCTGATTATAATAATTGGTGCACCTGATTCTAATTGTAGGCACTTGAAGCAGTGATAAATGCAGGGTTGTACCAATTTCTTCCACATAATATTTGTTTCTTATCTGTACAATTCACTATGAAATGTACAGAGCTAGAGGACATGGTGATGGAAAACATTTTCGGAACGATGGAACAATTTTCAATGCTTTTGCATTGGCTCGCAAGAGTTTTGTGTTTCCCCCGAGAAACATTGCAGTTGCTTGCAAAACCGGCGTGTTCATTGCGAGTGAATGCAAAGTTTCTTGTGGGAATGCAAAACATTTTGCAAGCGAATGCAGCATTTCTTGGGGGAACACAAAAAATTTGCGAAAGAACGCGAAAGCATTGGCATGTCTTCACCATATCCCTGTGGTGGATCCATAGAAATATACATTCAAATTTCCATTTCTTTTTTTATTATATTGCATTTTATTTATTAACATTAATGAAATGTCAATCCAATGTCTGTCATATGTTCTTATATGCTGAGGAGGGATGCATTTTTCATGAGCTGTACAAAATTTTTAACAGCACTATATCAATCTAACCTAGCCTTAATTAAAATATTTATGTGTTTTTTTTTTTTTTACAAAATTAATAAACAGAAGTATGATGAATTACTCACCAGTTTACAGGTGTAGTGTTGCAGTGCAGGTCTAATTGAGTGTTTAACGAGTTGTTTGTGGCAGTCTCTGTAGCATTCTCACGTCTTTTTCCGAAACTTCAAAATGACCTGCAAATCAAACATGGAAAAGATACACAAAATAGATCATATTTAATTAAATGTGAACATAATACACATTTTATAAAATAAACATTCAGTTCATGGAACGCGTGCAACAATTTCAGACACCAAAACACTGGGTTCACGGTCACCAAGGAACACATATAGTGCTCCCAGAACTGACACGCTATTGCCATAACCGGAATTTGGACAATTAGAAATTAGCGGGAATTTACCAATTAAACACTGCATGCTTCCATTGCACCTTGAAACAGCAAGGGGAGAAAACAAACCCACAAATAGCTAATAAATGGCTGAAAACAGCTACATATGATGTCAGCATACAATTCATTACAACTACTGCAAACAAATCCATACAGAGAATAGCACTGGAACTGGAAAGAGGGTACCTGAATTATGCAGTTATAAATCAGGATTTAAGTGTGAAAGCTCCCCAAAGATTAGGAGAATGAGTATAAGTGAGGTGAATTAAAAACCCTGCTTGCCAGCCCATATTTACAAAACTAATTAAATTCGCACTATTAAATCAAACATATCAGATAGAAAGCGTTTAGCATTTTTATAGCTTCGCCATGCATTAACGCCTGTGCGGGCATTTGCAAGCATTGGGAGGTTTCGCTTTCTGCAGGTTTGAGTGTTGCAGGCTGTCTAGAGATAATTAAGACACTGGTGTCCCCTTCAAGTTTCTACACTAATGACACAACATGCCACGCCATATGGCCCTATCGCCTGGATCCACCATGGATCACTGTTCCTTCAGCCCTCCACAACAGGGCAAAGCTTGTGCCTGCTTGTACAATGATAATAGCATGGCATTCTATGAATACCATGTAAACATTACAGTATATGATAATATGCACCATGGCTCTGTATACATTAAACTATCATGGTATACCAATCACCGATCAGGCATAACATTATGACCGGTAAAGTGAATAACACTGATTATCTCTTCATCATGGCACCTGTTAGTGGGTGGGATATATTAGGCAGCAAGTGAACATTTTGTCCTCAAAGTTGATGTGTTAGAAGCAGGAAAATTGGGCAAGGGCCAAATTGTGATGGCTAGACAACTGGGTCAGAGCATCTCCAAAACTACAGCTCTTGTGGGGTGTTCCCGGTCTGCAGTGGTCAGTATCTATCAAAAGTGCTCCAAGGAAGGAACAGTGGTGAACCGGCAACAGGATCATGGGTGGCCAAGACTCATTGATGCATGTGGGGAGCGAAGGCTGGCCCGTGTGGTCCAATCAAATTGATCAAGAAGTTAATGCTAGTTCTGATAGAAAGGTGTCAGAATGTGGATATTACTTTGACACGTACCACCTACCTAAGCATTGTTGCAGACCATGTACACCCTTTCATGGAAACGGTATTCCCTGGTGGCTGTGGCCCCTTTCAGCAGGATAATGTGCCCTGCCACAAAGCAGAAATTGTTCAGGAATAGTTTGAGAAGCACACCAACGAGTTTGAGGTGTTCACTTGGCCTCCAAATTCCCCAGATCTCAATCCAATCAAGCATTTGTGGGATGTGCTGAACAAACAAGTCCGATCCATGGAAGCCCCACCTCACAACTTACAGGACTTAAAGGATCTGCTACTAACATCTTGGTGCCAGATACCACAGCACACCTTCAGGGGTCTAGTGGAGTCCATGTCTCAATGGGTCAGGGCTGTTTTGGCAGCAAAAGGGGGCCGATATTAGGTCATAATGTTATGCCTGATCTGTGTATATCATAATGTGTATAATATAATACACTTGTTAAATGGTACATTTTAGCACTTTTTAGAAGTAAATAATATTTTTGTATGAATCATTCATTTTTTGTACATCAAGGTAAATAAATAAATAAATATTGCTAACTATCAGGCATTTTATTTGCTTAAAAGTATTGCTAAGTCACACACACACACACACACACACACACACACACACACACACACACACACAGAATATAATAATATGATTGGTTTGAAATGGTAGGTTGTTACAACAACACACTGACAACCTACAGTATAGGTGCATGTACTATATAGCACTTCTTAATCAGTGTGTGGTAAGGGTTAAATACAGTGAAATCAATCCAGGCAACCATTGTCAGGATTTGACAGATTGACAGACACAGCCAAATGACCCCTCTCTGTCTAATGTACTGTTCAAATGCGTTAGCCTTTCGCCCAGCCAGAATTAATAACAGAGCAATTAAAACCAATGGGGATTTGAGTCCTTCTCTGACAATTACATCTGTTAAAGTTTGAGAGCATTAATGCCTAAAAATATTAATTAAATTGATTGATTTGAATGTAAAATTCTATTAAATATGAGTGGAGTGCTCAAGCAGCAGAGCTGATTAGAGACTGATTGTTGTAGCTGAGATGCTGATTGTTGTTTATGCATATTTAAAATGAAGGTAACACGCATACACAGACGTTTTATCATACTAAACAATATTACATTTTATTAAAGTAACTGTTTGCTACAGAAAAACCATTGTGGAAAACAAAATCTATAAAACCATACACACCGTACATATTTTCTTTGTATTTTTGAGAGTTTAAATATGCAATAGCCCCACATTTATTTAGCAAATAAGAGAGAAATCACAAAGCATGATTTAAGCAAACATTTATTTTTCATTAAACTACCAGATTGTCACATGGAGCTTGCTTCATCGTGCAAAGACAAGCACAGTAAATGTTTCATGTAAATTCTCTCTGAAGTAGCAAATGTGTGCAATCTCTTATCTTAAAGGCTGCGCGGGACTTTTTATCTTAACGCTTGGATTGAGTTTAAAGGGAAATATTCACATAATAAGATGACAGGCTCAGACTTATTCAGCTGTAAGAAGTTTTGAACATTAGGCCACTGGTCAGGCAATAGGACAGAGCAATAGAGAACTGGAGTGCTTTAGAGAAGCTTTGAAAAGAACATAATACTGTAATGGGGACAGGACTCTTTATTTCAATGAAATTGTTGGAAGGTGCACAGGCTTTCTACCATATTGTTTCATTTTTAATTGATGCCTTGAATGGGGTCAATTAAAATCCAGAGTGTAATTTCATGCATTTACAGTGCCAGAATGTTTCCTTCTTTAAGCATTTGTCAGGCGAGGCATTGAGGCCCCCCCATCCCCCATCCCCCATCCCCCCCATCCCCAATTTACGACTGATGGCTCTACACATGGCAATTTCTTCAGACACCCATTTCATTCTCATTTGCAGACAGACAATCAGAATGTCATTACTGTGTCCACACTGGGCAGCCACAGGAGTAAATGAGCAACTAGAAAGGCATGGGAGGTTGAACAAGGACCTCAAATACACAGAGGGAGGAAGGGAGAAGAGATAGGAGAGATAAGAGCGGGAGAGCGAGGGGCCGATGGAGGTCCGGGTTGAGTGACGACTGAGACTAGATTCGTCTCTCAGGTATCCAGACCTGATCAGGTGGCCTATTACTGTCACTCTGGTTAACCATCTAATGTCAATGTCATTTACAACAGGGTCAGTGACAAAAACCTGACCTTTCCTTTCAGCCCTTACTAATAATCCACAGCAAAAACAAATGTGCAAATTATTTTTGTGTGCAAAAATATATTTTTATATAACACTATTTTATATATGATGTAAATAATAACTGAAGACAAAATAATGGTATGCAGCATTATAAGTATTAATCCTTAATCGTTTTACAATAATTATAAATCATTAAATGAATTGACAGTCGGAGACCTATTAGGCTGTATATTTCAAGATCCCATATTTTGACACTTTCAGAGATGGACATTATTGACAAAAAAAAAAAAAAAAAAAAAAAAAAAAATTTACCCTTTAAACATTAATCTGTGTAAATACGCATGTGAGCAGTGTACAGATACTAAAGAGCGACTAGCATTATTATATTTCCCCTCATTTGTGCATCTACTTTGAACCAAAATACTCTTGATGGCCCTTCTTCAATCATCAAAATTAACCTGTAAAATGTCACTTCCTCCTGTCTAAGGTAATGGCTAGGGGGCTTAAGCTATTGTAATGCTGTGACGAGACAAACTCTTTGAAATGGTAAACTGCTCAAGTGTGACTTTTTATGGTAAAGGTTTGTCGGTCAGCTCGTGCCCGTAGCCCCTTGATGTACCCACTTGGCGAGGATCCAGAGACCTGTTTGGCCACAGAGGTACATTTCCATCTCATTCATCACGGACAGACAGATAATCAGAAAGTCATTACAGTAGCCTGACACCACCACACGCTCCAGGAAGACAGAGTAATTGAGCAGTGCAGAAGGGAGGACAGCAGCATGAGCCAAGGCCAAGGGATAATGAATGCGAGATGTCTTCCTGCTACAGGAGAAAAAGAGAGAGACGGCTGCTTGAGCGAGACTGAGAGAGCGAGAGCGGAGTTTGTGTATTTGAAGATAAGCATTATCATAAAAAAAGAGGTGAAAGTTGTAGTAAAGAAAGAAAGAAAGAAAGAAAGAAGGGATGACTCTTTAGAGATGGAATCATGTGAGATCTCTCTTTTTAAAATGGCAGACCCTGTTTACAATGGCAGACCTCTGCTCCAATTCATCTGTCCTGAAGCTTTGTGTTGAGCGTTGGCGTTTTGTCGATACACTGGTGAAGCTTCTCTCTTTGTGTTGTTCTTTCATCAAGCCACACAGAATGCTATCTGTCCATCTTCAATCAGTCCAAAACATTGGCTCCACTTTCATGAAGGATTACATCAACACCTGCAAACATCTTTCTGCAGAGGCATTTTCAAGGTTGATGCTGAAAACTGCAAGATGAATATTGCACAAGCATATTGCTTCTACATGAATCAAAAAGTGTTGGGTAGAAAACAACTAAAAGTAGCGACACTACACCGTTGTCAAGGTCCTGACAATATTTTTGAGTTAGTGACAAAATGTTACATCATTACTTTTATGCTATTGCACTGAGCACAAATGAGCTGAAGCAATAACAAAACACTCTCCATAAATGTCCTCTCTCAATGTTGGGAAGTTATTTTAGTGAATCTATTTGTTTAAATGGCCCATTTCAATTTGTTAGCTTGATTTGTAAGGCATTTAGCATTTGTAAACTGCAGCATAGCTAACTATTTTTCCAAAACTTGAATGGGAGTGAAATGGGATATTCAACAGAAAAAAAAAAAAAATCTTAATGAATTGATTGGATTGTGAAAAGTGGCTGATCCAAAATAGAATGGCAATATGTGGCAAAGAAAGAGTGATTGCAAAAAAAAAAAATAAATAAATAAAACGCTAAACTGCTTTGGAGGCAGATTAAGAGGACATCCACACATTGAGTGTTTATAAAAAAAAAATAGTTATTTTAATGTGACTGAAATGTACCGTTCATGAGATGCTGAAAAAATGTACATACGTATCATGTGAGCAAGGTACATTTGAATCTCATTGAGAAAATAGTCATTGAGAAAATTGAGCTATGAGCTTTTTTTTCTCTCCAATTTATCAGACTATTTTAGGTCGAAACCACCTTCGATAAAAAAAAAACAACTATATATATATTTCGGATCGATTGAAGAGTTTACATGAAGGGCCCTATTTTAACAATCAAAGCGCATGGTCTGAAGTGCAAGGCGCAGGGGCACTTAGGACTTGTCCGAATCCACTTTTGCTAGTTTAACTACGGGAAAAATGGTTGGCGTGCCCGGCATGGTCTAAAAGGGTTGCCCCTAGTGTCTTAATGAGTCATGGGTGTGTTTTGGGCATAACGTGCAATAAACCAATCAGAGTCTCATCTCTCATTCCCTTTAAAAGCCAGTTGCGCTTGTACCATGGCGGATTCGCTATTTACACGGCGGAATATAGACACCCTCAACCTGAATTTGTATTACCATGATTGTTTAAATAAGTAGCCAATCAGGGTCATTCGTCATTACTGTAAATAGGTAATTCTGATACATGTAATGACTATCCAATATGACATGTAGGTATTTTAATCTTCATGTACACAGTAATAATCGTTTACATTGCAATCCTATTTTTAATATTTAAAAATGTTTGTGTGTGTAATAAGCAGTGTACGTGCATTGTGCACCCCCTATAGGCGCATATTACTAACGCGCCCTTTAAATAACACAAAAATACTGCGCTATTGACTTTAGACCAGGTTTTTGTTGGTCAATGGCGCAGTCATTTTCAGTTGCCTCAAAATAGCAACACGCCAACAATGCCCCTGAACACACCTCATTTTCAGACCAGCATGCCTATGGGCGCAAATGCATTTGCTATTTAAACAAGCGCGCCTGGTGCCGCATTGCACAGGGTGTATGATAGGGCCCAAAGTCTAGGGTATCACTGAAATGTCTGTAATATACTGTGGTGAGGTTGGCGAGCGAGAGACGTGGGAGGAGCGAGCGAGACCGGTGTGTGATTGAGAATGAGCGTCACCTGCAAGTCCTCTCATGTTTTTAAATAGACAGGTAAGCATTGTACATAATTCTTTGTGGGTTATGCTAATGAAATTACACATACAGTTATATTGCACTTTGTTTGTACTTCAGTAATGCTTTTTATTACTGTTTATTGCAGTGAAATGAAATACAGTATGTTTTGCACAACAATATTTAGCCGTTATTTGTGCATCTGCTTAGGGTCTGTTCAAATGTACTTTTAGCTACCATGGTTTTAAACACATAAAACAGCGCAGCATTAACGGTGACATAAAACAGTGTGATTAAACGTACAGGTAATACAAAAACTAATTCATTACCTTATCCTTGAACATGAGTCGTGAATTCCATATATCTCTGAATGGTGAAAATGACATCTCCCATCGTTCTATTCTCCTGTCATCAAGCTTCGCTTTTGTTATTATTTTGTATTGTTTCGACCTCTAGTGGTGAAAAAGTACAGATTGTGCCTTTAACAGATTATTTGGTTGCTTTTAAATGTAGCTGTTGGAAAACAATTAAGAGCAATCAAGAGAAAACTGATTTTCCAACACTGGAACTGAATAATTAACAAATGGCATGAAAATGTGTTCAAGTGTTCAAAAGATCCCACAGATGTTTTCCTTTCTAGTTGAAAACTTTCTGATGAGAGGGAAGATGTATTGAGAAAAGGTTTGGGCCACAAACCAAATCAATGAGAGGAAAGATTTTGGTTAGATCTCATGAAATATTAAACAGTTTACAAAAGCACTGGTGCAGCAGGAGCTCTCATCTCCACAGGCCTGCTTCCTTTTATCTGGCCAAATGTTATTCAATGGTTTATCGTTTTCTTTCTGACTTTATATTTTTGCATTGTTATGTGCTCTATACACAGAGAGTGTTGCCATCATTGCTGAAGCTCATCTTCAAACACATGTAATTTCACTAAGTGCTTTGAAATTGAGTGAGGTATGAAATCAGTTTGCTGTGTCAAACATTATTTGAAGCGTAAAGTCCAAAGGGTTCTTCACAGTGGGAATGTGAGTCTTAGAAAAGATGGCATTTCCTCTGAATAACCCAAGCTGGCATTCTGAATATGGGTACGGCGTGTTTTTGAAGGACCCCCTCTAGGATGAATCGCACTCCCCTGATCACTGCTCTCTTACCAGACAGACAGAGTGGGACTATAGACATCTGTCTCTCACCATAGCTTTTAAAACTGGAGCAAATAAAACACACTCATATCCACTCAAACATGCATCTGCTCTGCTCCACATATACAGCAAATTCATTTTCTTCACTCTGCATTCATGTAAATGAATGAAAAGCACATGGGTTCTTTTGATGCTATCAAAACACCACAACCTATTTAATTGATTTCAAAGCAATAATGGGCTATACACCACTTTACATCATATATTCAACAGTGTAGTAAAGAAAATTTAGTTAAGAATGCAATGTGAAATCCACTTATCAAGTGTTCTTGACATTTTCATAGAAATACAAAAATTACTAAAAAAACTATTATGTATGATTCAATGAGGAAAAAATCTGAATCTTAACCAACAGTTTCAATGAATAAAATTGTATTATTTGTTCTCAGAGATACCACTATTTCAAAGCACTGGGGAAAAAAATAGTACAAACCCGATTCCAAAAAAGTTGGGACACTGTACGTGTTGAAAGTGAGACATTTTGAAATATGCCAAATATTGATTTCATGAGAGCGACACATTCCAAAAATGTTGGGAAAGGTAGCAATAAGAGGCCGGAAAAGTTAAATGTACATATAAGGAACAGCTGGAGGACCAATTTGCAACTTATTAGGTCAATTGGCAACATGATTGGGTATAAAAAGAGCCTCTCAGAGTGGCAGTGTCTCTCAGAAGTCAAGATGGGCAGAGGATCACCAATTCCCCCAATGCTGCGGCCAAAAATAGTGGAGCAATATCAGAAAGGAGTTTCTCAGAGAAAAACTGCAAAGAGTTTGAAGTTATCATCATCTACAGTGCATAATATCATCCAAAGATTCAGAGAATCTGGAACAATCTCTGTGCGTAAGGGTCAAGGGCGGAAAACCATACTGGATGCCCGTGATCTTCGGCCCTTAGACGGCACTGCATCACATACAGGAATGCTACTGTAATGGAAATCACAACATGGGCTCAGGAATACTTCCAGAAAACATTGTAGGTGAACACAATCCACCGTGCCATTCGCCGTTGCCGGCTAAAACTCTATAGGTCAAAAAAGAAGCCATATCTAAACATGATCCAGAAGCGCAAGGCGTTTTCTTTGGGCCAAGGCTCATTTAAAAGGGACTGTGGCAAAGTGGAAAACTGTTCTGTGGTCAGACCAATCAAAATTTGAAGTTCTTTTTGGAAAACTGGGACGCCATGTCATCCGGACTAAAGAGGACAAGGGCAATCCAAGTTGTTCTCAGCGCTCAGTTCAGAAGCCTGCATCTCTGATGGTATGGGGTTGCATGAGTGCGTGTGGCGTAGGCAGCTTACACATCTGGAAAGGCACCATCAATGCTGAAAGGTATATCCAAGTTCTAGAACAACATATGCTCCCATCCAGATGTCGTCTCTTTCAGGGAAGACCTTGCATTTTCCAACATGACAATGCTAGACCACATACTGCATCAATTACAACATCATGGCTGCGTAGAAGAAGGATCCGGGTACTGAAATGGGCAGCCTGTAGTCCAGATCTTTCACCCATAGAAAAGATTTGGCGCATCATAAAGAGGAAGATGCGACAAAGAAGACCTAAGACAGTTGAGCAACTAGAAGCCTGTATTAGACAAGAATGGGACAACATTCCTATTCTTAAACTTGAGCAACTTGTCTCTTCAGTCCCCAGACCTCCTCCAGCTGTTCCTTATATGTACATTTAACTTTTCCGGCCTCTTATTGCTACCTGTCCCAACTTTTTTGGAATGTGTAGCTCTCATGAAATCCAAAATGAGCCAATATTTGGCATGACATTTCAAAATGTCTCACTTTCAACATTTGATATGTTATCTATATTCTATTGTGAATAAAATATAAGTTTATGAGATTTGTAAATTATTGCATTCCTTTTTTATTCACAATTTGTACAGTGTCCCAACTTTTTTGGAATTGGGTTTGTACTAACATAATATCTGTATATGTTAGATAATATTGAAACATTTAATTTGTATGATTAATACACACAATAGATTTCGCCAACATTCTAACAACATTTTGTGAGGTAAATAAATATATACATATTTTTAATATTTAAAATCAACATTTGTCAATGGGGCAATCTATTTATTATTGAATCTTGATTATTATCTATTATTTTATTGAAAACATAAATCTCAGAAAAGTCTTAACTTCTACAGTTTTGCTTCAAGTAAATCAAAGGATGTTTAGATTATTATATTTTTAATAGAAAACAAGATAAAAAAATCTTTGCTCTTCGGTCAAAAATGACAGGAAAATTTAGCGATTTAAAATTTTAATTTATTCTATTTTTTGCTTCATTGGAATGGGTTGACACTTGGTGACTTTTGTGAACACCAAAAAAATAATGGATAAAGGAGGGAGGTCCGACATAGGAAATGAATGGGAAATACGAAAAAATTCAAAAACTCAGAGAATCTTTTGGTGGTACAAACTACAAATCAGCCACTGTGCAGATGAAAAGTGCACAGAAATGAAGGGTTGACACTCTAAAATGTCAAGAGTGCAAAATAGACAGACACTTTATATAGAACTTTATTGGAATCTAGTGGTTACACCACGGCATTACATAAGTTTTTACACACTAATCTACCTTCAAAAATTGGATTTTAAATGCCTTGCCTCTATTTTAACATGGAATGCTTTAATTGTAAAATAATGTGAAAATATATTAGAATAAAAATGTGTACTATTTTCAATGGGGAAAAATAACTAATATAAATTGTATAAATATTGCATAGTATCATAAAATCATAGTATCATAGTATCAAAACAAATGTTATTGAACGAGAATATAATACAATGGTTTTCCTGGGGGAAGACAAAGTTACATTTCAAGGCTTCGGTCACTTTTGACTGCGAAGGAGCCAAGTATGAATTATTGGTATTATTGGAGCCATTGGTATTATTAATTGTTATTAGTGTTATTAATACTAATAATGGAAAACAAGATAAAAAATAATAATAATAATAATAATTTGCACACACACAAAAATGCACACACACAAAAAATGTGCACATGCAAAGCCTCAAAGACCCCATTCATTCATCCAGAAAATCCTTTCAGCAAGATCTTCAGAAGAAATATATACAACACAAAATTATTTCTCTCTCTCTCTCTCTCTCTCTCTCTCTCTCTCTCTCTCTCTCTCTCACACACACACACACACACACACACACACACACACACACACACACACACACACACACACACACACACACACACACACACACACACACGCTCTTGACAACACCAGTGTGAATACATCCCTCAAGAGCTGTTCTTATTCACGAAGATAACCCATAATGCACTACAGAACGTACCGCAGCGCTACAGCTCCTCTTTGTACATTTTATTTGAAAAACCTTGCTCCTACCATCAGCCCATTCCTAAAAGGAGTGAGTGATGGATGGAGTGCAGAGAAGAGAGGTTTGGATGGAGTGATGCAGAGAGTATTCATAGAAGCACTGCCACTCAACATCGCAAAGATATCAATCCGATCTCATTAGCTGCCACTTAGACCACCACAACAACGACAGGCTGCTGCTGCTCATCCTCCTGCTTATTTCCCTTCCCTTTTCCCTTGACCCGCTCTTCCGAAAAAGTGTAGTGTACTTGAAATCTTAAAAGTATATTAAAAAAAATTGTACTAGCAGAAAATATAATATTAATGAAATAAAAGGCCACTTAAGTGTGGTTACACTGTCATGGCTATGTTCAACATTTACACTCACCTAAAGGATTATTAGGAACACCTGTTCAATTTCTCATTAATGCAATTATCTAATCAACCAATCACATGGCAGTTGCTTCAATGCATTTAGGGGTGTGGTCCTGGTCAAGACAATCTCCTGAACTCCAAACTGAATGTCAGAATGGGAAAGAAAGGTGATTTAAGCAATTTTGAGCGTGGCATGGTTGTTGGTGCCAGACGGGCCGGTCTGAGTATTTCACAATCTGCTCAGTTACTGAGATTTTCTAGGGTTTACAAAGAATGGTGTGAAAAGGGAAAAACATCCAGTATGCGACAGTCCTGTGGGCGAAAATGCCTTGTTGATGCTAGAGGTCAGAGGAGAATGGGCAGACTGATTCAAGCTGATAGAAGAGCAACTTTGACTGAAATAACCACTCGTTACAACCGAGGTATGCAGCAAAGCATTTGTGAAGCCACAACACGCACAACCTTGAGGCGGATGGGCTACAACAGCAGAAGACCCCACCGGGTACCACTCATCTCCACTACAAATAGGAAAAAGAGGCTACAAATTGCACAAGCTCACCAAAATTGGACAGTTGAAGACTGGAAAAATGTTGCCTGGTCTGATGAGTCTCGATTTCTGTTCAGTCAGAATTTGGCGTAAACAGAATGAGAACATGGATCCATCATGCCTTGTTACCACTGTGCAGGTTGGTGGTGGTGGTGTAATGGTGTGGGGTATGTTTTCTTGGCACACTTTAGTCCCCTTAGTGCCAGTTGGGCATCGTTTAAATGCCACGGCCTACCTGAGCATTGTTTCTGACCATGTCCATCTCTTTATGACCACCATGTACCCATTCTCTGATGGCTACTTCCAGCAGGATAATGCACCATGTCACAAAGCTCGAATCATTTCAAATTGGTTTCTTGAACATGACAATGAGTTCACTGTACTAAAATGGCCCCCACAGTCACCAGATCTCAACCCAATAGAGCATCTTTGGGATGTGGTGGAACAGGAGAGCCGTGCCCTGGATGTGCATCCCACAAATCTCCATCAACTGCAAGATGCTATCCTATCAATATGGGCCAACATTTCTAAAGAATGCTTTCAGCACCTTGTTGAATCAATGCCACGTAGAATTAAGGCAGTTCTGAAGGTGAAAGGGGGTCAAACACAGTATTAGTATGGTGTTCCTAATAATCCTTTAGGTGAGTGTAAGTACACAATGTCAAATTATTAGAAAAGTTTTATTTTAAAATACATTTGAAATCATGTTTTGATGATCATTTGTCATATTTGATAAAAGTTCACTTCTTTTGACTAACATACTAAAGCACAAGACTCGTGGACTAATGTGTGTTATTTGATGTTACATCTTGTAACTTCATTGCAGCTGTGTAATAAATATATTTAAATACAAGCTTTAAAATAAATGACATTAAAGTATATTTTAGTTTATAAATAAATACTTGTCAGCACATTCAGAAGAACACAGTTATTGTGAAATTACATATAAAGTCCTATGTACTAAGCTTAACTGCATTTAATATAATTTAAAAAACAATAATAATGTTTTTATTTATTTGTAAATGACATGTAATGGTGGAGATGGCATATTCCAGAAGTGATTTTGTTCTCTTTGCGCCACAGCTAGTATCATATTCTTACTAAAGTGAAGAGAAGAGTGGATTTGATCCGAAAATACATTTTCATAAACAGGAACAATTAACATGAAATAAATGAAAGACAAAAAAATAAAACAAAACTAAAATGAGTGAATGAGTTATGCTGAAATATTCGGACCTGTTTTGTTTGTGTGGGAGAAGTTCAATCAGCAGATTTTGCCAATCCGAAGATGTCTTTAACACTGCTGAGTTGAGGCGGCTCTGTCAAGATGCAACGCTGTTGTTTTCTGTCAGCTTTGCTGAAGAATCAACAACCGGCAGATATATTGCACAGTTTGTGCTTATTTTAGATGTGAATTACTCTGTTAATGTAATGTTGATTTATGAACTCATTCCTTTGGCAATAATATGTAAAACTGAAATTAAAACACATAAAAACAAAATAAACGTGTTTATGAAAAAACAAAACAAAAACTATACTGTAACCAACAAAACCACTTCTGAAGCTCACAAAAACTAAATTGCATTTGAAAATAGTATTTTTTTAAAAGAACCTTTTTAAATGGCAAACTATAATAAGCTTCCTCAGCGGTAAAACTAATTTAATCCAGTTCCTCCACTCTGTGCCCCTCTTAAAAGATACCTGGCATGAAGACGCAATTTACGTGTGTGAGTTGTGCATGTGTGTGTCTGTGGTGGCTAATTGACAAGATGGACGTTTGTCATAAATAGTGCCTCAGTCCACCGGGTGCCATTATATAGTCATTTCCTGGTTTAATGTGTATGGAGAGTGTTCATTATTTGTGACAGATGGACTCTTCTCTTCCTCTTTGAATTCCTGCTCACAGAGAGCCGAATTAGAACCTACTAATCGGACAGGATCTTTATAGTCACTTCAATTTCATCTGTTCAGCGCGCACACACACACACACACACACACACACACACACACACACACACACACACACACACACACACACACACACACACACACACACACACACACACACACACACACGTTGTGTTTCCATGTTTTATAGGGACTTTCCATAGGCATAATGGTTTTTATACTGTATAAACTGTATATTCTATCCCCTTACTGACACTAACCCTACCCATCATAGTAAACTTTCTGGATTTTTACATTTTCAAAAAACACCACTTAGTATGATTCATAAGATGTTTTCCTCATGGGGACCAAAAATTGTCCCCACAAGGATTTCGGGTATTGCCATCTTTGTGGGGACATTTTGTCCCCATTAGGTAAGTTTACACACACACACACACACACACACACACACACACACACACACACACACACACACACACACACACACAATGATTGGTGCACCTATCATTATGGGGACATTCCATAGACGCAATGGTTTTTATACTGTACAAACCGTATATTCTATCCCCTCACACTAAACCTACCCATCACACAAAACTTTCTGCATTTTTACATTTAATAAAACATTGTTTAGTATGTTTTTAAAGCTATTTTTATTATGACGACACAGGAAATGTCCTCATAAACCACACATGTCATTATACAAATTTGTGTCTTCATAAATCACATAAACAAGCATACACACACACACACACACACACACACACACACACACACACACACACACACACACACACACACACACACACACACACACACAGGTTTCCATGTTTTATGGGGACTTCCCACAGAAGTAAATATATATGTATATATTGTACAAACTATTTATTATATCCCCCTACACTAACCCTACCCCTAAACCTGCACATCACAGAAAACAGTCATAATCTCTCTGACTGTGTCTTGAGCACGATGCAATTAGTTTCCAGTGCCAAGTGATGTGTCTGTCCACACTGAATGCAAAACTGCTGTGACATGACACAAACACAGCAAATAAAAGCATATTTGATGTTTAACATACAGCAATGAGGAGCAGCACTTTAGACCAACGAGAGTCAAAGTTGGGAGCGGGGCTACCTGATGCGATGCAGCATACAGAGAGATCAATAGGTTATATAAATGTTCTGTTACTAGTTGCGTATTAGCACAAAACACCACATTTAGACATTACATTTTTTTTTTCTGTTTCTCACTTCTCACATATAGGAGCTTGTGTGTGTTTGCAACGTATTATGTATGCTCTTAAGTGAGTATTACTGGCGTAGCACACACATGACCTCTTTTGGCACTGTGCAGCATTACAGAGCTTCATTCAATTAGGAGCTCACTGCTTCTGTCGCTGCAGAAATGATCTGTGTAGAATATAAACAGGGGAACAGAGACATTTTTCATAGTTCATTAGGTTCATTGCTATCCTAGAAGATTTACTTAAAATAGTGTGCAGCTAAAATGCAGGGATCATGTGTATAAAGATGATACCTGACAGTTACTGACATGGCCTTATAAATCACATGCAGTGGGGTTCAAAAGATTGACTCCACACTGAACATTTGGGATTTAAATGCTACTTTAAAATTTAAATTTTAGTAGATTTTTTTTTTAGGAAATTTTAATTTACCTTTTCACTTAAATTGTAGCAGCATTTTTCAAATGTGTACTTTTGAAACCCAGTGCACATATGAGATGTGTTGGTCTGCCAGACAGAGCTCAAACTTCAGTAGAAATGTATTTGATCTCTACAGCAGCTGTCGATGACATGAATGCATGAATTATTCTTTTGTGTCAGAATGAGGGCATGCCAGTCTGTGCCATGATCACTGTCATTCCTTCATCCAGCCAGCTGGTAGAATCAGAGGAAACTGCCATTCAATCTTTCCACTCATCTTGCTGTATGTTCTTTTGCCCAATTAACCAAGAACATGCTGCGGGATCACATATTAAACAAATGGACCAAATAAAATGCGAGCACTGGTGTCTCACACTACAGAAATCAGACTGTCCACAACATCACGCATACTCAGACACACAAGACTCCAGATGTTTCACTACAGCTGTAAACGCAATATGGCAACAGGTACCAAGAGCTTTAAACGTGCCATACTTCATTTAATGCACGGTTACTTTGTTATAGCCATTCAAACATGGCTAAACTCATTACACGGACTAACAACATCAGGCAGCCATATGTTTCTGTAAACTTGTAGGTTAAAATGATGAAAATTGAAACTCTTGAAAACAATGGATGGAATAAAAAGTTTTTTATTTTTTAACCAATGGAAAAATGTTAAGAGTTGAAGAAACATTTTAGCATATCCTACTTGCTTTTGCTGCATAAATTATGGATTGATGTCAGAGTCATGTGTTACTCCAAGCCATAGAAGTCATAGGTAGATTCAAGTTCAGTCTGCAATGTGTCCTTTCTTTCCTATAATTTCCTTTCACTCCAAATAAGAAAATAAAAAAGCCACATAAATGATGGATTAGTAGCCAATTTCAAATGAGTAATTAATGGCTCAAGGTGTTTAAACAGAGTAACATTATTTGTTTTATACATCAAATCTTTATATCATAATATCTTAATTTAAAGATAAACAAGAACAATTTGCTAATTGTGTTTTAAAGATTCGGTTTTGTCTCTGTATTATTCTTAAATCAGCTGTGAGTATAGAAATCAGAATCATTTTCACTGTTTGCAAACTAATCTTTTTCTTCCACTGCAGACACATTTTCATTGAAAGGAAGCTGTAATTTAGAACTCCTTTACACACTTTACTAAAAATAAAACAGCCTTAGCGTGGTAGGTAATCATCTCAACATTCAGAGATCATATTGCAGTCTTTTATGAGGCACTTTTGCCAGCTTGAAAGTAAAGTAAAAATCATCATTCATCATCCAGTGACACCTAATAAAACATTCATCTGATGACCTCATAGCACTATTAAGGAAGATTTTTTTTTTTATGCCACGCTACCTGCATGAGATACATTTTCTTGGCAGTTTCGGTAGCATTTAAGAACCGCTTTGCATGAACTAAAACAGCATGAGCAAACATCTTATTCCCTAATGTTTCACAATCCAGCTTTGACGCACTGCGTCATGAGTATTTAAAGTTTCTTTTTTCAGCACAAACACAACTTCATAATCAGAAAATCATTTGTCTTCCACAAGGGGTCAGGACATGAGAAATCAAATTTAAGAGGACTTTGTTCCATTAAAACATGTCTTGTTCTATTATAAAAGTCTTTTTGTGACATCACACGGGCAAATACATCTGAATATGACTGCCTCTAGATCAAGACATTGACAGGAACTTATCCAAGATGGCGCCGCTGTGTTAGGTCGCCGTTCAGGTCACTCCGCGAAGACTGTGCTTTTATTTACTATTTTACTTTCTTTTGCTCTCAATTTTTACAAACTTATCATCTGCATTGATCTGCTATGACAGCAAAACTCTTTTGGACATTGGTTAACTCTACACTGGACTGTTTCAGGACACTTTCACCGATCCTCTGTGGCCATCTGAGATTCTTCGGAACGCCGAGTTGAACAATGGACAGACGAGTCAACGGCAAAGAATCAAGAAACACTGTGGGAAACGCACGGGAATGAGTAAAAGAGCATTCAGCCCTCCTGTCCCGAGCATTCTGCTCGCAAATGTCCAATCCTTGGAAAATAAGATGGACGATCTTAGAGCCAGGATAAGTTTTCAACGGGACATGAGAGACTGTAACATCTATTGTTTGTCCGAAACATGGCTCACGCCCGCGGTCCCGGACACAGCTGTGACGCCGTCGGAGAACTTCTCTGTTTTTCAGAGGGACAGAACAGCCGAGGCAGGTAAATCCAAAGGCGGTGGAGTATTCTTCATGATCAACAAGAAATGGTGCGACCCCAGGAACATCACCATTCTTTCGCGATCCTGCTCGCCTCATCTGGAACATTTAACAATCATCTGCCGCCCATTCTATCTGCCGAGGGAGTTTTCCTCTGTCGTCACGACCGCCGTTTACATTCCACCACAGGCAGACACAGGGCTGGCTTTATCTGGCCTTCATGATGTTGCCAGCGGTGTCATAAACAAACACCCCGATGCAGCGTTCATCGTTGAGGGCGATTTCAACAAACCAAACCTAAAGAAAGTCTTGCCAAACTTTCAGCAGCACGTCTCCTGTCCTACACGAGGAGCAAACACGCTGGTTCATTGCTACTCTCCGTTTAAGAACGCCTATAAAGCGCGGTCACTTCCAGCTTTCGGCAAATCGGATCATGCCGCCATTTTCCTCACACTTGAATACAAACAAAGGCTCGTTCAGGAACCCCCGGTGAGGCGGGAAGTTAAGCGTTGGTTACTCCATTCAGAGACCGCGCTACAGGCAGCTCTGGATGGCGTCGACTGGGACATGTTCCGGGCGAGTTCAGCTGACGTCAGCGAGTTCACGGATGTGGCGCTTTGCTTCATCAACACGCTTACAGAGCAAGCCACACAAACAATAACAATAACATCCTTCTCAAATCAGAAACCGTGGGTGGACAATTCAATCCACGCTGCAGTGAACACGCGCACTGCCGCATACAACGCCGGTCTCCTATCGGGGAACATGACTGAATACAGATCGTCCTGCTATGCTCTGCGATGTGCAGTTAAAGCCGCAAAGCTCCGTTATAAGGATCGAGTGGAGTCTCATTTCCAACTCAACGACTCCCGGCGCATGTGGCAGGGTCTGAGGTCCATCTGGTCTTTTGGATCTAAATCCTCTGCAGAGGTCAGAGCTGATCCGTTACTTGTGGATGAGTTAAACTCTTTCTACGCTCGCTTTGACTGTAATTGCGGCAGCGCGACTCCGCAAAGGACTCCGCAGAGGGAATTACTCAGAGCAGCAACAACCACGTGATCTCTGTCTCGGAGGATGAAGTTCGGAGGGCACTCAAGCGTGTGGATGTCAGGAAAGCTGCTGGGCTGGATGGTATTTCAGGCCGTGTTCTGCGGTCCTGTGCTGATCAGCTCGCCGGGTTGTTTACATCTATCTTTAATGAGTCCCTCGCTACATCTGTGGTCCCCACCTCCTTCAAAAAATCCACTATCATCCCTGTCCCTAAGAACAGTAAACCCTCTTGCCTAAATGACTATCGTCCAGTGGCTCTCACGTCTATAGTCATGAAGGTCTTTGAGAGACTCATTAAAAACATCATTTGCTCCTTCATTCCTGACACTTTGGACCCTCTTCAGTTTGCCTATCGTCCCAATAGATCGACTGAAGATGCCATCTCTTGTCCTCCACTCCTCCCTCACTCACATCGACAGCAAAAGTGGGAACTACGTAAGGCTGCTATTTATTGACTATAGCTCAGCCTTTAACACCATAGTTCCCATTAAGCTAACCGCCAAACTCCTGGATCTCAGCCTGAATTCTTCTCTCTGCCACTGGATTGAGGACTTCCTCACTAGCAGGCCTCAGGTGGTGAGAATAGGCCAGTCCACCTCCACCTCCATCACCCTGAGTGTGGGAGCTCCACAGGGCTGTGTCCTGGGTCCCCTGCTCTACTCTCTCTACACACATGACTGTTTGTCCACACACAGCTCCACCTCTATCATCAAATTTGCTGATGATACTGTTGTCCTGGGCCTCATTTCCAACAACAATGAGACGGCATACTTGGACGAGGTGGAGCATCTAACATCATAGTGCCAGGACAATTGTCTCTCTCTGAATGTTGGCAAGACCAAAGAAATGATTGTGGACTTCAGGAAGAGACAGCAATGGACATACTCCCCTCTCATGATCAGCGGGTCACCAGTGGAGAGAGTGAGCAGCTTCAAGTACCTGGGTGTAAACATCTCCGAGGACCTGACCTGGACTGCTCACATTCAGACACAGGTGTAAAAAGCCAGGCAAAGACTGTACCACCTGCGCCAGCTGAGGAAATTCAGGGTTTCACCAGCTATCCTGAAAACTTTCTATTTAGGGGCGATAGAAGGTGTATTAACTGCATCACAGCGTGGTATGGGAACAGCACCAGTTGACTGCAAAGCCCTGCAAAGAGTCGTGCACTTATCCGAGCGTATCTCAGGGTCAGCGCTCCCGTCTCTGCAGGACGTCTACACCAAACGCTGCAAAGGTAGAGCTACTGAAATCATCAAGGACTCTAATCACCCTGCAAACCCTCATTTCACGCTGCTGCCATCTGGTAAGCACTTCTGAAGCCTGATGGATGAAGACTCAGGAGGAGCTTCTTCCCCCAGGCCATCAGACTCTTGAACTCAGTCACCTAACATCATGTGACTATCGATATACTGACATTGCACTGCACTTTCTGTACTCGTTGTTACTGTGTAACAACCTGTTATAAACCTGTTTGCACATTATACTTCTTTGTACATTTCTGTTAACCACATATTTATAAGTCTACAGTTTAACTCACTGCACAGTTTACTTCACTTATTTTATTCCACTTATTTTTTACTTTTTTTATACTTGACTTGATTTATTTATAATTCTCTCTCTCTCTCTCTCTCTCTCTCTCTCTCTCTCTCTCTCTCTCTCTCTCTATATATATATATATATATATATATATATATATATATATATATATATATATATATTATTACTTTTTATTCCTATTATAATTTCCCCTTGTGTTTTTAACTGTGAATTTGCACTGTCCATGGAGCGGACCTGTTTAAATTTCACTGCCGGTTGTATATTCTGTATATAACTGTGTATGTGACAAATAAAACTCTTGAATCTTGAATCTTGAGATAGTTTTACACAATAGGCCCTTCCCACTGGTGCTCGGTTGCTTGTGACACCTGTCACCAGACATAAACATTGCATCATGTCAAAAATAAATCCCATTATAATAACAGAACCTGTATACACAGTATACAGATGCCCATTAAATTTCTGACGTACTCCACATGCTTGAGCTACTTCCGACAACAGGATGGACAAATGAGTTTAAACAGCATGTTTTCATCTCTGTACATTCAGGATCCCAAGTAGATATTTTATTTTTAATGGCATCGCAGATCGCATTGGAGGATTATATATTTGTTTAGAGCAGCTAACAGCAGAATGTTTTGTAAACGAGGCCCAGTGTATTGGAGACGTTGCAAATTTCATTTTTCCTACCCTCATTTTATCCCTCTGATCTGAATGCTCTGTTTAAAGGGGCATGTCTGCTGTGATTGGCTGCCATCTTTGTATATGAAATAGCTAAGTATTACATGTGTAACTCTCTCGAAAAAAATTTAGCACATTTTTATTATTACAACTCTCAAGGATAACAAATTGTGAAAAATGTTGATTATAGCATTATATTTAGATCTATAGCATTATATTTAGATTGTGGCATGAAAGGTTGCAATGGTGAGCATTGTAGCCGATCACAGACATGTTGAGTGCAAGAATGCAGCGATCTTGTCATTGCAACTAATTTTCTGCACATTAACAAATGCTTTCAACATAACCAACAGTGCAAACACAATGTAAATAAGAGATTCATTGATTATAACGGGAGTTTTGGTGAGAGTCCAGTACTCGGCCACTGATAAACTCACGCTGTGTGATTGACAGCTCCAACGATTGCAAAGGGAGTGTTCTCTGATCACTTACTATATATAATTTAATCACAGTTTAAATAACAGATTATTTTCATCCTACTAAGAGCACAGCTACAGTGACCGTTTAGTCACTGGTTTGATTTACTGACACAGACAAAGAACATCTGATTGTACATGAATCATTACATATCAGAAATCACTGGTCAATAGAATTAAACCATGTTACATGTTGGCGCATACTGTCGAGTTCATATCGCAAAAGTCTGTTTGCAAAGCCTGCGCCAAAATTGAGACTGATTTACCAAAGAATACACAGTGAAATGTACCACATACAAATAAATAATTCTTCACAGAGACATTCACATTGTTGAAATAAATAAAATAACCACATTCCCAGCATTAGGAGCCTTTGAATGGTAATGTTATTTGTAGTCCATCCTGTATTGCTCTTCTCTCCTCATCTCACTAACACACCAGTGGGTGGGGCCAAAGTTGCAATGATGAAGTAGGCATTGATTTTCATTTGCAGGGGCGGTCTTTTTACATTGAGTCGTTGGTAACAATAAAAGCTGGTTTTGGACTAAAAGTGTTCAACTCTGAAACTTACAGGATATTTTATAGTATAATGACCTCTTATATGTCAAAAGATGAAAAAAAAAAAAAAAAAAGGAAACAATTTTTCAGTTCATGACCCCCTTCAAAATTGATAATTTCAGACAAAGGGTGAGAATGAGGCTTGCAAATTATTATTATTATTGTTAAATATGACTTTTTGTGAAAATAAATAAATAAATAAATAAATAAATATTACAATTATAAATTAATCTCAAGGAACATAAAAAAAAAAAAAAAAAAAAGAGTATGAAACATTTAAAGTCTCGCTATTATTGCTTATGGAAATATCCATTCAAATTTGCAAGATTGTGTTAGTCTGCTACAACCAAGACAAAAGAGCACTCAGAAGTGACAGATTTTGGAGTTGTTGTGAATTCATTTGCATAATTCATTTAGTGCTTTAGCATTAAACACATGCAAATAAATAGTAATATAAGCTGGCACATCTCACTGTAAGTGTTTTCCACACTCATTGCCAGAAAAATGCAAGGAGCAAGAAATAGTCAAGTTATTTCGGTGGACTGCAGGGACGCTCTGTTGGCACTGAACGTCCAGGTTTGTCAGAGAGAGTTTTGTACAATAAGATCTAAAGAAGTGCTGGACTGAAGCATGTATGATGCTGGATGCTCAGAGAACAAGTTCAGATCTAATGGCCTGAGGAAAAGCCAGAGCAGGTGGGGTTGTGGAAGATAGCTGTGCTTCGGTTAGATCACTTGGATGAAATGGAGAGCATGAAGTTTCTCCTATAGGCCAAACAGGTGTGGGCGGCTTTGAGATGCCTCGGTTTCTCTCCCATTCCTGCGCTCAGGCCCACACAATTTGGGATTTCTGTCAGTGGTAAAATGATAGAACGTTAGAGGTAGCCTGAAGAGACACATTTTTTTTTGTCTGTGTAGCTACCGATACATCACGTATAACAAGTATAAGCACCCCAACAGCATGTAGCGTCATCCATCACGGCGGAGCGGTGGTTACCGTACACACGACACTGCTACCGCAACAACTGCTGATGCTAGGAGCGAGCATCATTAAAGAGAGCACAGAATGATGGGAAAGCATTACAGTGTGCTATATAACAGGATTTGTACTTTGCTGGGCCGAAAACAACACCTTACTGTTAACTGGGCTGTTGTGAACCACTCGATGGCCTTCATTGCACTTAGATTTCTATTTAATACTTAATCTGCTAAATAGTTAATGCCAAATTGACAACAATTATGAGCAGCTTAACTGGCACCGGCTCCCTGGGAAAACCCGACACTATTGTAGTGAAATAATTAAACACACAATTAGTTTGGCAGCTTAAGACGGGGATAATAATTATTCTAAATACCTTGATGCATTTCTGAAAAGTGCAAGGACAACAAGCAAGCATTTAACGATTCGGCTCACTTCCTCCTGTTGCTTTTCTGTCTGTGATCATGTGTCGTGGTAAGTGTCTTTAAGGGAGCGTGTCATCAGAGAGAGTCCCCTGAAGGAGGTCGGATTAGGCCCTCTCTCTTGAGAGAGAAAGGCTGTCTTTAATTATGCCAGTATGCATCATCAGTCTCTGGCTGTTTTCTGCACAGAAGGACAGTGTGGAAGTAACAATGTGTGTGGGGGGCTTGAGTGCACTGATGGATTTATTAACTGCTAAACAGTTGCAAATCTCATCACATACTCTCCTGAGAGCAGTGTCCATCCGGGATAACTCTCATCAGGGAGATTTCCCGAGAGGGAAGTGAGCAGTGGAACGTACTCTCTCGAGCACTCACAAACACACACTCGTACGCATCTAGAGACGCCGACCACAGTGAGTCAGTTTGAAAGCGCTGTTGATGTAATTAATTCTAATGACTCAGAATATGCCGCTGCTAATTTGGTACTGATTGTAGAATTACTCTAATCAAGAAGCAAAACCGACAGGTAAGAGCTCACTTTTTGAATCCAGCTCAATACTGGCTACTTGGTGTTTTTAAAGGCATAGTACACCCAAAAAATTAGTGTCATCATTTACTCACCACATTATAACCATGCATTTTTTTTTTCTTCTGTAACACACAAAAGACAATGTTAAGAAAATTAGATGGTGAATTACATATCTAAAAAAGTAGGTAACACTTTATACACTCACCTAAAGGATTATTAGGAACACCATACTAATACTGTGTTTGACCCCCTTTCGCCTTCAGAACTGCCTTAATTCTACGTGGCATTGATTCAACAAGGTGCTGAAAGCATTCTTTAGAAATGTTGGCCCATATTGATAGGATAGCATCTTGCAGTTGATGGAGATTTGTGGGATGCACATCCAGGGCACAAAGCTCCCTTTCCACCACATCCCAAAGATGCTCTATTGGGTTGAGATCTGGTGACTGTGGGGGCCATTTTAGTGCAGTGAACTCATTGTCATGTTCAAGAAACCAATTTGAAATGATTCGAGCTTTGTGACATGGTGCATTATCCTGCTAGAAGTAGCCATCAGAGAATGGGTACATGGTGGTCATAAAGGGATGGACATGGTCAGAAACAATGCTCAGTTAGGCCATGGCATTTAAACGATGCCCAATTGGCACTAAGGGGCCTAAAGTGTGCCAAGAAAACATCCCCCACACCATTACACCACCATCACCAGCCTGCACAGTGGTAACAAGGTATGATGGATCCATGTTCTCATTCTGTTTACGCCAAATTCTGACTCTACCATCTGAATGTCTCAACAGAAATTGAGACTCATCAGACAGGCAACATTTTTCCAGTCTTCAACTGTCCAATTTTGGTGAGCTTGTGCAAATTGTAGCCTCTTTTTCCTATTTGTAGTGGAGATGAGTGGTACCCGGTGGGGTCTTCTGCTGTTGTAGCCCATCCGCCTCAAGGTTGTGCGTGTTGTGGCTTCACAAATGCTTTGCTGCATACCTCGGTTGTTTAACGAGTGGTTATTTCAGTCAAAGTTGCTCTTCTATCAGCTTGACTCAGTCAGCCCATTCTCCTCTGACCTCTACCATCAACAAAGCATTTTCGCCCACAAGACTGCCGTATACTGGATGTTTTTCCCTTTTCACACCATTCTTTGTAAACCCTAGAAATGGTTGTGCGTGAAAATCCCAGTAACTGAGCATATTGTGAAATACTCAGACCGGCCCGTCTGGCACCAACAACCATGCCACGCTCAAAATTGCTTAAATCACCTTTCTTTCCCATTCTGACATTCAGTTTGGAGTTCAGGAGATTGTCTTGACCAGGACCACACCCCTAAATGCATTGAAACAACTGCCATGTGATTGGTTGATTAGATAATTGCATTCATGAGAAATTGAACAGGTGTTCCTAATAATCCTTTAGGTGAGTGTATAACAGTGTGCTTGTTATATGTAGTTACTACAGTAATTACTATAAATTGTGCATAATTACATGCAACTAACCTTAACCACACCCTAATCCTAACCCTGTAGTAAGTTTATGTAGTCAGTTATTATTACTCAATAAAAAAGCATAATTAAACTGTAACACAGACTCCTTAAAATAAAGTGTAACCAAAGAGTATCACATGCCATGTCACAATCGATCACATGACACATGAGAACCAATGGGGTTTGGTGTCAGTGATGTCAAACATGGTGTGAAACATGTAAAGGTACATTTCTTTAAATGAAAATGAGTAAATGAATAAAATGAGATCACAAAATTGATTCTGTTTCTCACACAAAGCTATTATATGGCTTTGAAGATAGAACACAGGGGGTTACAAAATATTTAATGCAGACCTGTCAACTATAAATAAAAAAGTTGAGACTGGTTTCATGTAAAAAAAATTACAGCTAGAGTAAATAGGCATGCGACTAGAGCTGTTTAAATTCAAGTTTGCCCGTCTAATAGAATATGTCTGCATTAAAGCACCAAAAAGCAGCATATAAAATCAATCAGATACAACTGCCACATTTGGTACATACAAATATATATTATTAATATTGCTCTGGCTCATAAATGTTGCTCATGGGAATTTTTGAATAGGTAACTAATTAAAGCCACAATATGTAATTTATCGCCACTAGAGGTCACTTATTCAAAACAAAGACATAGCTTGATGACGCCTGGATTTCGCAGAGCTTTTATTATGGTGCAGATGACCGCTCCTGTTTTTTTCTGGTCATGCGTACACAGTGCTGTTTTATCATATTAGATACATTATTTGAATGTGTGAAAAGGTATGTTATAATGCTTCTCTGTGCGTTCGCTCGCTGACTACTATGAGACTCTTGTTGCACACTGCTGTAAGCTAGAACGATATTAGGCATAATAAAACATGGTACTCATGGTAAATCAAGAAAACAAGATTTAGACAATATGAAAACAATATGAAAACAATCAAGAAAACAAGAAATAGACAATATTTAGCTCAACAGCTGTATAACAACAATGATTAGTTTTCTGTTGATAAATGTATCCAAACAGTTGCTCACCTGTCTAATAAAGCATAATATATTAAAGTGTCTTTGGTGTTTCCATGGTTTCTACAAAATAAAACCGGAAATCGAGAGTAAGTCAGGTACACTGTCAGAAAAAAAGGTAAATTGCTGTCGCTGGGGTGGTACCCTAAGGTACAAAAC
Organism: Paracanthobrama guichenoti; assembly: GCA_018749465.1. Classification (NCBI taxonomy): domain Eukaryota; kingdom Metazoa; phylum Chordata; class Actinopteri; order Cypriniformes; family Gobionidae; genus Paracanthobrama; species Paracanthobrama guichenoti. Next base: position 14,221,485 of record CM031956.1, on the reverse strand, counting down.
CTAAAAGGTACTAATATGTACCTTTAAGGTGCTATACGCACTCTTAAAGTACTGATATGTACCTTTTAAGGTACTAATATGTACCATTTAGGGGTGAGTAAGGTACAAAGATGTACCTTTTCACTTTTGTACCTTAGGGTACCGCCCCAATGACAGCACTGTACCTTTTTTTCTGAGAGAGTATGACGATAGACGACGCACGGACACGGTCCATGTCCTGGTTAAAAATGCTTATTTCTCTAGATTTAAACATTCTTGGAAACATTTGGGGTAATGTAAGTACACAAGTCAACAAAATATATAACATTGTTCTAGTGGTTTTAGATATTTTAATAAAAAATATTATATATATATATATATATATATATATACGTATATATATATATATATATATATATATATATATATATATATATATATATATATATATATATATACATACTCACCTAAAGGATTATTAGGAACACCTGTTCAATTTCTCATTAATGCAATTATCTAATCAACCAATCACATGGCAGTTGCTTCAATGCATTTAGGGGTGTGGTCCTGGTCAAGACAATCTCCTGAACTCCAAACTGAATGTCAGAATGGGAAAGAAAGGTGATTTAAGCCATTTTGAGCGTGGCATGGTTGTTGGTTCCAGGCGGGCCGACAAAAATTGAGTATTTCACAATCTGCTCAGTTACTGGGATTTTCACGCACACCCATTTCTAGGGTTTACAAAGAATGGTGTGAAAAGGGAAAAACATCCAGTATGCGGCAGTCCTGTGGGCAAAAATGCCTTGTAGAGGTCAGAGGAGAATGGGCCGACTGATTCAAGCCGATAGAAGAGCAACTTTGACTGAAATAACCACTCGTTACAACCCGAGGTATGCTGCAAAGCATTTGTGAAGCCATAACACGCACAACCTTGAGGCAGATGGGCTACAACAGTAGAAGACCCCACCAGGTACCACTCATCTCCACTACAAATAGGAAAAAGAGGCTACAATTTGCACGAGCTCACCAAAATTGGACAGTTGAAGACTGGAAAAATGTTGCCTGGTCTGATGAGTCTCGATTTCTGTTGAGACATTCAGATGGTAGAGTCAGAATTTGGTGTAAACAGAATGAGAACATGGATCCATCATGCCTTGTTACCACTGTGCAGGCTGGTGGCGGTGGTGTAATGGTGTGGGGGATGTTTTCTTGGCACACTTTAGGCCCCTTAGTGCCAATTGGGCATCATTTAAATGCCACGGCCTACCTGAGCATTGTTTCTGACCATGTCCATCCCTTTATGACCACCATGTACCCATTCTCTGATGGCTACTTTCAGCAGGATAATGCACCATGTCACACAGCTCAAATCATTTCAAATTGGTTTCTTGAACATGACTGAGTTCACTGTACTAAAATGGCCCCCACAGTCACCAGATCTCAACCCAATAGAGTATCTTTGGGATGTGGTGGAGCAGGAGCCGTGCCCTGGATGTGCATCCCACAAATCTCCATCAACTGCAAAATGCTATCCTATCAATATGGGCCAACATTTCTAAAGAATGCTTTCAGCACCTTGTTGAATCAATGCCACATAGAATTAAGGCAGTTCTGAAGGCGATAGCGGGTCAAACACAGCATTAGTATGGTGTTCCTAATAATCGTTTAGGTGAGTGTATATATATATATATATAGTATTTTTGAACAACTGAGCAATTTTGACTTGTGTTTCCCACCAGATACAATAAACCACATACTTTTTTTAAAGCTTCACACCATAAATCACTATCCGCTTCCAATCAATGGAAAAGAGCAGCTTGGACATTCTGTTTAATATCTCATATTATGTTCCACAAAGAAACTAATACAAGAACATGAGAGTATTCACGGTTGATATGGCATGGCTGCATGTATGTAGAACTCCTGTTCCACTCAATGTTTGTTGTAGAGGTAGCCATCTTACTCCCATAACAGAAACAATGGTAACCTCTTGCACCTTGCTTCCAGGGTGTAATTGAGTATTAATGGAAGCTTGACCCAGCCACTGTGAGAGTTGTTATCATCAGCCCATGGCTGGCAATGCTGGCTGTGTTTTAGAGGATTTGGTTATCTATTATTTATGAGGGATTACTCTCTCTTCTCTCCGCTGTGTAATATCAAGGCCCCCACTGGGTCGATTCGCTGCCTACACAGATCCATTCATGCTGAAGCCCACTCATTTTTTAACCTTGAGGGTGGATGTCCCATTAAGCACACCACATATGTCCGAACACACGTTGGACATGTATTTGAGGGTTTAAGGATGTCACACATGGTGCTGATGTCTGAGCAAGCCAGCGACTTGTATATCCATGTCTTGTCATGCGGGATGATGTAAATCAACCGGTTTCTGATGCTCGAATGGGCTTGTTACATATGCATATAAATATTAATAAAAACCTAAAATAAAAACCTGTCCACTAGACCACATCCCTCTATGGTTCTTTAATCTCCCTCAATCGAATGCAAAGGCCCCAGAGACGAGGTGGGCAGCGAAAAATTCACTTTGTCATTCTTCATTCTGTGAATGTCTCCTATGTGGGTAGGACCCCTAATCCATCAAGATCTCTTTTCTTATTAAATTCTTAAGGAGACACTTTCAATGCCCTCCATGTACTCCTCTGTCTACTCCCATCTTAAAAATAAATAGCAAAAGAAAAGCAGAGGGGAGTTAAAATCCCTCGTCTCGGAATAACAGCAAACACTGTGGGAAGAATTCACTAAGGATGAATTTCACCCTCTGCGAGTGTCGTTTATTTGTACTGGCTGGTCTGTCGCTAACAGACTCATGTAAAGAGTGCAAACATGCCAAAAAATGCATCAGTTTGATTAATAAAAATAAATAAATAAATAAAAAATACATGCATCGATTAACGGAATTCAATAATCAATTATGATGACTATAACAACACCCAGTGGGTTATAGTTACAGTCTCAGATTACACTTGTAACATTGTGTGCATAAAAAAGCAAAGTAATTTTGCAATTTTTTAAGCGTATTCTGAAACCGAACACACCTAGTAGGTAATTCTATGACTCTGCTTGGTTTAAAAATGATCAACATTCGCCTATACTATACATGACAGAGCTCATTTATATTTGAATTAGTGGATCAGTAAATTTTACGTCACATGATATGCAAATCTACTATAACATATTAATGTATTTAAATATATGTTAGCTGGAAAAAACACATTTTATTTTTTTATTGAATCAATTATAAATATTAAAATGTATATAAAAATATAAATTTCTTATCCAAATTACAACTTTCTCTCCTTTTTTTTTTTTTGGAGATAATTATGACTTGTTATAATTATGATTTGATCAAAAACAATTCAAATTAGATCAGATTGAGATTCATGGTGCATTTCAATTATAAGGGAAAGAATCATTATTGAACCAAATTATTGTCAGGAATAACATTTACACCCCTGTTGTTCTGAAGGACTGGTTTTGAGTGCTACGTTGTAGAGCAGTGTTCTACAATCTAGCTCAGATTACTGTGACTGTACTTCATTCATATGCAAACATCTCTTTTAAATTCATTACATTTACATACATCCTTTAAACACCCGTGCATGAAGTATTTCAGCACAGATATTGTTTGGGAGAGAAGTTAAATGGAAGCGCAGTTGGTTAGTGCATAAGATGCAGGTATTCGCACTGACATACCACACTAAAAAGTGACACTATTTAATGAATTCACCAATATGGTTCACGGTTTTCGTCTTAGTTGACTTAGTTACGACAGGTGTTTCACTGCAGTTTCATCATTTTCAGACTGACTATGTCTCTCCTCTGCATAGTTTTCTTTCCTTGATTATTCTGAAAGCCCTGCATTCATCTTCCTTTAAGAATCTCTCTACAAATGCAGTTTTTTGTCTTCCTAACTGGAAGTCAATTAACTTATGACTTGTAAAATGCAAACATTGATTATTAAAAGAGGTAACTGGTTACATTAGCTGCAGGGTTATTTCACAATAAACATGCCGACAATGAAATAGTTGGTTCAAATAACTACTGCTAATTCATCCAAACAAATTAACTCATGAGTTCAATTTTTTATATGCTTGAAGCTTTCAGCCTCTTAAATATCAAAGACTGCCCAGCGAGAGAAGTTAAGAGTGGCCATCACTACAACTGCAAGAGACCAAAAGAGAGGGATACTCAAGAGAAAACAGAGCATTCTCATTAAGATGAGAGGGGGAATGGAGACAGTGGGTTCAACAAAAACAAAATAATGAGTGGTGTGATAGAGTGACCTCTTGGGATGATCTGATGACAGTAGACTTTCCAGGCATTATAACAGGTGGGCAACTAAAGCCACACAAGTCTGCTTTAGACAAGCAAACTAACTAAAGTTTGAATATTAAAGCTCCACAGTGGCCATTAAGCCTGTTATGACTGGAACAGAGAGAGCCCTGAGAGAGCTAACGGTCCATTGTCCACACGCTCCCAGTTAAAAGTTATTTATACAGCATTTCGTTCGCTTTCTGAACACAGAATGAAATTGACCTGAAAGCTAATTTGATTTTTAGAAGCGTAATGTCTAAGACATTGGTATAAAAAGAGCCCGTTCAAAATGTGACAGACTTGGCAGTGAGGCTAAAGGGAGAACCACATGCAGAGATAAAAGGACATAAAACTGAAATTATGACTTTGCTTGGTATAATGACATAATTTAAACTTATAATGGTCTGTAACATAGTGATGGACTGGGCTGCAGTGGGTCACATGAAGAGACTTCAGCCTCATGGAGTTTCATTATTGTTAGTCAGTCATCCATGATGAAGTCTGGCAATCCAAATCTGCTAAATCAGGGGTTCTCAACCATGTTTTATATTTTTGGTTCACAGACCTTTTTTTGGCACCACACCGAGCTGCCATCACAGAATTAAGCTACTTTAAGATCTCACAGGTGGCAAATTACATCCTTATGAATAATGACACATTTTCTATTTAGTCAACTAAACTATTATTGACTAAATATTAAAACAGCGAACAGCCCCTTATAGCTGAAAACAAGCATCTCATCTCTGCTGTTGTATCTACAAACCTGATTCCAAAAAAGTTGGGACACTGTACAAATTGTGAATAAAAAAGGAATGCAATAATTTACAAATCTCATAAACTTATATTTTATTCACAATAGAATATAGATGACATATCAAATGTTGAAAGTGAGACATTTTGAAATGTCATGCCAAATATTGGCTCATTTTGGATTTCATGAGAGCTACACATTCCAAAAAAGTTGGGACAGGTAGCAATAAGAGGCCGGAAAAGTTAAATGTACATATAAGGAACAGCTGGAGGATCAATTTGCAACTTATTAGGTCAACTGGCAACATGATTGGGTATAAAAAGAGCCTCTCAGAGTGGCAGTGTCTCTCAGAAGTCAAGATGGGCAGAGGATCACCAATTCCCCCAATGCTGCGGCCAAAAATAGTGGAGCAATATCAGAAAGGAGTTTCTCAGAGAAAAACTGCAAAGAGTTTGAAGTTATCATCATCTACAGTGCATAATATCATCCAAAGATTCAGAGAATCTGGAACAATCTCTGTGCGTAAGGGTCAAGGCCGGAAAACCATACTGGATGCCCGTGATCTTCGGGCCCTTAGACGACACTGCATCACACACAGGAATGCTACTGTAATGGAAATCACAACATGGGCTCAGGAATACTTCCAGAAAACACAATCCACCGTGCCATTCGCCGTTGCAGAAGCGCAGGCGTTTTCTCTGGGCCAGGCTCATTTAAAATGGACTGTGGCAAAGTGGAAAACTGTTCTGTGATCAGATGAATCAAAATTTGAAGTTCTTTTTGGAAAACTGGGACACCATGTCATCCGGACTAAAGAGAACAAGGACAACCCAAGTTGTTATCAGCTCTCAGTTCAGAAGCCTGCATCTCTGATGGTATGGGGTTGCATGAGTGCGTGTGGCATGGGCAGCTTACACATCTGGAAAGGCACCATCAATGCTGAAAGGTATATCCAAGTTCTAGGACAACATATGCTCCCATCCAGACGTCGTCTCTTTCAGGGAAGACCTTGCATTTTCCAACATGACAATGCCAGACCACATACTGCATCAATTACAACATCATGGCTATGTAGAAGAAGGATCCGGGTACTGAAATGGCCAGCCTGCAGTCCAGATCTTTCACCCATATAAAAAAATTTGGGGCATCATAAAGAGGAAGATGCTACTAAGAAGACCCAAGACAGTTGAGCAACTAGAAGCCTGTATTAGACAAGAATGGGACAACATTCCTATTCCTAAACTTGAGCAACTTGTCTCCTCAGTCCCCAGACGTTTGCAGACTGTTATAAAAAGAAGAGGGGATGCCACACAGGGGGAAACATGGCCTTGTCCCAACTTTTTTGAGATGTGTTGATGCCATGAAATTTAAAATCAACTTATTTTTCCCTTAAAATTATACATTTTCTCAGTTTAAACATTTGACATGTCATCTATGTTGTATTCTGAATAAGATATTGAAATTTGAAACTTCCACATCATTCTGTTATTATTGTGTAACTTTTTTGGAATCAGGTTTGTAACTTGGATCTTGTGGCTTGTTGGCTTGTTATATTCAAATTGGGTCCCGGACACATTTTATGTCTAAAAAATGTCATAATTATGTCTGTCTGAACTATGACTACTATATATTATGCTCAATTTAATTTTTTTTTTTTTTTAAATAAAAAAAAAAAACATAATTAAACATTCTGTTTAATTCTGTTCAATTTTTTTCCTGTTTGATTAGTTTCACCAGCTAACCGGAATATTTACAGGAAAAAGAGCATTTCTGTTGGGAAAAAAGCATGGATATCTTTATTTGTGATCTGTCAGGTAGCACCATTATGATATGGATATGTATGTATATATGTATGTATAAATAAGTAACAGTACTTTAAGTTACTGGTTTCTGCAGACATTGCATTTTCACAGTTCATGGTTACTCATTAGGCTTCGTCATCACTGACCTGAGGACTCAAGCTGGACTCTTATGTTTCCCCCAGAATTGGCATCCACCAGCTATAGTTCATTAGCTCTAGGTGACCTGCCATGGCTGCCTCCAACAGTCTCCATCTAGTCTCATATCTGTCTGTCTGTCCCAATCTCTCCGCTTCTCCAGACGCTTCTTTCTGCAGCTCATGGCCTTATCGCTATGGGTTATAGAAGAAGAACGTTGTGCCGAATTACCGTCAACTTTTATCTCAGGCTACAGAGCCGCAGGGTCTGGGAGCCCAGATCTGATAGCTTGCGCTCATCTAATGACCTCTGGGCCTGCACTCAACCTTTTAACGTCTAGCTCTTCTGCTGGATTTATTGTGCTCATAAAGCAGGAATCGTTATTATCAGGCACTGTCCCGAGGACAGCATGACTCTGTCTGGTTTACTTGTCCGAGAAACTTTTACAAGATGTAATTAAAAGTGACTATCATACAAGTGATGTCTGTCACATCAAAAAGCATGAAGAAGCATGCTTGTCAATCATTGTTCGGAAACGAAAGTAGATTTGCCCTTAGTGGTGGTCTTCAAATTCAAATACACCCTGTCCTGGTCTACAAGAAGAGCAGCCCATCCACAGGAGGTTTGCTCTACCCATTCTAATGCAGCACTATCAAATAGGAAATGGCTTTCTAATGGTTCCCGCTAGCTGCTAATTCAATAAATGCACTGGCTGCTTCTTGTTTTGCCCTTTGGCAGGAAGATACAAAAAATGCTCAAAGAAACATCGAAAAAATAACATGAATGGATCATCTAGATATAGAGATGTACACTGTCCCTCCAGCATATCTTCAGTGGGGTTTGAGAACATCGGTCCTGAGAACAGATAAGTAATGATTATCTCTGCCACATGTCTCTGGAGTTTATAAGACAAGAAATCTCTCTTCCCGTCTATCTCTTTGTCATGTAACCACGGAAACAAAAGCAACTCAATTTGTAGACCGTGCACATGCTATTATCTGTATACTGTATTTTCTTGATAAATGCAGAAAAGCATGCGACTGTGAAAGATGTTTCTCGGCAAAATAGAGGGCTTCTAGCTTTTTTAGAGTTTGTGTGTGCATCTGTTTGTAAGTGTGCATGACTAAGTGCAGCTGTCAGTTTCTCAATATTTCATAAGCTCTTCTGCTATGTGACAGACTATGTGCTGCACTTGTGTAAAAAAAAAGCTAAATACATATATCAGAGTGTCATCCAGAAGTTCCTGGGCAAGTGATCATACTGGCAAAAGTTATGCATTGATATGCTTCAAATAAATAACTGCTGGTTATATTAACACATAGCAGCTAGTATCAGGGAAGACATGAACAAATATATTTAAAAAAAAATAATAATAAAAAAATCAAACAAATTAACCATAACAACTTTGTTCCATAAGTTTAAAGTATCTGAGGACAGTGTGATTGGACTGACCAAATGTATGTGTTGTGTTTATAAAAAAAAAAATTAAAACAAATTTAGTTATTATTATGTGTTCTCCTCTCAAAATAGATCTGTATGCTTTGTCAGGATGCAAGCAGACTCAAATCAATACTGATCATCAATCACAAAATGACATTCAATCTATTGGGAAACGCTTTATGTGAGGAAGGTAACAGTGGTAGGGGAAATAACAGCAGAGCACAGAAAGATATTAATTATATAAAATGGAGAATAACCCATGGCATACAGGCACATTTTGAAACGGACATTAACCCCTCAGGGCCCACTTATCTCTACGAGATCTGAATGCACAGACCTTTTGAAAATGCTAGAGGACAGGGGAATCATGCAGCTGGGGATGAAACCATGAAGAACAGTGGGCTAACCTAATTGCTCTCAATATAAAAGGTATATTGATGGCACTTAAATGAGACTATGGCCTCCACACCATATAAATCAGCACCATCACTAAGATTCAATCTATTCCTGTGCGCATTCATCATTTCAAATGACTCCAAACATGTGGCATATGCAGCGCTCTGTAAAGCCTATATTGCATGTCACATCAGGTGTGTAAGTGTGTAGCTTTAGCATTTCTGGAAATATAAATTTCTTCATGCCCCAAGAGGCAGATTTTCCTCAGTTTCCAATGAATTTTATATCTAATCTGATGAATGGTCCACATTCTAGGTATTGAAATATCATCACTGGATCTGGCAGAGCTCAGATCACATTATAAGACTGCAGGTAATCTCTGCTATCAATCTGCTATCAGAGAGCAGTGAGGCAGACACTGTAAGAATGTGATCATTTGTAATGCACAAATCTCCAAACACTGAGAACATTAGGTCATACTATCATCATGTGAACATATACCATTATCATGTGGTTATGGAAACTGCATTAGCATGATCATCTCAATCTATGCACATATACAGTAAACACTGCTAAATCATTCACAAAAAAAGTGTTTTACACACACATACACTCATGGGGCTTTCCATTTGCAGCAGTTTGTGGTTCTATTCTGGACAACTATACACAATTGGCCTTCTTTACAAATGTCAGATAATGTCATCAGCGTTGCTGTGTTTTACAGAGCATATTAACGGTGCATTAAGTGATCGCTTTGAAACACTGTTGATATTTGAAATTAAACCAAACAAACCACAATGCATAAGTGGATGTCTCTTTATCATAGCTGAAGCGATGCAAGATAATGCTTTGCGAAAAATAAAGCAAAGATGACAGACGAATGAACGGAAGAACAAAAAAAAAAAATACCATATATTACGCAAGAGTATATACAAGCAAGAGCACACCAGCTCCAGACAAACAATGACACTCAAAACTATCATGTTACTATAGCTAACATTACAACGACAGCATATCTTGGTTCTGTGAAACATAGCAAAACCAATGTTACTCGCGTATGGAGCAGAAACAACACAACCTCGTTTTCAGCCCTTCCCAGCGCTGGATAGCTTTTCTAATACTAACATGGGTACTAAAGTTCTTTATATGTATCATTCTTGAACATCAAACTTGAAGCAAACTTACAGCGGCAGAAGACCACATCAGGTGCCACTCCTGTCAGCTAAGAACAGGGAACTGAGGCTACAATTCGCACGGGCTTACCACAATTGGACAACAGATGATTGGAAAAAAAACGGTGCCTGGTCTGATAAGTCTCGATTACTGCTGCGACATTCAGATGGTAGGCTCAGAATTACATGAATCCATCCTGTCTTGTATCAACACCACAGCATACCTGCGTATTGTTGCTGACCATTTACATCTCTTTATGACCACAGGCTTATCCTGACTTCCAGCAGGATAACGTGCCATGTCACAATGCACAAATAATCTCAAACTGGTTTGTTGATCATGACAATGAGTTATTCATACTCACGGATCTCAATCCATTAGAGCACCTTTGGGATTTGGTGGAAAGGGTGATTCGCATCATGACTGTGCAGCAGACAAATCTGTAGCAAATGTGTGATGCTATCATATCAATATGGACCAAAATCTCTGAGGAATGTTTACAGCACCTTGTTGAATCTATGCCACTGTGAATTAAGGCAAAAGCGGTACTAGCAAGTTATACCTAAAAACTGGCCAGTGAGTGTATATGTTACCGGCAATGTGTGAAATCCAGCATTGTGTAGAATGCCTAGGGAATATATAGAATGCCCAGGGAATATATAGAATGCCCAAAGTTTGTAGGCAAAGTATGAAATGTTTTATATTTCACACATTTCAGACATTCTATACAATGCCAAAGGTCAAGCCGGCAGAGTATAGAATACTCTCGTTACTCACACTTGGGTCTTTGTTCGCCGGCGGCGTGCCGGTAGCGAAACACGTGAGCTTCCACTCCCGCCACAGAGGCTCACCCCCATTGTTCCCGGACGGTTGCTGTGTCACGATGTCGGAACAGGAAGAAAGTGTAGTGCCATTCAAAATGCCATTCTAGCCTTCATTGCTTCAACAAGTAGTTCAACGGCACTTCTGCTTTCGTGTTTTTCTGGTAAGAATGTCCTTGACTTTGTCGTAGTTCTTCGTTCATAAGAAAACATGTTCAATGCCAATAAAGGCGTGTTTTGATACTTTGCCTACAGTGTACTTGTCATTATGTATAACACCTAATGTATAGAAGGCCTAGGAAAAGTATATGCAACATAATTGCAAAAACCAGACATCTCATACTTTACCTAAAAACTGCACGCATTCTATATATTCCCTAGGCATTCTATACAATACCTGCTTTTCACACATTGCCGGTAACATATATACACAATAAAACAATTTAAACATTATTTAAAACATTTGTCTGCAGTTTAAAAAAAAAAAAAAAATTGCTTTCATTGTATTTACTATTATTCGTGGTTGCCATAGACAAACATTTAAATAATGTTAATTAAATTATATATGTAATTCAAATATAATTAAATATATTATATTTCTTAATTACTTTGCCATTTGGTGAATGTAATCGATGCACTATCGGTTGTTTCAAAAGCAAACTGTGTGCCGCTATAGTTTTCTCAACCCAGATGTTTTAGCAGACATCCAGGCAGAGACCCACTGTCCCCTACTGAAGCCACCTGGCTGAATGGCAGTTCTGGAACAGGAGGGAGCAGGTGAGAGGGTGAGAGGGTGAGAGGGTGAGAGAGAGAGAGAGAGAGAGAGGGAGAGAGAGGAGAGAGAGAGAGAGAGAGAGAGAGAGAGAGAGAGAGAGAGAGAGAGAGAGAGAGAGAGAGAGAGAGAGAGAGAGAGAGAGAGAGAGAGAGAGAGAGAGAGAGAGAGAGAGAGACCGGGGGACACAGCAGGTAGACCGACATGCCAAAGCATTGTCTCTGGAGCCGTGTGCTGGGTGCACCTGCTGTCTCACAGAGAGCTACTGCTAATCCTCAGGGGCCTGAATTGGCAACCTTGTACACTGGCTGTTTTGCAGATATTTACTGAGAGATACAGCAGCCTGTGATAAATACGGCTCTGATTCTAAATAATGAGATAATACCATCCGAGGCCCAGACTGAGCATTTCAGAATTGAACTTTTATCATCATTAAACATTAAGAGAGAGAGAGAGAGAGAGAGAGAGGAGTATGGATGGAAAGAATAGGACAGTGAGCTCACTAATGACACTGAGTTCAAACTCCAGGTCGCATGTGCTGGCAGGAGTGCTGTGATTTTTTTGGGAGGAAAGTCAGGGGGCCTTTTTGTCCTCGTCTGGTCAGTCCTGGCAAGATTAGGAACAGAACAGGCTGTTCAGGGAAGGGAAAGGGGGGAAAAAAACTCACTGCACTGACTGTCAGTCACTGCAAAATGCCCTATTTAGCAAAACACAAATAGTCTTTAGTATTAACCTATGAACCCCAATCTCATTCTGAATGAGGACTGAGTGATGGAAGTGTCAAATGTGATGGAAAAGCAACATGAAATGTACCATAAAAGTGGATAAAACAACTTGTGTGCTAGATAGTGAAGATAAGTCTTCTTAAGCCATATCACAGATTTGTGTGATGAAAAGACAGATGTTATTCACTGATAATCTTTCCTTTTCCACATGGATTATTGAGTCAGTCAGCTGAACCAAAATGAATAAATCATTCAGACCAGTTTTGTGAAATTGTATTAACTGATTAATTAGTTCACATCTCATAAACATATAAAAGATAACTAGTTGCTCACTTAATGAAATAACATATTTTAGAACACTTGGGACATAAGTTTGTTTATATATACTACTGTTCAAATTAAATTAAAAGCTGATGTTTTAAGTGTGGTTAGCTGGGATATAATCTCTTTAAAGTAATCACCCTATGAGAAGGTCTTTATAAATCGCTCATTTAGAAATAAAGAAGAAATAAGGAGTATGAGAGAAATATGTCAACATTATAAGGTGGCAGCTGATAGAACTGGGAAGCACATTTAGAAACAGAGCAGTAAATTCAAGGGCTGGTATATGAATGTAATAATCCATACAGAGAAGTCTATAAGGTAGACCAAGAGTAAGACACACACATGATTTGTGCATCTGCAAGGTACAGCCACAAACTCCATGTCTTCATAAACAGAGGGCTATTAAATGTGTAACTGAGGCTAGAAGGAGATTGGGTAATCAATCATATGAACCACTGGTGGGTAGACCACTTTGTGTGTGTGTGTGTGTGTGTGTGTGTGTGTGTGTGTGTGTGTGTGTGTGTGTGTGTGTGTGTGTGTGCCCCTCACACACACACATACACAAAGTGGTCTACCCACCAGTGGTTCATATGATTGACACACACACACACACACACACACACAAACACGTCTCACACTGACCATGCCCATTACCAAACAACCTATCAGTGATATATTTATTTAAATGGTGGCTGTCATAAAAACATGACAGATTTATTCAAACATACACTAAATATTGAAGAACAAGTAAAGTAAAAATACAAGGAATATGCAATATTGTGCACACATTTAACAATATGCTCCTTTCTAATTTTTCTTTTGTCATATTTTTCTGGGGTAAATGTAACATTGTTCACAAGCTGTTTTACTGACGTCTTTTCAGGGTTGAAACACTGATTGAGTAATTACATGAGGTATGTTGTAACTATCTTTCAACATACCTTCTGTTGTTCATTCATGTTTATTTTGTGTTGTAACAAGTAGTAAAGTGGAAGAAATTATCAGTTCAAACTTTGCTTGAACTGAGGAGCTACAGAGATCTGTTGTCCCACATTAAAGAGCACCAAAGTAGTATTAATCGTTTGAATGTCGTAATAAAATTGACATAATTTGAAAGCTGAGACTTTGTTTCATATCAGTAGCAACAAAGCACAAAGCATATTGCAATTTATTGGATGGGAGGTACGCTACAAACTTTGTTCATTAATCAACTGGAAACAGCATAGACTGAAATATCAATTCTTGGGATTTAAGAATTGATATTGGTTCTAATCGAGAAATTGAAATTTTATCCTGTATGATCCTGTAGTGCAAGGTAAAGTACTAATCTATAGTTATTTTTCAGTTCAGATTTTTAATAAAAGTCTTACTGATAACAATTTTTAATGAATAAAAATAAATAATAATAATTACAAAAAGCAAAACAGAAGCATTTTCATTGTGAATGAATGAATGAATGAATGAATGCATGTCAGTGGATGAGTAGTGGGATGCTTTGTTTGAATTCACTCTGTTGTCATTTATCAATCTAACTTATGCTTATGAAAAATAAATGCACAGAATACTGCAAGGGTAGCAAAAAAACTAGTAAGAGTGAAGAGCACAGTGGACATGTTCAAAGCATACATATTATGCATCATGTTTTGCACCTAATCGTAAACTTAATCCTCTCTTTCAACTGTAATGCATTTTAACCCCTTAACTGTCACTCCCTTTTTTGAGAATAGACATGAAAATGCACTATACAAACTTAAATGGCTGTAATTCAAGAAATGCTTTGGAATATACACTCACCTAAAGGATTATTAGGAACACCTGTTCAATTTCTCATTAATGCAATTATCTAATCAACCAATCACATGGCAGTTGCTTCAATGCATTTAGGGGTGTGGTCCTGGTCAAGACAATCTCCTGAACTCCAAACTGAATGTCAGAATGGGAAAGAAAGGTGATTTAAGCAATTTTGAGCGTGGCATGGTTGTTGGTGCCAGATGGGCCGGTCTGAGTACTTCACAATCTGCTCAGTTACTGGGATTTTCACACACAACCATTTCTAGGGTTTACAAAGAATGGTGTGAAAAGGAAAAACATCCAGTATGCGGCAGTCCTGTGGGCGAAAATGCCTTGTTGATGCTAGAGGTCAGAGGAGAATGGGCCGACTGATTCAAGCTGATAGAAGAGCAACTTTGACTGAAATAACCACTCGTTACAACCGAGGTATGCAGCAAAGCATTTGTGAAGCCACAACACGCACAACCTTGAGGCGGATGGGCTACAACAGCAGAAGACCCCACGGGTACCACTCATCTCCACTACAAATAGGAAAAAGAGGCTACAATTTGCACAAGCTCACCAAAATTGGACAGTTGAAGACTGGAAAAATGTTGCCTGGTCTGATGAGTCTCGATTTCTGTTGAGACATTCAGATGGTAGAGTCAGAATTTGGCGTAAACAGAATGAGAACATGGATCCATCATGCCTTGTTACCACTGTGCAGGCTGGTGGTAGTGGTGTAATGGTGTGGGGGATGTTTTCTTGGCACACTTTAGGGCCCCTTAGTGCCAATTGGGCATCGTTTAAATGCCACGGCTTACCTGAGCATTGTTTCTGACCATGTCCATCCCTTTATGACCACCATGTACCCATTCTCTGATGGTTACTTCCAGCAGGATAATGCACCATGTCACAAAGTTTGAATCATTTCAAACTGGTTTCTTGAACATGACAATGAGTTCGCTGTACTAAAATGGCCCCCATCCAATAGAGCATCTTTGGGATGTGGTGGAACGGGAGCTTCGTGCCCTGGATGTGCATCCCACAAATCTCCATCAACTGCAAGATGCTATCCTATCAATATGGGCCAACATTTCTAAAGAATGCTTTCAGCACCTTGTTGAATCAATGCCACGTAGAATTAAGGCAGTTCTGAAGGCGAAAGGGTGTCAAACACAGTATTAGTATGATGTTCCTAATAATCCTTTAGGTGAGTGTATATCTAACCAAGCTGTATTCCGAATTTGAAGTTAATATCACAAAAAAGTTCCCATGATATTTTGTTGTGCTGTACCACCTGTAAAAAACTTTCCTCAATAGTCACCAATTAATTTTTTTTCATGCATTCTACTGCAATAAATTAGTAAATTTCTGTCCAAATTTCAGTTCTATCCCAAAACAAATATGGAACCTTGAGACTCTGACCTTTCCAACGATATGTGTTTTGTCAAGATTACAAAAGGTTTTGATTATAAAGTAGTTAAAATAAATTCTGTAATATGAAACCTGAATTTAGAGTAATGTTTCCATGGTAACGCCACAACTGATGTAAGCTTTCAAATGATACCTAATGTATGATGATTACTAAAATATGTGATATGAAAAAAGGCGATTAAAAAAAAAAAAAAAAAGAGTGCCAAGCGTCCCGCTGGCGACAAATATCAAATAATATCTGACTAATCCAGTCAAATTAATTCACACTGCGCTTAACCCCGGGTTATCTTCATTCTAAACACTGCTTTTAACCCGGGTAAAGGAATGTTTGTGATTTAGAAGCAGGGTTAGCACAGCTTTTTACCTGGGTTATGAAACCCTGTTCCGGAGCAGGGTTAGCGGTGTTAGAATGTTACAGCTAGACACTTAGCAACAGACAACCTACTCATTTTTCGAATAATTTTTTGAATGAAAGTTCAAAAGGATAAATGATGCAGATTTTTATTTATTTTTTTCACAGCAGCATTTGCTCGCATTTACCAAGGGTGCCAATATTAGTGGTGGGCACCGTAAGCCTATAATTGCTAAGTAGTTATCACTTGCTGCTATCTAATGTAATGCATGTTAAAATGCATCAGTAAATAAAATCAAGTTAAAAGAAGTGAAATAAAAAATATTCACATGACAAACTGCAATTCATATTCCTGGATTTGACATGATTTATGAGAACATATTGCTGAGTCAGACCTTGGGACAAATTACCATATGGAAATGTTCAGAATATAAGATTAGGGTTGGAGAGTGATCCTGAGGGAAATGAAATGAGTGTATCACTCTATCTGCCAGGGAAAACATGTGCATCCACACATTCCTAAATCTATCACTTGTAAAGACTTATGACCACTGAGAACTAAAGCAAATCGACACATGATGGCTCATGAGCAAGTCGGCTTTACTGGGAACAGACTGGAAAGGGTAATTTACATGCACTAAGAGAAGAAAAAAAGTTGTTCTCCCATTTCTCCCAAGGCATCCAAATGTGAAAATCAACCCTGCGTTAATCATTCATTTCTCTAGTCTAATTCACTGCCTCATCTAGCAAAGCCCAGGGCTGTGAATATTAATTTGTGGTAATTTAGCAGGTCAAGACTTACATTTCTCATATACCCCAACATTGTAACCAAATGCATTAGCATAAAAAGCGAAGAGAATAACAGTGACCTGTCTACTTGTGTTTCTGAGGGATACCGCTCGCTAGACAATGCATACCATCTTGTCTAAAGCTTTGTGTATATTTCATGTGTTAGTGTAGCTCAGTCAAAGCTTAAGATTGATTATATTCTCAGTGGGTTTGTCCACACCATGTTATTTTTTTTTTTTTCTATTGACACCACAGTTTTAATAAAGGATATACACTATATTGCCAAAAGTTTTGGAACACCTGCCTTTACATGCACATGAACTTTAATAATATCCCATTCTTAATCTGTAGGCTTTAATATGGAGTTGGCCCACCCTTTGCAGCTATAACAGCTTCAACTCTTCTGGGAAGGCTTTCCACAAGGTTTAGGAGTGTGTTTATGAGAATTTTTGACCATTCTTCTAGAAGCGCATTTGTGAGGTCAGCACTGATGTAGGAGGAGAAGTCCTGACTCCCAGTCTCCACTCTAATTCATCTCAAAGGTGTTCTATCAGGTTGAGGTCAGGACTCTGTGCAGGCCAGTCAAGTTCCTCCACACCAAACTCACTTATCCATGTCTTTATGGACCTTGCTTTGTGCACTGGTGTGCAGTCATGTTGGAACAGGAAGGGCCATCCCCAAACTGTTCCCATAAAGTTGGGAGCGTGAAATTGTCCAAAATGTCTTTGTATGCTGAAGAATTAAGAGTTCCTTTCACTGGAACTAAGGGGCCAAGCACAGCCCCTGAAAAACAACCCCACACCATAATCCCCCCTCCACCAAACATTACACTTGGCACAATGCAGGCAGGCAAGTACTGTTCTCCTGGCAACTGCCAAACCCAGACTCATCCATCGGATTGCCAGACAGAGAAGTGTGATTAGTCACTCCAGAGAACACGTCTCCACTACTCTAGAGTCCAGTTGCGGCGTGCTTTACACCACTGCATACGGCGCTTTGCATTGCATTTGGTGATGTAAGGTTTGGATGCAGCTGCTCGGCCATGGTTCCATGAAGCTCTCTACACACTGTTCTTGAGCTAATCTGAAGGCCACACAAAGTTTGGAGGTCTGTAGCTACTGACTAAGTAAATGGTGAAAGAATTTTCATTTTAATAAATGTACCATACAATGTTATGCAATTTCACATAATTAAAAACCATGCAGAAACATTTGAGAATTGAGAGAGTCATCTTATACTACATTATACATAGAACTAAGATCTCACAATGAATTTGCTTTAAAGTTGGTCGCATTAAAGACAGTTTCTATTTCAACTTGTCATTCTCATCTTCAATTCTCCCTCACTTTAATTCTTTCCTTCTCATTGCTCTCCATCTATCTAATGGGCCAGAGACATCGGGCAAGCACTAATTATGCCACAAAGGGCAGAGGAGTGATGACAGAATGGCTCATCAAAACCAGAGCAAGTAACAGGCTGCTGATGGGGAGCAAAAACAGATCATAAATTAGCAAACAAGAAAACCAAACACAGATATTTGCTTAAAAGGTTTAGCCACACAACACACAAGTTGCTCTGTGTTTTCAGTTCAATATGTGAATGAGGGAATAAGGACAAACATATAGGGAATAGAAATATATAAAAACATAAACTATTTAAAAAGTCCAGTCATAACCACAATTTTTCTATAAGCTTGGGAAACCCCTGAAGCAGAGACCTCAATGTTCACCCAGAGGCAAACATCCACTTAATAAGAACAGTAGTTCTGTTGACCAAGATGCTTTGCTCTCAATTACTCGTTTCTCAGAGCTGCAGCACAAGCCAATGAGGCTCAGGGAAGCTATTAGGTTTGACGTGTATGAGCAGCATGACAACATTTCCTGCAAACTTTCTGCAGTCCTTTATTGTAATTGTGTGTGTGTGCATGCTAATCAAATGTGTGCATTTGTTTTGCTTAACAGATATTTTACTGCTTTGTTTGTCCCCAAACCTACTTATAGTTTGCATTTTGCTGTTAGTTTTTATTTATTTTATAGAATAAGGTGTGGTTGTCGCCAAGAGAAGTTAAAAGGCTCTCCATGGGAAAAAGAGCTTTCTTGTTCCAGACAGAAAATTACTTCAAGGAATGGACTCTTGACTAATTGAGCAAAGGGATGCTTCTTAAGATGTGGCCTTTGAAGAGAGATGAAATGGAATGAAGTATAAGTCATCTCTCTAAATAAAATACCAGATAAAAAAAAGAAAAAAAAAAAGAAATATAACGAATGCAGGTCTAATGAGGATGATGTCTGAGAAACAGGCTTTCGACTAGATTTAAAACTTTCACTATATATGTGCCATGTACTGTAAACATTTACAACCATTTTAATGGCTTGTGACTAATCAAGTTATATGTAACACTGCATGTCCGTGTTCAGTAGAACATGTATAATATGACCCATTAACAAGATTAACAACAGGTCTCAGGTGACCTGACAACACAGCTTGGTCTCATTGTTAATATATAGGTATTAATACGTAACTTTCAAAGACACAAAATTTACAATTTTGTACATTTGGATAGGTGCTAAAATGTACAATATGTACAATATGGACATCATTGTTATGATTTTACAGCTTCAAAGCATTATCTTTAAAACCTCAGAGAAGTGAGGTTTACTCGCACAGCAACTACTAGCTGGCCTCTGTTACACATGCTACAAATTCGCACTCATGAATTGAAAGGGGGCTAATTCTTTTAGCAAAATCTTGATATTTGGATATCGAGAACAGATAAATAACATGAGGATATGATACTTGATTATTCTGATAAGAGTGATGAAAAGAATCAGGTGCGCCTCCTCACATGTTCCCTGCAGGGGTCTGTTTGTTGTGCTATCATGAATCTGGACTCAGGCCAGCAAGAGAAGGGCAAGACACTGATGATTTGAGTAGAGTTTCCTCATCACACATCTCAAAAGTGTCTCTAGTTAGAAAGTTGCATTATGCAGTTTTAATTAGACCCTTTCTGCGAGCACCTTTCTGCCTGCGGGTTGTGTGGAAAGTTTGGCTTTTGAAAAATCCACGCAGACGGAGTTCAACGCATCTCGCTGAGTCTCTGAGAGTAAAATGAGACCTTTCTATATATGGCTTGTCAAAAAAGAGGGGGAAAAAACCTCAGTGACATGCCAAGTTGGCATTGTTCCTGGCATTTCTCTTGCCATTAGTTGAGCCAAGAGAAGGCATTAGTTAAGGTAAACCCCTAAGGTCTCGGAGTGATGGTTTTCATTAGAAAGAACGTGGCTTATCATCAGGAGTCTGACATTACACTTCTACCAGAGTCATCAGGGGTATGACACATGGCAGAATGAATCCCATCTCACTCGGACTCTGAGGGGAACAGTTGGGGTAACGTCAGACAGCAGCCGGCATTATGTTTGTTCCTGAATATTCTGGAGGTCCTCATTTTCAAACAGAGTGAAAGTCCCTGTGAGAGACTTGAGGCGCACTGATAATGAGTTCAGGGACCTGTCCTCCACCATCCTGGACACCTGTAAGGCTTGACTTCTCACCCTCTTCTGTCAGATGACAGTGTGATATATCACTGCATAGATGGCAGTGGGTACAAGAAACCAATTTGTCACTTTAGATGGAAATGTCACAACAAAAAGTCAAGAATGGAAAGATTACCTCTCTCTCTCACACACACACACACACACACACACACACACACACACACACACACACACACACACACACACACACACACACTGGGTTTAGTTTAGGTTAGTTAGTTAATTAGTCACTTTATTGTCTTTGGCTTCACCACAAAGAAACACATTCAATATCATCACACAAATCACATAAAAAGACAACAACCCCCCCCTCACACTCAGATCCAAGTATTTAAAATTCTAACTGCAGTTGGCACACATGAGATTTTTTTTGCACCTTTTTCCTTGCTTGAGGTTGCCTAAACCGTCTTTTTGATGGTAAAAGCTGAAATGTAATATTCAAGGGATGAGAATTTTCGGGTTTACTTATTCGGGTTTACAGTGTACTGTACAAACCATATATTCTGTCCCCTAACCCTGAACACAACCCTGAAAAGCAAATGTTCTGCAAATTTTCAGAAAACATCACTTAGTAGGATTTTTCTCATGGGGTCCAACAAAATGGGGTCCAACAAAATGAAGGACAAGGATTTCAGACGTCATGGCACATAGATTTATATGGCACACACAATTGGAAACACTTCAGGAGTTTCAAAGCCATCATCTGATTGGTTGAATTCTACAGGATTTTCAGGAGACGTGTGTGTCACGTTAGGTCTGCCTGATACCATGATGCCAAACCCTCATAAGGAAGAAGCAAGCCATGTTTACAACTGAGACAGTGAGAGCTTATCAGGGTCAAGTAAACGCTGGAATTTCAAAAGTATGTGAAGTATGTAAAGTTTGCGACATAGACTCTTTAAAGTAAGTCCAAGAGTTCTACACACCGGTCTATTATTGTAGGGACATCGATGTTACATTTTCACACCCCTAAACATGATGCGGAACAAAATTAACTGTGATTGGTTGCTTTACATGCCAGTCAGACGGCCTCTGGACGGTCCTTGGCTAATGAAAGCTGCTATGGATTCCAGACATTCTGCCATCAATCTGAAGGTCTGACTGCACAAAACTGCACTTACTCTCCATTCCACAAACTTCTAACAGAAACACTGCGGATATCTCTGTCCGGCATTGACCCGGCCAACCTCCCACCATTTATTCTCAGAAACGCTCCCCACCCTGAATTGAATACCAATGCTATGGTCACCTTGAAAGTCCAATAAATAAAGCCCAGCGAAAACATTAAGTGCACAGACCACACACCCTTGGGGTGTCTCTACTCCTTCTGTCACTCTAATTCTTTATCGTTTGTAATTGAGGTAACAATTACATTGTGACCCTCTGTAGAAAATAAATCTTTCGCTCTGGCTGCTCTATCTGTCTTCATTAGCATGGCACTGATGTGGTGTTTATTATCTGCTGAGTAGGATCCTGGTCTCCTGAGACATGGTACCAATTCACACAAGTACAGTGCTCTGGTGAAGATGCCCAAAGAGTGTAGAAGTCATTTGGGTATATGTGAACATCAAAACTCAAAAGAAAGCAGCATATACGTCAACAAACTGGTCATTACAGGTAATACGAGATATTGATTCGCCAACCCACGGGCAAAACTTTCATGCAGTGCATAATCTACAGGGGATAAAGGACTTCATTATGAGTCCTGAGAATCATATTTTGCAGTTATAGAATAAATCAGTGGTATCTGCAGCGCAACGCAGGATGGTACGTTCAGAAAAGAGCAGTTTCACACTCATTAAAGTTATTAAATCATTTCCCACCAGATGTTTCATTTATCACACCAAGGCTCGTTCAGCAAGCTCCGATTCTGCTGAATAATAAGCTCTGTGGAATACACACACAAACAGATACACACTGACTGGTGTTTAAGCTTGACAAGGAGGGGGAAGGCCATCATAGCCCTTCAGAAGGTCTGTCTGGCTCAGCGAGGCAGTCAGTTAGACCGAGCCCCTGCTGGCGACTGGCCCCTTCATTATCTGCTTTTAATTGCTTATTTAATGGGCTCTCCTCAAGCTCTGTAGCCCTGCTGTGAGAGTTAGACTGCAGCCGAGTTTCAGTCTTCCAACCAGACACTGCACATCAGCGCGATCGCAGCAGGGCACCCACACCCACGACCAGCATCCTCCTCTTCATCATCATTACTAGCCTTAATCGGTACATACAGTTCTGACTAAAGGGTGAATTCTGCATGTTTAGGATCCCATCGCACTGGAAGATGTTCATTTGACCCTTGTTTACTGTAATTATAGTGTCTGTGTGTGTGTCTCAAACTCGTCTTTTCCACTATCGTGGTACTGCAAGCTGCAATTTACCCATTTCATAATGAGCACCTATACAAGTGCCCTCCAAATCACATCAAACGACGAGTGTTGACGTTAAATTCCTGCGGAATTATTCATCATCACCTCAGGAAAATGTTAGTGCCCTCCAATCACATGCATCAAACGACGAGTGTTGACGTTAAATTCCTGCAGAATAATTCATTATCACTCCAGTAAAATGTAAAAGGCAAGTCATAAAAGGCATGAACACGTAATATTCTGAGTTCAATACACGTCAATAAATGTTATACAGCACTTACAACAGAATTAAATTGGGGCCATAGATAGTATTTAAAGGTAGAAATGTAAAGCTTTTAAAAGTCCTAATATAAATTAAAGTAATATTCAGGGTTCAATACATGCATTTGTGCAATTTTGTTGATTCCCACAAAATCATTTTGACACTTCCTCATATAAATAAAATAAATAATAATAATTAAATAAAAATGATGGTTAAGGCACAATATGTAAGATATCCAAAAACCACTAGATGACTTTTCCACATTTTTCCAAGAATGTTTAAATCCAGAGAAATAATCATAAGTTTTAATAAGTAAAGCATAATAAGTATAATAATACGTTTTAACCAGGACACAGACAGTCATACCCGTGTTGCCCTCAATTTCCGGTTTGATTTTGTAGAAACCATGGAAACACCAAAGACGTTTTAATATATTTATCAACAGAAAACTAATCATTGTTATACAGCTCAACACAGTTAGTCATATTGTTTAAATCTTGTTTCCTTGATTTACCACGAGTACCACATTTTACCATGCCTAATATTGATCTAAGTCTCAGAGTAGGATTATAAAATAACTTTCAACACACTCAAATAATGTATCTAATATGATAAAACCCTACATACGCATGACCAGAAAAAGTGTTTGTCTAGGGCATTAATAGATGTGTCGCGCTTGTCTCTCATTAGCAATCGCTCCAGCAACCTTGTTTCGCTTCAACGGCTTTCAGCCCCACCCTGCTTCATACTATAGTAACGTTAATAAATCTTTAATACATTAGCTCATCCATGGATATGATTTTGAGTCCCATCAATTCTTTTCCACCGGCTGTAGAGAGAAAGACAACAAATCCCATGATTCCGTGAAATTAAGGCGGCATCAAGTTTCGCCTTTGTTTTGAATAAGCGACATCTAGCAGGGAAAATTACATACTTTGCCTTTAAGGGAAGTAAATGGGGCCAAATTACTCTTTTCATGATGACACGTTGCTATTAAAACAAATGCAAATACAAGCATTATATTTGCTGTTGTCTCCCATTCACTGCTACAGAAGTTTACCCAACTATGATGACTTCAGCTTCTGAGAACCATGGAAATATTAATAAGGAGGTTATTGAGATTTTAAAGTGATTTTTTAAAGTCATGTTAACATTCATATTGTGTACATATTGTGGCTATACTATTGAAACTGTGAATTTTAATGTATATAGATTGGCTTCATTCACCTCAATCTGTGTCTCACTGTAACCCAGAATTTATTCATTTTTTGTCTTTTTAAAGAAAATCATGTTCAAGTCTTTTATTTATTTATTGATAATCAACATCATGGCACAAATCACAACTGAGCTTAACTTAACTCAATATATTTTATTAATCGTGTAATAAAAATGCAGTGGTGCAAGACTGAATGCTGCTTGTACTTGATTGCCTGCTCTGCTCTGATTGGAACACAATGAGCCAGCTGACGTCCACAAATGCCAAGATGCTCATCACATGGTTCAAACGGCAGCATGCCAGAGGTGACCTTTTCATCCTATCCCTGTCATGCTCCATCATGTCATGCTCCTAACCCAAGGCAATGCCACATGGACAGCACTTTTTCAATGCTACTGAGAGAAGTACATAGTTCTGAGACCGAAACCACAGCGCAATATGAACACCTGCAAGCACTGAGCATGTATAAAAAAACATGGCACACGATTCAGTTGCATATGTAGAGCTTTTATGAGAGAATATGTAAAATGCTTGGCTGCAGGCTGGTGTCGCAAAATGTATGAGGAACATATTGAACGGTGACGCCACCAAGTGGAACGCATCACCACTCTCTGCTCATTACTGCCTTCCACAAGACATTAGCTCAGCAGTCATGCGCGCTTTAATTATAGAGGCCGGCTCGAATACCACATCCTGAGTTTAAACGTCAAAACACAGGTGTAAACATTGCCTGAGAGGTGCTGCTTAGCGATGCAGATAAGAATAAAGCCTGAGCATTAGACATTAAACAATTCCAGTTCTGTGTCACGCTGTTTGTGAAATCAGAGCGAAATGAACTCATCTTTCATTCCGTGAACAAAAACACAATCAATAATGCCCAATTCTTAAGCTCAGACTAACCGAAATAGTTTCCCCTTCCTCTAGTGGCATGTAATCTAATCGAGCAGATCAATATACATCCTCCCCCTAATCATTAAATGGCAGGCAGTCCAGTCAGCTCAGATTTGCAATATGATTGCAGAAATTCTACAATTGCACTTCCTCCACTGACAAGTCATTTGTAAGAAGAAAGTGAACATTACAAATTAAGTAATTAAGTCTGACTGGAGCAAAAAAACAAATAGCAAAGCTTTTATCTTGCTTCCAGTAAATGCAAAGTCATTAGTGATTTGGACTAACAAGCAATTGACAGTGGATTAAATAATTTTAATGAGGTGCAAGACTTTCCTCTAGCCAAAATAAGAGAATAATTAAATAAGAGCAAAACAAACCCTAGCTTGTGTGTCCGAGGCTTCAAATTTTCATTTAAAAAAAATAAATAAATACATACATTTTATAAAATAAATAAATAAGCTGAATAATTTAATGCTAATTTCTCAAAATGATTCATTCAGGGAAGGAAAAGTTGCAGCATTTATTTTAAAGAGAATTAATAACTCAAACAAACATTTTAAATCATCACTTTTTAGACCTTAAAGTCTCATTTACTAATTAATACAAATGAAGCAACACTAAGTCTTTGAGCTTCAAGGAGGATAATTCTGTACCGTCTGCTTACTCAAGGATAATGCACTCAGTGCTGCATTTTCATTGTACAGCCTGCAAAAAAAGACCACCTATGTTTAAACCAATAAAAGAGCACCTGGCAAATATGATAAGTTATTGTGATCAGGCTCTGTGCCAATTTAGTGCATCATATGCCTGATATTTTATGGTTTGGGAGTAAAGATAATCAACTCTGAAAATGTTTGCTGACTCAGAACAACACGCTGTCAAGGACAAAACACACGCTGATAAGAGAGATAATAAACCTGGGTGAAAAGCATGGCAAAAGCAAAGAAAAACAACAATATAAACCATAAGGAATTAAAATAGAAGAAAATAAAATGAAATACATTTGAATTTTAAAGGGGAGGTCTAATGCTATTCCATGCATTATGACTTATTTACTGTTAAAGAGTATGAGATGTATGACGGAGTATTTCTGTGCCAAATACACTACTTCAGGATTCAAATAAGTTTGGGAACATTTTTTTTTTGAGTATGGCCCTGTATGACTTCATAAAGGGCAGAAATGCTTGTATGGGCACTTGTCCCAGATAAGCGCATGTGCACATCAACCAGAGTGAGAGCAAGAGCACGTCCATCAACGAGCTTCTTTTGGGTTACGGAAGCCGTCACCAGCGCCATGAAATCAATGTCACTAAAGAAGTGTGTTTCTGGTTGTGAGGGAAAGATCACCTTGTTCAGCTTCCCAAATAACCCAGTGTTAAGGAAACAGTGGATGCAGTTTGTTTTTCCGGAGCAGGAACGAAGTTCTGCGGTCACGAGTCGAAAACGCAGGCGGTGAGTGAAACTGCATCAAATGTCTGTGTTTTGATGGCAATCGGCACGTAAGTGCATATAATGTAAACAACATGAAGGTATAGTGAATCGAAAGTGTGTATTTATGACTCTTTAGCCCCTCCCACTGCATGCCTTCACAAGCTCGGCTGTTTTCGGAAAGAATCAGTACAGCGTATCTGTCTTTTATAAATATGATAAAACTAAAGGATATATGAAGGATGCAATACTACTCTATAGGTACTCAAGATTAACATGAGATTGTGTCTGTTATGTACCTGTGGCGAGGTTGGAGAGTTCCCACCTCCTTCTTGCCATAACAACAAACTGTAACCCAGGAGGAAGGAGGGACATGCTGTCGAAGAGCCCTTGCTGCTGAGGGGGATCGCGGTGTTGAGGAGGTCGGGCAGCGTGGAAGAGAGAAGACCGCGAGTGGCTGCCCGAGACGGTGGGGCTGAAGCGAGTGAAGACCAGTGTGACGGAGAGCTCGCTGCAGTGACCCTGGGTCGAGGTGGGGTGGCGGCCATCCTTGAAGGAGTGGAGGAGACACCGGCATTCGCTGTGGGCAGGAGCCTGCTGCCGTCCGCCATGATGGGGAGGAGCAGGGAGCACGGGACTCACTGCTGGCTGCCCTCAACCGGAGGAGCCACCACTGGCCGCCAGGGCCGTCCACCGAGCGTCCAGTACCATCGCATGGCACCGCGGGAAGAGCCTCTTGGCTGGCTGAGGACCGAGCGGCAGTGTGTCC